>OY015312.1:2517157-2709514 GCA_955612985.1 Cheilosia scutellata
AAACAGACTTATTGTAAAAACACAATTAATTATTAACTGAAGTTAGAACCTTTTAATCAAACTATTTTCAAATCATAAACATATTTATGAAATGAATAAATTGTTGGAGTGTACGATTGTCATCACAAATTTTTTTAAATTTGAGTTGGCCTCGACTCCAGTAATGCGTTTCGCCCCGATGTGGTGGGTGGGCTCATCAGTAGACGACCACCACATCTGTTCTAGACGCACTGTTTGCTCGATTTTGACCGAGACTAATGATTTTTCAATCAACAAGTGACTGTGAATCATACCTCAAGACGAATCTTTGGTTCAAAGACTATCGCCGAGAGGATTTGTTTTTTGCCCAGGGCCTGGCTTGTCCATTTAATCAAACTATTTTCAAATCATAAACATATTTATGAAATGAATAAATTGTTGGAGTGTACGATTGTCATCACAAATTTTTAGATTTGAGTTGGCCTCGACTCCAGTAATGCTTTTGATTATTGATTGATTTGATGATTTTTTTCGTTTTTTTTAATCGCAAATCAAAACCCACATCCACAATATTTCTTAGCCAATTTGAATTGAATTTTTTTTTTTTTTATGCCATTCTTTGCACAAAAAGTAGGTACATTTCGACGTAAAATTCTACCTCATGCGAGAGGTGAATACAATTTTTGCAGAGGTGGAAAAAACGTTGAGAATACCAATTCTTTTCGTATGCGAAAATTTCAGGCGGATTTGCTCATATACGAGTTGCGTTATGCGGAATTTGAGAATTGGGTTCCTGTTGTAAAACCGTCGTAAACGCAGTAAACTTTCGACGTGGTTAATGAACTGTCAAAATGTGTATGGAAAATCATTTACAACAAGATGGTAAACATACCTACGACGGACGTGAATTTGAGTTGTAATGAAGATGGTAATTGTCATTGCTATTTTTAAAGTAGGGGTATTCATGCAACGTCGAAAACTCGTGGTAAACGGTGTAAACTTGGGAAATTTACGACGTGGAAAATGAACTGTCAAAATTTGTATGGAAAATAATTTACGACGAGATGGTAAACTTACTACGCGAATTTGTGTGGAAAATTGAGATGGTAAATTTACGACGACAGGCGTATTTTTTTGGAAGTGAGTATAATAAAACCAAAAGTGAGTATAACAATTTTGCATGTAAAACCAAAAGTGAGTATAATAGTTTTGCATGTAAAAGTAAAAGTGAGCTAGCTATAGATTCCCAAAAAAATACACCCGACGTCATTGTGGCATTTCACACTTGAAATAAAGTGGCGAAATCAGAAAAAATTACTTTGCCTGCATTTAGAATACTTTTGATGCATTTATAAATAGAAATTGCACATTTTACTATTCCAAGCGTAGGATAATTAATCAATCCATAAGAAAACAAATTTTAAAAGAGTTTAAATAACGAAACTTACCATTTTACGCAAATGATAAACTTACAACGTTGCATGTATTTATTAGTATTTTCTTGGTATTTTCCATTCTTAACACAGAAAAAAAAAATAATAATAAAGTAACAGACTTTACTTACACCAAATCCTACAGTGACCACAAGCAGGGGTCCACTGTTTATGAGATTTTTGTAAAAAAAATATATATATGATAAGTCAGTCAGATGGGCGCAGATTAGCTTTCGCTTAGCGTTGCGCATGCACTCTGTATGTAAACTAAATTCTATTAATAAAATACTTTTGCGAATCTGAATATACGATCGTATAATAGGTCTGTTTTTTTCCACACCCATCTCAGTGAAATAAAGTAAAGTAAATATTTTTAACACGCAATTACAACAACTACGAACTGTTTGACACTGTCGAGATTCTATATAGTTTTTGTAATTGCGTGTTAAAAATCCTACTTTACTTTACTTCACTAGGCGTATTTTTTTGGGAAGTGAGTATAACAAAACCAAAAGTGAGTATAACCGTTTTGCATGTAAAACCAAAAGTGAGTATAACAAAACAAAAAGTGAATATACCAGTTTTGCATGTAAAAGTAAAAGTGAGCTAGCTATAGATTCCCAAAAAAATACACCTACTGATGAAAAAACAGACCTAATATCATTGACATACTATACATGGACTGCTAGTGAAATGTCAGTTTCATACAAACCTGCGAGGGAAAAATGAAGCAAACATAAGCACTAGCCCTTTTGGTTCAGTGCGGCGAAAGTAGGAAAGAGGTTTCAAATTCTGCGCGTCTTTGCTATTTTTTAAATAGAACACAGTGCCATCCATTGTAGAAACATTGCAACGGCGCAAAAATAACGACTTATTCAAATTATTTCGAACGTTCTATAACAGATGGCAGTATGGAACACTCAGCACACAAACCTCGACACAAACCAAATCGCCCGAATTGCTTGATGACATTTGATTGTTTTCGTTTCTCCCCGCCGTGAACCAAAAGGGCTAGTGCTTATGTTTGCTTCATCGAAAAATTAGCTGCTAGCAGTCCATGTATAGTATGTCAATAGGTCTGTTTTTTTTCCACATCTATCTCAGTGAAGTAAAGTAAAGTAGGATTTTTAACACGAAATTACAACAACTACGAACTGTTTGACACATTCGAGACTCTATATAGTTGTTGTAATTGCGTGTTAAAAATCCTACTGTACTTTACTTCGCTGAGATAAGGCGTATTTTTTTGGGAAGTGAGTATAACAAAACCAAAAGTGAGTATACCAGTTTTGCATGTAAAACCAAAAGTGAGTATAACAAAACCAAAAGTGAGTGTCATAAAAAATATCTTAGAGGTTCGTGGCGATGGTTTTCGAAACAAACATACCCATTTTTTGGCGATGGTTTTCGAAACAAACATACCCATTTTTTGTGTTCGAGCGAGAAGGAGAGAAGGCGAACGAGATCATCGACGAAACCCAAGCCGCCACGGAGAAAAGGAAAAAAACCAATGAATAAACCTCTAAAAAACGACTAAGATTAAATAAAGCGTAAAACTAAAATTTTTGAGTCTATTTTTTTGTTGTTAAATTCAATTAAATCGGTTTCGTCGACATTTTTATTCATTGCGAAAGTAACATTTTTATTCTTGGCAAAAGCCATATTTCTGTTCTCTGCGAAGTCAGCCATTATCGCTTTGCCTACGATCGCAGTATTTTCCACAGTCGCCAGCGTGTGTTTTGAGGAAAACACGAGAAGATTATACTGCAATTGAGCATCCAGCGAGCCGCAGCATTTTATCGTCGCAGTCCAGAAATACATTTGAAGAAAGAGCCAAGTCAAGCCGAGTTTGCCAGCAATCTAATTTGCAGCTGTTGTCTATGCCGAATTATTCACAGGTAAGACGAAGTGCTCGCCTTATTAAACAAAATTCTATCGCACAGGAAAAGGTCATCCTGATGTCCAATCAAGAAGAACGAGACAATTCCGACACGGGTGATAGTGACCTCGACATGAATGCCACCATGAGGGAAAACATCAGCCAGCCAGATAACCCGTCGATGTTGATAGCTATAGAGGAGCTACAGAAGCAGATGGAGAAACTTCGTGTGCAATTAGGAGCAGCCGTAGCCAACGCTGCTTCCGAAAAAGCGGAACGCCTCCGCATTGAGCAACTGCTCATTAGCCATCAGCCAGCCAGCACAAGCCATTTCTCCAATAACGCCGCCTCGTGTACCACCACTTCTACAGCAAGTCAAGATATAGCACCAGCAACAACAACCATGTGCATAAGTGCTGGAACAGCCCAGTACGCACTGCCTACATCTTCATCACTTCATCAGCCACTATTTATGCCGCCAGCCACAACAACAATGATGTATACCAGTGCTGGAACAGCTCAGTACGCACCTATGTCATGGCGACCGCCGTCGCAACCATCGCAGCCAGCCACAATTGCTCCTATAGATAATGGGGCCAGACAACTGCCACAGTCTTTGCCATCCCAGCCTTTGCCGCCACATTTTTCATCAGTTTCAGTGCCAAGAGTAGCAACATTCTTGCCACATGTAAGCACCTTTCAACCTACCAGCCAAGCCTCGCAAAACTTTACGTCGCCGATGTTTGTGGCTAACCAACCATTAACGCAAACAAGTCAACATGGTAATGGACGAAAACTCCACGACCTGCCCGCCTTTACCGGTCGTCCTGAGGAATGGCCGATGTTTTGCACCGCCTATTTGGAATCCTCTGCTATGTTCGGGTACTCTGACGTGGAAAACCTATTCCGTCTGCAGAAGAGTATCAAAGGCGATGCAAAATTGGTCGTAGAAGCTCTCCTTATCCATCCAGAGAATGTGGACCGAGTAATGGCAGCTCTGGAATTCCGTTTTGGTCGCCCGGAGTGCTTGTTACAAAGCCAACTAGCAAAAGTTAGAGAGATCGTTCCAATTTCAGAAGGTAGGTTGGAAATGCTTATTCCATTTGCCACCAGGGTGCAAAATTTGTCCACATTTCTTGAGTCTAGTGGAATGCATCAGCACCTAGCCAATCCCACCTTAATCGACGAACTTGTTAGCAAGCTTCCTATGAGTAAGCGTTTGGAATGGGCTCAAAGAAGCGTCTACATCATGCCATATCCTACAGTAAAGCATTTCGACGAATGGTTGAGCGAAATCGCTCGTCTCGTGTGCCTCGTCACTACATTGTCGCTGCAACCACCGGCCAAAGGTGACAATAGGATGAAGCCTAAAAATCTGCTGTTAGCTTCCGAGACTACTGGAAATCGATGTCAATGCAAGAATGACCAACCGGCATCAAAGGTCCTGCACGCTGCCGAACCGTCTTCATCAGCCGCCGCCAAGAAGGATGTATGCCGCCACTGTAAGGGCAAGTCACATCCCTTAGATAGCTGCAGAAGCTTCGTCAACTTGGAGATCGCAGCGAAATGGAACTTCGTCAAGAAAAATAGGCTGTGCTTCTCCTGTTTGAAGTACGGACACGGTGTCAGTGCATGTAGACAACGAAAAGCCTGTGGAATCGATGATTGCTCGAAAGTCCATAATCCGTTACTTCATGAGCCGAATGGGAAGCAGACGCCACCGCCACCATCAGATGAGATCGAGAAAGCTGACGGAACATTGCTCAGCTGCAATACAAACGCGACTTCAGCAATATTCTTCCGTGTGCTACCAGTTAGGCTCTACAATGATGACATCATGCTAAGAACTTTTGCGCTTTTGGACGAAGGCTCATCCGTGACAATTATGGATTCCGATTTAGCGGCACAACTTCGATTAAATGGAAAAAAGAGGTCTCTAAATCTGCAATGGTTCGGTCAGGAGACATCAACCAAGGAATCCGTAGCTGTTGATCTTCAAATCAGTGCGGACGATGATAACGCCAGGAAGTTTTCGTTGAACGGAGTCCAAACTGTTAGTGGATTGAATCTACCAACTCAATCGCTTTCTGCCGCCGATGTACAACGGTTCCTTCAGCACTCAATTGTGATGACACTTGCCGAGTACGACAACGCCAAGCCCCAACTGCTAATTGGACTCGATCACAGCCATTTGGGAGCTCCAATACGCATCGTTGAATCCACAGATGACCAGCCACTTATCACGGAAACAAAATTGGGATGGGTCGTTTACGGCAAGACGTCTGGAGAAAGGGTAGGGGACTCCAATGGTGAATATGTTCTTCACAGCAGAGCAGCCAAAGATATCGAGCAGGAATGTTTGGACAAGACGGTGAATGAGTTCATCGAGTTGGATAATTTTGGTATCCAAAGGCCACTCGAACAGTCTGTTCCAGTAGTTGAAAGGAGGGCGCTACAGATCCTCTCCGAAACAACAAGGAGAGTTGGAGTTCGATATGAGACGGGACTTTTGTGGAAGGATGAAAAGTTTACAGTTCCGTCAAGCTTCGAAATGGCGAAGCAAAGATTTCGAAGCCTTGAATCAAAGATGGCAAGGAATTCAGAGTTTGCGGCAGCTTATCAAGAAATAGTGAGGAACTACATTCAAAGCGGATACGCGAGGAAGCTGTCAACTGTAGAGGCGGGTACAAGCACTCCAAGGACCTGGTACCTTCCTCATTTCGGCGTCCAGAATCCGAACAAGCCAGGAAAGGTTCGACTGGTCTTCGACGCGGCGGCCAAGGTGAGTGACACGTCATTAAATGATTTTTTACTCAAGGGTCCTGACGATCTCAAGCCATTGGTGGCTATACTCTTCAATTTTCGTATGCGGCCAGTTGCAGTCACCGGAGACATCAAGGAGATGTTTCTTCAAATTTTAATCCGAAAAGAGGACCAGGACTCGCAACGCTTTCTGTGGAGGGATCAACGGGATCAGCCAATCGACGTTTACGTCATGCAGTCCATGACATTTGGTGCCAGCTGCTCTCCATGTTCGGCAAATTTCGTAAAAAACTTCAACGCCATGAGATTCATCAAGCAGCATCCGAGGGCCGTTAAGGCGATCATCGACCACCACTACGTCGATGACTACGTCGACAGTTTTGACAGCGAAGCGGAAGCATCAGAAGTAACCAAGGCCGTCATCTCAATCCACAAAAGCGGTGGGTTCGAACTATGAAATTTCAACTCAAGTTCAAAAAGGGTATTGAGAGATATTACCGGTGTGAGCGAAGAGGCTGATCGGGAACGAGAGGTTGACATGAACATTGATGCTGCAGTAGAAAAAGTATTGGGGATGTGCTGGGTGCCTACAGAAGACATCTTCACATTTAAAATCAAATTCGCCAGAGTGAGGGAAGATATCATCATTGGAGAGAGGTGCCCAACTAAACGTGAATTCCTAAGTGTGGCGATGTCAATATTTGATCCTGTCGGAATGATCGCCAACTTTGTCATCCACCTCAAGTTGCTTCTTCGAACAATATGGATCCGAGGTGTTGCTTGGGATGAGCGGATCCCCATCGATGTGTTCAACAAATGGACATCGTGGAAGGCAGAGCTTCCAAAACTGACCAGCTGCAGGATTCCCAGGTGCTATAGTCCATATATTTCGTCAGCGCATCGCACAATGCTTCACATCTTTGTCGATGCCAGTGAAGATGCCTTTAGTGCGGTTGCGTACCTACGTGTTGAAAGCAGTGAAGGGATTGAGGTGTCGTTCGTATGTGGCAAGACGAAGACAGCTCCAAAGAAGCTCATATCCATCCCGCGTTTAGAGCTGTCAGCCGCCGTATTGGGTATACGACTCTGCAATATGATATGCGAGCATCACAAGTTGTCGCTGGATGGCCGGGTGTTTTGGACTGATTCGAGGACGGTTCAAAGTTGGTTCCGATCAGACCCTCGCCACCACAAGCCATTTGTCGCATTCCGTATTGCGGAGGTATTGGAAAGCAGCCAGTGCAACGAATGGCGCTGGGTACCAACGAAACTTAACCCAGCAGATGATGCGACCCGTGCACGCTACCCGCCCAGATGCAAGACAGACAACAAGTGGTTATGCGGACCTTCATTCCTACAACTGCCGGAAGATGCTTGGCCAGCCCAATCGAATGATGACACGAGCTATGTTTGTGAGGAGGAGCTCCGTCCCAAATACCTTTTGCATACCAACCTGGTGAGTAGCCCTGTAATTGACTTTTTACGATTCTCAAGGTACTCAAAGCTGCAAAGGACCATGGCCTGGGTCATACGATTTATCAAGGCATGCCAGCGCAAGTGCAGAGATTGGGGAGAGCTTTCTGCAACCGAGCTCGACGACGCCGAACGAGTACTCTGCTCAGAGGCTCAACATGAAATCTACGCCGATGAAATCGCCCAACTTAGCCGCCAACAACAAGTCGAAAAAACTAGTAGCATCTACAAGCTCACTCCGTACCTTGACGAGTTTGGTCTTCTACGTGTTTATGGACGCATAGATGCCGCCACCACCTTACCTGTTGCAGCCAGACGTCCCATCATACTGCCGAAAGCCCACAAGCTAACAAAGTTGATAGTAGATCACTATCACCGCCGCCTCCATCACCAGAATGATGAAACGATAGCCAACGAAGTCAGACAGAAGTTTTGGGTGCCCAGCCTTCGCACCATAGTACGCCAAACAAAAAACGATTGTCAATTTTGCCGAATTCGCTCCGCTTTACCGTTGCCGCCGCTAATGGGTCAACTTCCCGATGACCGCCTTACGCCATTTGTGAGGCCCTTTACTTACACGGGGTTGGATTACTTCGGTCCAGTCTTGATCACAAACGGACGTCATAGGGAAAAACGCTGGATCGCCCTCTTTACGTGCCTTACCGTTAGAGCCTTGCACCTAGAAGTCGCAGCCGATCTATCAACAGATGCCTTTATCTTATGCCTTCGCAATTTTGTTAACAGGCGAGGGGTTCCAGTACGCATCAGAAGCGACAACGGTACCAATTTTCTTGGTGCTAAAAGTGAGCTGTTGAACAATACCATCTTCGATAACGAGGCTGTAAAGGCGGAACTCTCAGGAAAGGGCATCGAATGGGTGTTCAACTGCCCATCGAATCCACACG
Source organism: Cheilosia scutellata (assembly GCA_955612985.1). Classification (NCBI taxonomy): domain Eukaryota; kingdom Metazoa; phylum Arthropoda; class Insecta; order Diptera; family Syrphidae; genus Cheilosia; species Cheilosia scutellata. The sequence goes on from OY015312.1 coordinate 2,525,590, forward strand.
CCGGCGGATGTTGGGAAAGGCTTGTCAGGTCAGTAAAGAGAGTACTGGCTTACACTCTACGCGAGCTAGCGCCAAAAATGGAAACCTTAATAAGCGCTCTCATCGAAGCGGAAAATGTTATAAACAGCAGACCACTAACACACTTGCCAGTGACGGTTCAAGATGAGGAACCATTGACGCCGAACCACTTCCTGTTAGGAGCACCGAATTCGACTCAAACCCCGGGACCGATTGATGACAGAGCTCTATGTGTCCGCAAACAGTGGCGTGTTAGCCAGCAGATCAAGAACCGCTTCTGGAGGAGATGGATGCAGGAGTACTTGCCTGTACTTACGAGACGCTGCAAGTGGTTTCAGCAAGTCCCACCCATTGCAGTAGGTGACCTGGTGCTTGTGTGTGACGTCGATTTGCCAAGAAGCCAATGGAAGCGAGGAAGAATCATCAGGGTGTTCCCGGGTCAAGATAATCAAGTACGCTCAGCCGAGATCAAAACCGCTTCGGGAGTCATCAAGAGACCAGCAGTAAAGCTCGCAGTGTTGAATGTTGATGAGGCTTCCGTGGGACCAGGGCGCCTCATGGGGGGTGGGATGTCATAAAAAATATCTTAGAGGTTCGTGGCGATGGTTTTCGAAACAAACATACCCATTTTTTGGCGATGGTTTTCGAAACAAACATACCCATTTTTTGTGTTCGAGCGAGAAGGAGAGAAGGCGAACGAGATCATCGACGAAACCCAAGCCGCCACGGAGAAAAGGAAAAAAACCAATGAATAAACCTCTAAAAAACGACTAAGATTAAATAAAGCGTAAAACTAAAATTTTTGAGTCTATTTTTTTTGTTGTTAAATTCAATTAAATCGGTTTCGTCGACAGTGAGTATAATAGTTTTGCATGTAAAAGTAAAAGTGAGCTAGCTATAAATTCTCAAAAAAATACGCCTATAGATGTGGAAAAAAACAGACCTAATGCCTAATAACATTTGGTCCAATAAGTAAAAATCGACTCATGTAGAGGTTGTATTATATCATAACAAAACGTCCAGCTCCAATAACGGTAGATCGAGAATCGAAATGTTAAACCCACGCCGGCGACGCGCCATGCATTGGTTTTTTTTCTAATCCCTTTTGGAATGCTGTTTCATTCCATTATTCATTCGCTTCCCGTTCGCTTTCAATCACGGAGGACAGAAGTTCGTTTTGCGTATTGCCGTTTTAATTAAAAGTTTGTAAACTTTTTTTTTTCATAATTTCTTACCAAACAATAATTTTGAATAATCCTTGTCCATTTCAAAATTTACCAAATATATCGAAGAATACGATGGCTGATGTTTGCAATTTGTGTGGCAAGCCGGCCAATTCCATGTGCCAGAGGTGTAACGAGACATACTGCTCAACAAACTGCCAAATCCTTGATTGGAGGGTTCACAAGAAAGTTTGCTTCCAGATGCCGTAAGTACCTTTTGAATTTAGTTTATATTTTAATGTCTTGGTCCAAGTGCAATCTCTTTTTACGTTCATAATGCATTAGTCAATCTGCCGTTAAAATGGTGTGCACAAAATTTAAAGGGTCTCAACACCTCCATTTTTTTTTTCAACATTGGCGAACACATAAGTATTTTAGAAATTGTATTCATATTGTGGGCTTGTGGCTCTTGTCTGCATTTAAGCTTACCAGTGAATTTTTTCGGGCACCTATCGGCAGCGCGCTAGTTGCACGATGTCTCATTATCTTTTCTTGTGGTTAACTGAATTTTTTTACCAAGAAGTTTAGAAGTACATAGATCTGAATTATCTGTTTTTTGTTTGGAAGCATTTAGATGGCTTGCTCCAAATAAGTCCCTTACCCGGCCAAGGCGGATCACATTTGAAAGTTACTTGCTGCAGCCATGGCTAACGCTTTCTTACCTCTGCCAGCATTCCCTTTTCTCTATATGCCTATTCCACTGTCTGGTCCTCATTGTTTTTCGGAAGATGATTTCGTGGAAACATGACACACATGTTCAAACTTGTGCCCCTAGGCGTGGCGGGATTTCTAAAATATGACTGATGAAGTAACATGACATCATCTTGTCTAGATCCCAGTCTTCAAACTTTTTGGGGTATTGGTTTCTACCTTAATGAAGCAGCGAGCGTTCCTGATCGTCATCCTGCACAACTTGACAAATTTGTCAGAGATGCTAAAACTTTAAATTTTTCTATACAAATATGTATCTTATTCTCTATAAAAAGCAGGATTTTGCATTTTGCGAATATTTGGTCGGTTGTGGACTTATCGAGCTTAGGACCGCACTGGTGGATACAATTTTTTTTTTTTTGGCAAATATGTTTTTGTCCAGAATACAACAGATGCAATCTTAACGAGATTGATGACTACAGTTTACGCAGTTTAGAGGGTCTCATTCGATGTATATCCGGCAAACGGTGCTGAGGATCTTCCTGTTAAATCTTGGATATAATTTGCTGAAGACGTTCCCACTGCCTTAAATACTTCGGCTGGAAGGCTGTCTGGTCTAGCTTAGGCTAAATCGATTTTCAGGCATGGTGTCATGTAGGCTATGCTTTTCGATTATACTCCCAAATATGAAAAATTCGTAAAAAAAGGGAGTGGCACTGAGAATCTTACTAGTTTTTACTTAACAAAATTCTTGTAGTAAAAATTGAAAAAAACTGTCAGGCGCCTGACAATGACAGATTAGATCTTTTCCTTTACTTTTGTAGTAAAAATTGAAAAGACTGGCAAAATGGCAGTGGTGGGGATGAATTCGTTAGAGAACGCTTTTATAGCAATCTATGAAAAATTACAGATGCATTTTGTTTTTCCAAAAATTGCATGCTAGTAAATCCAAGTACGTAGGTATATGGAAGAAGGGTTTGTACTGACTGAACTAAAACATTCGAGAAGAGGAAAAGCTACATAATTTTCTCGCCTTCGGAATCTGATACCATTTTTATACCAATTTGTTTCTCATATCGCAGGTCGTTACACGCGCATGCCATCTCGAATGCTTGTAGTTCAGTCGGTACTCTTCCATATACTTGGATTCATAAATAAATAAATAAATAGGTGGCATCCGTCATTTTTCAAGATTCGTTCATAGCGTTCCCTAACGTTTTCGTAACTGTTTCTCATTTTTACTACAAAAGTAAAGGACCAAGCCTAGTTTATGCAAATGATCTATGTTTCACTTCATAATTCATACCCATTTCGTTGCATTTAGTTTGTAGGTATACGTATACATAATTTGTAATTATTCATATTTGATTATTGGATTTATTTCTAGAATTCTTATACCAATTAAAGAATTGGGCCACCGAGATTCTAACTCATCTTTCAATCGGTCATTTGGCGGCGATTCACCCCGTAATAGAACTCTATGCGACAAAAATGTAAAGCGCCCTCTGGCTCGCAATCCACTAAAAATCTCCGACGAGGATAACCCACCACCCATGGTAAATACAAGTTCCCCAGATCCGAGCTTAAAAAACAACCGTACCGAAGTCGATTTCACACTAAAGCCGAAGGTGGTGTCTCCAGCCCCTAATGTAAAACAAACTTCAACTAAATCCATGGTATCACAAAGTGGTGCGCGTAACGCTGCATGGAAAACAGCATACACCTGCCCGGAGGGTGTATTTTTTGAAGTTATGGTACAATACGTGGAAATTGGCAAAAATGAAGGCATTATTTGGGTAACCGAATTAAAATACGAAGGGCCCTTGCGCAAATTATTAGCAGAAATTAATCGTAACATAGACATCAATTCCGATCGATGCAGCGATGAAGAAATCTGTACCGGTTCACTTATAGCAGCACCTTTTGATAACCTGTATTACCGAGCGGAAATATTGAAGGTGCAATCAGTGTCAAAAACTGTATATGTGCACCTGATCGACTACGGGAACATAGTTGAGGTTCCGTTCAAAGACTTGCGTTCTCCCATTCCGATTATGAAGAATCTAAACGCATACGCATTTAGAATAATGTACAACAAGCCAGTTGATTTGGAAACAGTTCTCACTATTCGAGTTATTGAATATGATAAGGGCGGGGAAGTAGCGATCGTAGAAGAAAAACCATCGAAAATCAATTTGAAGACTCCGATCGGCCTGACTGCGGAAGCCTTTGCAGACAGTGCGACGGTAACACTAGTAAAGCTGTCCCAAAATGGAAAATTTGCCCTGTTGCGGCTGCAAAACGAGCACATAATAAAGGAGTTGAGCAACATGGATACTGTTTGCAATGGTGATGCAGCCTCAAAGTTGCGTATGGAAAATACGCCTAAGGATGGCGACTACGTTGCTGCACGCACTCTTCACGGCTGGTCTCGGGGAGTAGTTATGAACACCTATCGCAAAGATTATCTTGTGTACCTCATCGATGTTGGCCGTATTGCATTGGTGGAGCATGTTATGAATGTCGCGCAACAGTTCAATTCCATACCTATGCAGGTATTTGCCGTAGAATTGCAGACAGTACTGTCGGAGGGAAATACATTTGCGGAATGTCTTTTCCATGATAAGATGTTTACCATCAAAGCACAAACAATCGCTAAGACTCGTAATGACCGTATCCCATGCAGTATCTTGACCAGTGAAGGATCGAAAGTGGCCGAAGTAGAAGCGTTCAATTACCTTGGCAAGTGTGACGAATTTAACATGATTGATTGGGTTGAACCCTTATTATCGGGCAGCGCAGTGCATGTTACCAGTGTTGTCAGCCACTCAGAAATTTTCATCTCTCTGGTATGCACCAAACTTTATCCGAAAATATTCTCTTCCGCTGCTGAAGACTGTGAGCCGGTCGCATCGGGCAAACTCGAGAAAGGAAATCTTGTCCTGGCAAAGGGAAATGACATGTATTTTCGAGCAAAAATAATAGATGCCGCCAAAATTGATGCTGTAAAGGTGCTCAACGTAGACACGGGAAATGTGTGCACAGTTTCGGGCCAAACAATGCGAAAGCCCAATATGTTTGTGCTTTCATGCTCCTATCACACGAGGAGGGTGAAGCTTATGTATTTGTCAAATGTTGCAACTCCATACGCCGACAATAAAGCCCTTGCTATGCTGGAACAATGTGAACAGAAGGGAGCGGAGTTCACACTAAAGTTTGACACAAGTCCTGAGTTAGGCGTGGAACTGCTTATGAAAACCGCAGAACAGCAGTCTTTCAACAAGCAGTTATTACCTATGCTTTTTGAAAAAAGAGCCGATATTGTAAAGGAAATGGCACCAAAAGTACCAGAAAAGTCGGCAGATTCCATAATAATGGCAACGCCACCACCAAGTCCCAAAGTTGTCGAACAGCAGAGCAACAGCAGCAAGTTATACACCCTTAAGGATTTGGAAGTTATGCCAATTACATGCGGAAATAATGTTTCAGTTATGGTGCTCGACAGCAGTACCATATCGAAGGGCTACATAACCGCATGCGATTTTACCAATACAGACTTCTTAAAGAAATTGGAGTCTGAGTACTTGCCGAAAGTGGCAAAGCATTGCGCAGGTCAAGACTCTAAAGCAGCTTACAGTCCAAGGTAACTCTTTTGTATTCGTCCATTGAATGAGTTGAACGGTTTATATTTCTTTTAGCGTGGATGAGTTGTGCCTGGCCGTTTATGATGCTGACAAGGAATGGTACCGTGCCATGTGTTTGGACCAATTAAAGGACGATATGTTTTACGTAATGTTTCTAGATTACGGTAACCTTTGTCGAGTCCATAAAAACAATATTCGACAGATGACACATGAGCTAATGTTCCCCTCAAATGCTAACATGGTTATATTCGAAGGTGAGTTTAAAATAGTTATCTAAGCATTGCAAAATTAGTTTGACTATAATTGTTTGCGTATAGGCAGACATTTCAAAGACAAGTGTTTCCCCTAGGGCCTAGGACATAAACATCAATATAAACCTTTTTTTTTTTTAAAGTTCTTGAGTAATTTCGTCACTTATTACTTGTATTGAAGTTTTTTTTCGTTTAAGTTCGATACGATCTCATCCTATCCGTTAACTTCATCTAGTCAGTTTGTTAATGGCGATTCAACGAAGACCTTTCTACATAGAATCAGACTCTGCGTAAGAAGCCCTCATATTATTTAAATTCTATAGATGAAAAAATGAAAGGTCCATTTCATATGTCAGAAAAATAAATCAAATACATAAATGGTTGTGCAAAGGGGACTAGCACCTGCCAACTGTTAAGTTTATTTGTCCTTCTTTTATCTTATTGTTAAAACGTCAGGGATATTTGACAGGTTGTATGTTTACTCCACCTGTTCTTGGTTTTCATAGAATCTTGTTCTCCAATATCCACCTGTTCTTTCTGTTCACCACTCTAGTGAGTTAATTCACTAGAGTACCTACCGATCATCGTCGGACATCTCATTGCCGAGTTGTTCCTGGGTGTTGAAATCAGATAAAAAACTTATTTGCAGACGTGATTTTTTAAATCTTGACGTATCTTCACGACACTTTGCAGCCAGCGATGTCAAACCTAGCCCAATTGTGTAATTCTAGCCCTGTTTCATTCGATCTAGCACTGTAAATTTACCTTTTAGCACTGTGTTTAATTTATATTTTCAAGCAATACGCATTTAATTATTGCTATAAAACTGTTTTTCTGTAAAAATGTAGTTAATTATTTAAAACTAAAATGTTGTTTCAGTATTTTATATGTCAAAAACGTCAAAACAGTGTAGATATATACTAAAGTCGTTTGGTCTGGCCTTGAACTAGCCCTGAAATCACATTTCTGGCTCTAAATCACATTTTTGAGTTGGCATCGCTGTTTGCAGCAGATTCTTACATGTATAGGTCCGAAGCTGAAAGAATCCCCTCCAGCCCAGCTGTAGGCGTCGCTCTCATTGAACTGTTCGGTCCCCAATTTCTGCTGAAGATTTATTTGCATGCTGCTCGCAGATATTTAGGAAAAATTAATCTTCATTGTGGTGTGCCTCTTGTCACCTAGCCTGGCATTTTTTTCCGATGGTTGGTGGAAATCTTGAAAGACACTAGTGAAACAGTGTGGGACCCACCACCCACTAAAACCACCTCCCATTTTATATACGACTGAGATAAAACTCTTTTAGCTGTTGGAGAGATATAGCCTATTCGCTAGTCCCCCGAAATTATTTAAATTTATTATTTAGTTGTCTATTAGGAATAAACTATCTCGCGTTATTAATAATAAGCTAGAAGGGTTGGCGATTGCAGTTAAAAAGGAGAAAAGTTTCGTTATTGATATTCTATAGCTCAGGGGTTCCCAATGTTTTCCATACGGTGACTCCCTAGAGAGGTTGAAAAATGTTTGCGAGGCCCTTCTAAAAGCACAGATATGTGAATAGAAGCTGATCTTACTGAAGATTCAATAAGGACGGGTCGACGACGTTGAAATATCGTCGTTCCATATTTATGTCAATTTTGTGTCTTAACATACCCGCATTCATTTAAAAATGCGTCTCTTCGCTATGGTGCTAGTACACGGTATGTAGCACGTCACATATATATGTGGCTCTGACGTCAACAGCTCTTTGTGCAGTCTACAAAGAGAGCTTGTACACGGCATGTACCCATTGTGACCATTCGCTGTCGTCAAAATTACGTCAGAGACACATATATATGTGGCGCGCTACATACCGTGTACTAGCACCTTATAGATAATTTTTCGGTCAAAATTGGGGTCCTCTTTCAAAATCTCCCAAGCCAAGTCAACGAACAAATGGCTTTGCCTATGGTCATTACCGTTGAGCTCCTAGATTAGTTGGATATTGTAGGGGCGTAAGCCCAATTCCCGATGCAAATTTTGCCAAGTTTGGAATCTGCGAAAGGCCGAAAACTGCCTCGGGTTCTCCTGGACACTCATGGAGCGCGGTAATCCTCCCGACCAATCTGGCTGGCAACGACCCGTGCCAATTGAAACCCCTTTATTCAATTTTGAGTGACAGGCAAATATATGAGTTCCGACATTTATGTAACGCACACTGGCTTAAAAGCAAAAGAAAAAACAAGCACCATATAGGAAAACCCCGATGAAATGCGTAATCGCATTTTAATTATTGCTTTCAGAAAACGGATACCTCGAATGTAATTTAAGCATCCGACTTAATATGCGTTGCGGTGATTTCTCCGTTTCGACGGATACCTACTTAGGGCCAATTTGATCTGGTCGATGTATGTTTCTATGAAAAAGCTCAACTAGCTTCTACTTCTAATTGGAATGGGTTCTTTACAAGGCGCGCTCTGAAGCGGTGAGCATGTGACTTTGTATTGTCGAGGTGACCAAGTGGCAGGTGAAATCGCTAAAGCCTATGTAAACAAATGAAGAAGCGGCTGCTGATGACGTGGATGTGTAGAGGCATATCATATTGTACAGGCGGTGACGACGTGGATTTTGGCTTTGCAACTGCGTATTTTTGTTTATCTGAAAACTAAAAATATCCTAGACGACCAAGAATTTAACATAGAGAGACATTTTAAGAACTGATCAATCGGTGGCACTTTATGGTTTTCCACTTTAGTGAGCATTAACACTTTCATACCACTTCGCCATTCCCATTCCATCGCCACGCCAAATGTTTACCACTCTTATGCCACATGCGCGCCTTGCCTTATGATTTATTATAGTCGGGGTGTGTTTTCTACCTCAATTATTTGATCACTGGTTGACATAAAAACTGGCGAATGATCTGATGAAATATAATCTTTATTTTCTACTTTAATGTGGTTGTCGGATATCCATTTTTCAATAAAAAATCGATTAGATCCGGGATTTTACTCATATCATTAGCCCAGTATGTTGGCGTCCCATTTGATTGAATCACAATTTATTGCACGCCCTGTTCCATACAGTTGTCTACCTTTTGTAATAGTTATTCTTGAGCCCCAAAGGTATTTTTGGCATTCAAATCACCTCCGACCATGAAATAATTTCCCAGTGTTTGGAAAAAATTGAGTCTTTTTTTTGTAGGTTTCGTCATGGTGGCCAATAAGCATATATTCACCCCACCGTTTGGAATTTGGTATTGCGTAACTGAAACGACTCGACTCTCTGAACTCTCACATCCCACATACATTCCACAAACTATGACACATTGGATTTGACATAACAGTCGACGAATTTATATTTGGTCTGGTGTTTTGTTTGTGACTTGGTTAATTATTTAATAAAACAAATCAAAAATGAATAGTGTGACATGTTTTTTGAAAGTGACCAGTGACCAGTGACCAGGCAGTGACGAAGAAGAAAACCAGAAAAAAGTGCTGGTAAAGGAAGGAAATTCGAACCAAATCCAATCCATTGGATTTGCCCGACATTAAGTGGGTGGTAGAAATAATTTAAATTGCTTACATTGTGTTAATAACAATTATTTTCAGATTTTAAATGTATTTTAGACTATCGAAGTCGAAGGTGGTCCAAGACAATTCAGAGATAAGGATATGCCGATTAAAATCACTTGTTGTTAGGGTCTTTTCTCCATTTCATTCACTAAATGTTGAAATTGTCTTTTATTTGTGATTTTCATTTTAAAGAATATGTAACTATCTTTTCGTTAGTTAAATATTAAATACACAAACTTTTCTTTAACACTTGATCACGCAGTTGTTAAAACTTATTGCAAAGTATATCAGTTGCAGCTCTTTTTACCCCTGTGGCACATCCGCAGGGATACAAAAAAACGATACCCAGGTACTGCATCCTTACGCTTTCTGTGTTTTTCATCATATTAATGATTTTATGGCCTTAATTAAGGTCGTCGTGTAATAACTCATTACTTGTGCGCGTAGATTTATATGGCCCAAGACAATTCAGAGATAAGGCTATGTCGTCCCATTGCCGATTAACCTCACTTTTGTTAGGCCTTCGTGAATGATTTTGCCAAAGGAATATTTTTCTGCATTTCGTTCCTAAATGTAGAAATTGCCTTTTATTTGTTATCTCCATTCTGCAAAATAACTATAATTGTCTTTTTGTTAACTAAAAATTAAGTACACATACTTTTTTTTAACACATCACACAGTCGTCCGCAAAATAGTCGACGACAGAAATGAATCATTTCCACGACAAACGTCGTCATAAAACGCCTCACGCAATACCGACGATCGTCGTCGAAAAATAGAATCCACATTTTTTGACATTTCAGACGCCATTTGTGGATCGTCGCCGCGACAAAAGTCGTTTACTTTTAGTCGCCAATACCAAACAGTCGTTTCGTTTTTTTTTTAGAGTCGTAAACGACAACGACAATAGGGGTGATTCTTATTTCTCATTTTCTTGGCATATTTTCTTCGATCTTAGAGTATTCGACGTTTTTATTGTTTCTTTCGCGAGTATCCAACTCTTGCCTTATTAGATGCATGAAGTGCAGAAAAGTAACCTAGTCTTGCATTACTAATTCATTGATTTCATTGCATTCCATATTGTGTATAAAGTGTTTTTTTTTTACGTCCGGGAAATAGAGTCTGTAATGAACTAAACATTTCTTCCCAGGACTGCGTCCTAGTTCCATTGTTATCACTTAAATGTTCTGTATCCGCAATCTCATTGGACATAATATTTCTTCTGTGTGATTAGGAATTTTAAGTTCTTAGCATTTCTTTCAAATCAATTGAGACGACTACTAAATATACAGGTATGTACATAATTATGTACGTAATTGCGCAGACACAGCAGCTAAAATAATATAATCACTGCACTGCAATTTACAAGGGGTCAGTGTTTTTTAAGTCTCCTTGAACTCAATCATCTTGCATTTCGGCTGCGATTTGTTTTGAGACTTCATTGCCATAAATTCTCAAATTTGACGTTAGCGTAGGATTTTGTATTATTGTTTATGGTAATTTAATACCAATAGCATTGGCGTTAACATGATCTTGTTCGAGCTACTTGCACTTTGTTTTGTTTAGGGGAATGACCCGCTTTATTTTCTGTATTGAAAACAGTTTGATACTAGATACATATATTGTGCATTTAACTTTCAACAGACTTTCATAAGTGGGTGGGCTATTTTTTTGAGGTGAGAACGGGCATTTTTGAGAAACTGTAAATGATTAAATGATTAATTGATTTAAATGAATTAAATGATTTTGCACCTAGTTGCTCAGCGTTAATTTTTATTTTTTTTTTTTTTCATTTTAGGACTACCTGATAATGTACCGCAAAAAATGTGTGAGAAGTTTTTGATGGCAACGCAAACTGATCCAATAATAATTGGTAACGTATCGAAAATAGATGAAGATTCGTACTCGATTCGAATTCAAAACAAGGACAAATATTTTTAAGTTTTATTTTGAGAAGACCAAAAAGACCCAGGAGGTTTATTAATTTTTTTTCTTTTTACTCATTATTTTGAGCTAAAATTTGTTTTTTTTTTGTAGTTTTCAAACCGATGTACATTTCAAATGTATGTATTACTTTTTTGACTAAATAAAGTGCTTAAATTATAATTTATAGGGTTTTCAATGGGACAATTCGCGAGCTTAATACAAAGTTTTTGAAAGACGACGAAAGGAAATGTCTGTCGGTAAAACGATTGGTGTTGTATCTGCAGTGGTAATACTATTTTAGTTGGGCTCTCTTGAATTCATAAAAAAATTCACATTTCGTTTGTATTGAAAATATATCATGTATATGTTTATGATGCTTTCTCGCTTTGTTGCGTTTGTAGTTGCTTTTTGTCTGCTGACATTTTGGAACGTCGTGTGTTGCAACAGTTTGTCGTCAACTACTGGCACAGTTTGGTATACACTACATTACATACTTCTCTGCGTATTTTGAGCTGTTCATTCTTATCCGTCTAGACTCTAGAAGTCTAGAGGCATGTTTCGTACGTGGCTGTTCGGCCTGGGCTCTTATTTACAAAAACGTGGCGGATCCCTTTTCATGGCGGATTTGTATTTTTGAATTTCAAAAAGCGATTCGTTCCATTCAAAAGCGATAGATGTTTAGGAGAAGAATTGCTGGCGGATTGTTTGCGGTTAAAAAATAAACTGTTAAACTTTTGAAAAAAAAAAATGGAAAATTGAAAGTCCGAATGAAAAAAACTGCAAAGCACTGGAAATATTAGTTCGCTTTTGAAAATAAGAAAAAGCGAAGACGCGCATTTGCACATTTGCACAGCCCCTCTGTGTGTTGTGCAAACACACACACAATGCACATTTCATATATGTATAGTTACCATATTTTTCAGAGATACTAACTGCTCCTTAGGCACCTTCTTAAACAGGTTTCCTTCGCGATATTTAAATATAAAAGATGAAACTGATTGTGAAGGAATCTCTGTGTACCACTCCTGAGGGCTGCCCGAGCGAAGCCGCGGGCAAAAGTTCGTCTTTGTATAATGTGTACTGCAGTAAGGAACATGGATAATACGCCGATTTGCCAGCACGGCTACCGAAACTATGGTGAGTGAATTTATCAAATTCCTATATTAAAGTATTCAAATGTTCAATCGGCCCTAGCGAGGTATCCGTCGGAACGGAAAATTCTCCGCAACGCATACTGCGTCGGAGACTCAAATTACATTCGAGGTATCCGCTTTCGGAAAGAATAATTAAAATGCGACAACGCATTAATTTGATGATGTTGTTTCGTGGTACACCGGGATTTTCCTATTTAGTGCTTGTTTTTTGGTTTTTTTTTGCGCTGGAAACACACATTTAAGCAACAAATACAACCAGCAGTTTACTTTGCTAAAATGTTTTTTCTTTATTGCTTTCATTTATCAACACTTCACTGCAAATCGTAAACAAATTCCGCAACCAATTCCTTTCGGAGCATATCGGAAGAAAATTCGTATGAAGCTGTCAAAAATATCAGTAAAAACGCACTTCATCGCACTGAAACGCAAAACGCCAGTGTGCGTTACATATTTGTCGGAACGAAGTTCCGAAAAGCTGTTCCGACGTATACCTCGCTGCAAAAATCCTCCGATTCGTACAAAATCGGAGAAATTTCCGTTCCGACGGATACCTCGCTAGGGCCGAATATGTACGAGTACCTACGTGCAATAGCATCGATGACTTATGTTCAAAGAAAGATAATGTACTACCAATTGTCAGCTAAATATTTATTATTTTTATGTCTTTAAAGCTGTATAATTAGGTAAGCAAGTAGGTACTAATTAGGTATCGCGAAATGTGCCTCATTATTTGTACAGAGTATGTATAATAAGAGGTCCGCCAAATAACTCTTTTTTTTTTTTTTTTGAAAATGCTATAAAAAAAAACTACTGAATATTTTCTCAAATTTCATTTTTTATTTTAAAGTACAATCCTTCCGGTTAATAATGGAAAATAATTTCATTCAAATGGCTGCCTCGGCTGGCCATGCAGTAGCCTACACGATCGGTCCAATTTTTAAGCACATTATCGATTGTGTGCAGCTGTATTTCACCAATGGCTTCACGAATATTGTCCTTTAAAGCGTCAATTGTCTCTGGCATGTCGGCGTAACACTTATCTTTTACGGCACCCCACAAATAATAGTCCAACGGTGTCAAATCGCAGCTCCGCGGTGGCCAAACGACATCAGCTCTGCGGCTGATAATGCGATCTTCGATCGCAGGCCCACTTAGCGAAGCGAAAACGCATTGGATGGTCAGTTGGCTTCAACTCCTGAACCAATTGGACTTTGTATGGCGTCATACCAAGGTCTTTATGCAAAATTCGTCTCAATGATGTCTCCGAAATGTTCAATTGTTGAGAACGACGGTGAATTGATGTTGATGGCGCTTCACGCACACTTTCTGCCACAGCAGCAATTTTCTCGGGTGTACGCACTGTTTTTGGCTTTTCACGCTATATGATGTCTCTAAAACATTTCATAATATGATAAGATGACTTTATTTTCATTTAGTTTCTATCCCATAAGTGTATTATTCAATTTTATACATATTTTTTCTTTTTTTTTGGTTTATCGATGAAGATGCCAGTTTCTTTCACTTTTTTCACAAGATAACGAACATACGGAGCTGACGGTGCTTCTCTTCTTCCAAAATCCGTACGCAATTTTCGCACACATTCTGCAACATTACCATGATTTTCAAAGTAATGTCGCAATATTTCCCTGCGTTGTTCAAGCGTATACACAACTATCACCCCTATCGTGGAATCCGCCGGGGGGAATTATTCACGGAAAAAAACATTTTGGTATCGTCGAATCCGCAAAGTGAACAGTTCCCCGTGTGGGTAATGTGAATGAGTTTCACTGTATCGTTGAAAACGTTCAAATCGAATTTTTCCCGAACAAAATGACATTTCTTACCCGCAACAAAATCATTGCGGATTTCATAGGTTTTCTTACTTGCTGCAGATCGTGAGGATTTTTTTAAAGAAAATGTACATGTAAAAAAGCTGCGTTATTAAGCCGAACATTTGTAATAAATCTGTGCAATATTGAACTTTATTAAAACAAAAAAAAACATTCTAAAAACACATTTCATCCGGTAGCTCCATGAAATCATTCACTACTCCTCTTAACCTGTCTCGTACTCTTCTCTGAGAACACCGCTCATTTCGTTCTTCCTCTTATGCTTCCAAAAATGGAGCTATCGTATCAATTATTATATCAAACACTTTATTTTTTATTGAAATCACTTTTAAAACACACTTTTTATATGCCTCCGGTGAATGCAGCTACACAGATTTGTGTTAACAAATGAAAGACAGCCGTTTGACAGTGAAACTACCTTTCCCAAAAACGTGTCGATAAGGAAACGTTTCCGGCGGATTCCACGATAGCAGTATAAAGTGAAAGGGAATCGAATAGGTGAAGTGAAACTCAATTCCGACGGATTCCACGATAGGGGTGTATATTCGTTCAGCGGAAGGATAAAACTAATTATCTGTCAAATCAAACATGAGCTAAGTGTTACCATTCGTGAAATAAGCACTAGTTGAAAAAAAAAAAACGTTAGATGGCGGACCCTTTACTTGCGCTACCTACTGTAAGATCGTTTAACCTCTTTAGAAATAACATAAAACATCGCAGTAACTGGTATTGCAATTTATATATTCGTATCGTAAACGTAATAAAGAAAAATTGTATAATAATAATAATAATATGTAATAAAGAAATGGGAATCAATGTTGCAAGTAGGTAGACTTGGTGTAATGTTTATAGATCACCCATTAAGGGTGATATTAAACCGTTATATTAATTAAGTATATTAAACTCTTTGAATCACAGAGACGCTGTCGTACTGAAACTGATGACTATTCGCTGACCTATACCTACATGCTACTACCATTGCAGATGTTCCGATGATAGGAAAAAGTAGTTGGACCTTACCCGACCAGTATCAATTTTGATTCAAATGCATCAATGGTATATTTAAAATTACCGAGCATTGTGCCATCGAAAATGATTCTAGTCTACAAACGAACAAATACAAAAACTAAAAACACAAAAACTAAAAAAAAATTACTAAATCGAAATTAGCATTACATTTGTGACTAACTAAGTACCGCTAAAATTGATTTAACCTTTCGTATACAATGCATTTTTAACTAATAATAATAATAACAAACTAATTTTAATTGTGAAAAGGGTCCAACTACTATGTTTTGAAGCGGACGCGGATGCCTGATAATTTATCGACCTATGTACGATGTACTGTATGTAGGTACATGCTAATGCTACAGTGTTATAATATCCCGTCTATCGCTCTCCCTAGTCCCGACCTGTTCTACTTTACGATATACGTACGATACACGAATGCGAGTGAGCTAATTAAACAGAGAGTAGCAACAAGTTGGCAAAGAACATGGCTCATGTTAGTCAGGTTCATGTTGCCGGCGGGCACACTCTGAGTAGCGATATAAAATAATTTTCCGTCAAGTTCTTCATTCAGTCGAAGTTGAAAATCCGTTGAATTTCGTTTGTTCCTTTTATTTTTCTTTCGTGTATGTAGATTTTAAAAAACGTACACTCCTGCTAAAATAGCGGTTAGTTGTTATGCGTTTAATTTGAAATTACAATAATTTATTTTTTGTGCGAATGCGTTTTGAATGAAAGTGAAGAATATTCTAATTGGCTCATTTATGTTGTGTGTTTATCGGCAAATGCAAATTGGTAAATGTGTATTGTGTGTGAACCCACTTTGATGAGCTATATATCTAGTACTATTTAGACTAGAAACACTGCATGTGGTTATCGGTTCAGCATATATTGGATATAAACCTGATGTTGGTTGGCTATTTGCCAATATATTTTATGCATTAATTATTATAGAGTATATTATATTCGATTCGTTGGCAAACTGCTGAGAGATCGATCAGATTCTCATCGCGCATCGCGTCGTTTGTCGAATATAGTAATGATAACGACGTTCTAATACCATAATTAAACGTATTTGGTGTCATAAAAAATTAAACTTTCAACAAATTGTGTTGGCGAAGACATTTTAAAACGGAACTACGCTTACGCTGTGTTCGTTTGCGATATATTAAAAAGGGAAGAAATAATTAACGCACACAGTTCCCCGAATTAATTCCGCGACCCGTGATCTCCAGTGGAATATTAATTTGAAATTAATTTAACTTGGTTTTAAGCTCCATACGACCATACATATAATACATACAGTGAGCGTCAAAAATGAGTGAACACCGATGCTTTTTTGGTCTTGAAATAGGCCTACAAAACCAACAATTTGTTAAAAGTTTGATAACGAAATAACAATAACAAAAAATATTTCTTTTTGACTGCAAAAAATACACTACATATATTTAAAAAAAAAATTGTTTTCAAACTTAAAAGGCAAATGAAAACCGCAGTGGTGTTCACTTACTTTTGACGCTCACTGTATATGTATAGTTAGCACTTCACCTGCGATGGATTTCAATTCAGAAAATGCCAAACGTTAAAACATTTTATAAAATAAAATCGTTTCATTTTTATTATAATGTACAGTTAGTTAGTAGTAGCTATAATGTTAATGTTAGTACTTAACGAGCATACAATTGGTTGCTCTCTCATTATAGTTTAGTAGTCATCTAATAACTATAACCTTTTTAGAAATGCCAATTTTCATGGATAAAATTGGTGGATTGATGCAATTAATAGGTCTGTTTAATAAAGAAAAGAGAACTGAACAGGGTTCTGTGCAAATATTTATACGACTACCTATTGCAGCCAAAATGAACTCTATGACATAAATTAATGTTTGTTGAATTTACTTTTGTTTGTGTACCTCTTCGCTGAATTTTTTTTCTGGTGTTTCACAGTGGCTCGGTGGTTAATGTGCCGGACTAATAAGCGAGGGTTCTCTTCCGATCCGTGGAAAACACAAATTACATCTTAAGGTTTTTTTTTCCACTTCGCCACCTCTCGCGAACCTCTGACAAACATCTGAGAGTATAAATATCATGGAAAGCTTCTCAATTCAGCCGTTCGGACTCGGCATACAATTTTAGGTCCCTTCCATTCGTCCCAAAAAATAAAAACTCATAGGGTGCCTATACCGACCTGTTGCGCCATCTATTTATTTTGTTTTTTATTTATTTATTTTTTTCTGTACTGAGTGACATTTTTCAAATTTCAATGATGAATCCTACCAAGCTTTTATGTAGTCCAGATAGTGCCTGATAAACCTGTCTGATTGCATCGCGTTTGTGTCCGTGACGATCCGGTTCTTGATTTGTGAAAGATATCATCCTCGGTGTTTCTGGCACCGTTGTCAGATGGTGAGTTGAGATCAGTAGACTCTTCCACGCCATCGCTTGTTTCTATGCTGGATTGTCTTTTCTCGGTATCTGTATACATACATGGGGAGTATGTAGTCTTCTAGTTCTAGTACATATTCGGAATTCGGAAAGTTCGAGAGTCTTCCGGACTGTTCCTTCTCCCAGCCAGGTTGTACTTTACCTGCAAACCGCGAAGGTCTCTAAAGAATGTGGTCGTATTGGGCAAAGAACGTGAGACCTCTATACAAAGAAAAAAAAAACATTAAAAATGCTGTACTTCTTCTCGACACTCATGAGAACTAAAGGGGACATTGTAGACGACTTTAGCCTTGAAATAGCAGTGGGCATACATTGTCTATTGGGAGCATTTTACATTTAATAAAAAAAAAAACCAAACGTTAAACGAAAAGGAGCACAAACATATATAAATTATCCAAAATAAATTAAGTATGTACATATGTATTGTTATAACAAGATTCCTTAAAATTCCATTTTTGCCTGGTCTTTTGGGTTATACGACCCCATTTCAATTTTGTGCACAAGCCAGTTTTTCCGACGTTTGTTAGTCCAAGGTTGATTTAATAAAAGAATATTACATTTACATTATTAAAAACACAGTTTATTAAGATTTTGTAATTTTCTCGTTAAAACTCGCTATTCATACGATATATCAAAATAATTTGCAATTTATCGACGAATGATTATTTCATTTCTTAACTTTTACTCTTGATTTATGATTTGGAAGGACTAGCTAAATATTATTGTTTTTAACACAACCACTCAACCAGTTCAAACGCCCATCGGAGTGCCAACGAACTTATCTGAATGTGGAACATGGTACAGGGAACTAAACACGTTTTCTGATTTTTAATTTCATTTGATGTTGATTTGTCAGCAGCAACGAAAAGAGCCGGTTACACTGACCTGGGAAGAATACATTGTTTTAAAACAAATTGGTAACAATATAGCTAAATTTGTTTTAATATCTTTTAACTTTCCAGTTTTGAAAACTCTCTTTTACTATGTTGACGCCGCGGAAGTTAAAATAAAGGTCATCAATGCTCAATGCAATTATTCGAATACAATAGACATTACTGCTTGGGGCTAATATTTATCTCGTTTTAAAGGCTTTTATATTTAACTTCGTGAAAATTGTGGTATGTTCAAATCTTGCAAGCCAAATTTGAACCACTTCCTCTAAGCTTAGAATTTTAAAATTTTCCATGCTGGTTGGGTTGTGAAGACAATGCAATAATCAATCTATTTATAAAGTTTATCCTGGAAAAGGCTTAGTGTAAGGCATGTTTGTAGTTATGTATTATAGGTATACGGTATACCGTATATCTATTATTTGAGCGTAAACTACACAAACGTGGATTACGCTAAGCCTTTTCCAGGATAAACCTTAAAAAAAGATTGGTTAGCTAGTTATTTTGTTTGGTTTTTAGTGCAGTACCTACCTACTTATAAAAGCGTTTCATTAGTTTTTTTTTAAACTATTTTTAGTTTTGCAAATTACAATGCACTTAAATGTCAAATTCTCTGCATTTAATTCATGTTAACCTCTTCTCATTGATTTATACTACCTGTCAATACGATGTCAATGTTTATTAATATTTTGCTTGTGTATTAGACATTAAGAAAATGTTAATAGGGCAGTAATAAAAAGTAAAAACCTACGCTTCGGCTCGAGAACCAGACATAAATGAAAGTTGTAAGTTACAGTGTGGCTTAATAAAGCAGCTGTAGTGAAATGTAGAACACAAAATTTCATTTCGAGTGAAAGTGAAATGTGGAACCTAGCAGTATTTTCCCGCCTTCTGATACCATTTTCATACCAAATTGTTTCTCATATCGCAGGAAATCAAAAGACAAATGCATAAATAGTCGTTCCACTCGTTTCTGACTGACAGTATTGTTTCAATTCTTACTCTTGTCGTTTTCCACTGGGCAAAAAGAAGCGTCCGGAACCAGAATCAAAAAATCACTTCTGAAACCGTTCCCTTCAGAAGCTGCAGTTTTCTTGTTCCATTGGATTTCAGAATGAATGAATCCTCGAGTGAAACCAATTGAAAACGACATCAAAGAAATTTGTTGATCAAAAACTAGTAAGATTCTCAGTGGAGGAGGGGTAATATCTTGCTCTCTCGAAGCCGCTCTCTTTTAAGAATTTTTCAAGTTAAGGAACGACGAAAACTTCCGATTTTCCATTAAAAAGGCGTGGCATCCGCCTATTTTTGAAAATAAGTCGGTTATTGTCTATTTGGCCCACTTTCAATTATCGTAATGTGTTGAAATTTGGTGGAGCGATGGAACCTGCATTGAACAAAAAGGGAAAAAAATCGAAAATTAAAAATTTTCCAAAGTAGTTAAATTACACTAAAAACATAAACTTAAAAAAGACCCAAGATCTCTTATATACATAGAAAAAAAAACAAAAAGTATGTAGGTAACTAGTTAGCCACGAAAAGTATAACTTACATCTAAATGCACGCTAAGTTCTTAGTTTAAGAAGGTTCAATGTTAAAAAAAAAATTTGTTTAATAGACACAGTTTTTAAACTTTTTACGAATTAAACCATGTCTTAAAAAAAACAGCCTATTTACAATTTAGATTTTGAGAGGTTTATAAGTACATTATGGGTTTTTAGCCTGTTGACTTATGACCCTGAGTCTATCGAGTAAATTCATTGCAGAGTTACCTAGAATGACCTAATCATTACTCATAATTTATTTATTTGCTGCAGTCTGATCAACATCTACGTTATATGTATAACCAAAATTGTGTCAACACGATTTCAATTTAATTCAATTGAATGCATGTCATAGATGGTTAGCAACCTTATTATATGAAATATTTGCAGATACAAATTTTGCTCGGATGAGCGATTTCCACATGATAGCGATTATAATTAAACACCTAAAGAATCAATCAAGCACCACAAAAGTAAATATTTACAAATAATTTATGCATAAGTAATCGTAAATTCCGCCTTTAATACATAATTGTACAGATATAAATATTATATATATATACCTACCCTACATACATATATGTATATCATTATAAATAATAATGGACAATTCTTAACATCGTTTACCATCTACATATTCAAATGGAAAAAACTAGCATTTTATTTATTATACATATCTTATGGAAGTATTTCATTAACCGGAATTCTTTATGGAAATTTTAAAGTTCGTTCGATATAACCCACACTAACGTAGAAATATTTCCGAATCAGGACATAAATATTTAGGGGTTTGCTGTTTGCACAAATTTTTTTTATTATATATTCACTCATTTTCGCGATGTATGGTTTTCTTTGCCGGTGGGCTAAGAAATAATCACCCCTATTGTCGTCGTCGTCTGTCGCAAACGACTGGCGACGTTTGTCGTGTCGAGTCGTTTGGAATTTGGTATTGCGTAACTGAAACGACTCGACTCTCTGAACTCTCACATCCCACATACATTCCACAAACTATGAGACATGGGATTTGACATTTCATTCGACGAATTTATATTTGGTCTGGTGTTTTGTTTGTGACTTGGTTAATTATTTAATAAAACAAATCAAAAATGAATAGTGTGACATGTTTTTTGACGAAGAAGAAAACCAGAAAAAAGTGCTGGTAAAGTTAAAGAAGGAAATTCGAACCAAATCCAATCCATTGGATTTGCCCGACATTAAGTGTGTGGTAGAAATAATTTAAATTGCATACATTGTGTTAATAACAATTATTTTCAGATTTTAAATGTATTTTAGACTATCGAAGTCGAAGGTGGTCCAAGATAATTCAGAGATAAGGCTATGTCGTCCCATTGCCGATTAACCTCACTTTTGTTAGGCCTTCGTGAATGATTTTGCCAAGGGAATATTTTTCTGCATTTCGTTCACTAAATGTAGAAATTGCCTTTTATTTGTTATCTCCATTCTGCAAAATAACTATAATTGTCTTTTTGTTAACTAAAAATTAAGTACACATACTTTTTTTAACACATTATCACACAGTCGTCCGCAAAATAGACGACGACAGAAATGTATCATTTCCACGACAAACGTCGTCACAAAACGCCTCACGCAATACCGACGATCGTCGTGGAAAAATACAATCCACATTTTTTAACATTTCAGACGCCATTTGTCGATCGTCGCCACGACAAAAGTCGTTTATTTTCAGTCGCCAATACCAAACAGTCGTGTCGCTTTTTTTTAGAGTCGTAAACGACGACGACAATAGGGGTGAATAAGAAGACGGTAACAAATATGTTCATCATTTTCATCAAACTGTTTCCCCTCGCACATTGATAAACCAGGGCGCACATATAGGTCAGATACCTACTCTTGACCTGTTAATAGCTGCGCGACTTGAAGTCGTTAATACAAACAGATATACCAATTGTCTCGCGTACAAGAAAGCTAAGTTACCAGCGCCAACAAATCACTTCAAGATGACCATGGTGGAAAACGTACGTACGGCAAATACAAATATAGGGGCAGGGGGTAGGGTATCGAGAGAAATTGGAGGAATTCAGTTGGCGTTGGCGGATATGCATGCAGCACTTTCATTTACAAATTAACAGTCGACGGAGTCGTATGACTGATTCTCTGCCGCACATATTTCACTACACTTTCCTTATTTTGCCTTACATTTTTAATACATGGGATAAATGCAGAGCAGTGGGCTAGGGCTTGTCCCCCAGAGAGGCAATTATTGTCAATCAGTCTTTGTGAAGTGCTCCGCTTCTTCGTATACTTTGGTTCTTATATCGCGCGTTGCTGTAGTATATTCTGGGAGCTTACTATTACTATCAAATTGAGGTGAATAAAAAACAAATTCAAATATTGGTACATCATCATTCATCAACCTTAGGACTTTAGGAGATTATTTGCGAATTCGCGATTGCAATTGAATTTCAGTAGAAGTAGAAGAAGTGCTTTGTATCTACATACGTCTACGCTTTTTTTTAAACAGTGCGAAATTATTTTGTTGTTTTTTTTTTTTGCTCAGCACAAACAAAAAGTATTTGCTTTTTAAATAAATTGAATATTTTAAAATTTATTTTGGCATAAGGCCACAACACGGAATAATTTATTTGTTTGGTATTGTCCACACCTTTTTAAAATGTTTTTTTTTTTACTTTTACTAAAACTAGGACAGCCAAGCCAAATTCTACCACACTCTAGCCAAAAGTTTCCTATATATGTAAAATAGTTAAAGGTAAATGCAATTTTATATGAGCTAATTGTGATTGTGGGCACAGTAGTGCAGTGGTTAGTGTGCTGGACTACTGTGCGAGGGATCCCAGGTTCGATCGCCGGAAAAACACAAATCACATCTTAAGGTTTTTTCTACCTCTCGCGAACGTCTGACAAACATCCCAGAGTATGACTGTCCTGAAAAAGCTTCTCAATTCATGCGTTCGGACTCGACATCAAATTTTAGGTCCCTTCCATTCGTGTGTCTACCTGCCTGTTGCGCCACCTATTTATTTATTTTTTTAATTGCGATTACAATTTTTAATTGACTCAGGATATGTTGTTCTAAAACTACGATAACGACTTCTCTCTACTTACCCATAAGAGCCTTACGACCGACGCGGCATAGTATGCTCTCTGTTTGACAGCATTCTATTGTACGCGTAGCCTGTTAATATGCAACACTTTTTTACTCCTTTATAATGGTAAATCATTTTGGTTAATTTTAATTGTTTGAAATACAAGGGAAACCATGTATCGGAGCTTCAGCTTTCATTTGATCCATATTTAAGAAAAAATCTGTTTTGGAAAAGCGCCGTAATCAGTTCGACAAAGAAACGTGTAGCCTTTCACTTGCGCGCCACCTAAGGCGGGGTCTTCCTCTACTGCGTTGTCCCTCCGCGCGCCGAGTTGGAATCGAAGACTTCTCCGGCTGGAGCGTAGGTGTCCATTCGTTCTACATGTCCCAGCCATCTTAGACGACTGATGCGTACATTTCTGACCAGCTCGATGTCGCTGTACAGCTAGTAGATTTGAAATTAATGTGCGAGAAGCAAATATAGAAGATTATCAGTAAAATAATGTGTCAGTAGTTGGTTAGCTAGTGTCTATTTATAATATGTACAATGAACAAAATAGATTACCTCAACGTCCACATCCTAAGAGAAAACCAGTATCTTAAAATTGAGGCCACCAAGCACTTGGATTTTCAACCAACAGGACATCCATCCCAAATATACGGCTCGTATAAAAATGATTGCTGTAGAAGACTCCAAAAAAGTTACATTATCCCCACAATGTCCAGACCTAAATCCTATTAAGCATTTGTACGAGTACAAACACTTATCGAGAAATGGAGCAGTATTGGTTCCAATTAAGGGCACGAATTCATGCCCAGAAGACCAAAAGCAAAAGTCATAAAACTTAACGAAAGATCAGTCCAGTGGTTTTTTTAGGCAATATTTTGTTTTCCCAAATTGTGTACCGTTATTGACGCATAGTTTTGAACCTTTAGTTTATTTGAAAATATTTATTTAATTAATATTTAATATAATGTATTTAAAAATAAACTTAATGCAAATTCTAATAAAAATAAACATGTCAATATGTACATAATATACGTTTGAATTCAATAACATTTTTAATTTTGTATCCAAAAATTCTGTTTTATAATCAAACTTTACAAGAGTGTACCTACATGTTTTAAACTCAGTTTCTTTTCGACACAATTTGGAACCGATTCAGTTTAAGAAAAATTTAACCCAAATTGTTATACATACCACTAATCTTCTAATATGCAGAAAGGAACATTTTTTTAGAACTGAAACTTCAGTTTGTTGCATGCGCCGGCCGTACCAAAACAGCGCAGCGCCTAATTAATTACAATTCAGGGCATGATTATGTCTTGTTTATGGACGCATGTAGAATTATAGATAAATGTTATCCGTTACCACATTACTTCTTGGCTAACAAGTTTCAATGAACCCGACAAGCAGGTGTACTTAATTCTAGCTCCCGTCTATTTAGGAAATTCTTAGAAACTTGTACACATTTTATGTACATCGTTAAAAATCATCGTGATTACGCAACGTTCGCACATAATATGCCAATTATTTTACATTAATTGACATTATGACCTATTTACTTTGACCATACATTACAAATTGTATACTCTATTTATAGATTGCCAGTTTAAAATAATACTCGCGCATAATGCTCAAAACCACATGTTCTATGGTGCTTTTGAGCTACATTCTGATATTAAGCTTCTCATCGAATTCAGCAGTTAGGGGCAATCGGCATGTAATTGACGCAAACAATGGACTTGAGGTACGGGTGTATAAATAAAATTTGTTTGCCATACAATTAGATTAAAATTGAAACTAACTTCCACAATTACCTTCTCCACTGAAATATTTAAGCCTTTGTTTGAGCGTTCGTTTAAAATCGATTGGGAGCGCAATACGTTCTTGAAGGATGACAAGCCATTTCGCTTTATTGCCGGTTCATTCCACTACTTCCGCTCGCATCCGGGTTCATGGCAACGGAAGTTACGTACAATGCGAGCAGCTGGTCTGAACGCGGTGACTACGTAAGTGAATTATAGAGTTGATTATGCATCTTACATTATATCCAATATGTATCCATAAATAAATTTGTTTATCATTTAGATATGTCGAGTGGTCTTTGCACAATCCTAAGGAAGGTCAATACGTTTGGGATGGAATTGCTGATTTGGAAAAATTCATAAAATATGCAATCGTTGAGGATTTGTATGTGATACTTAGACCTGGACCGTACATTTGTGCCGAACGTGACATGGTAAGTTGATTGAACTTTTTACATTTCTTTCAGTGTCACTGAACAATTTTTTCTTAACAATTCAAACAAACCCGCAAACCTGCAAACCCGCACATTATTTGATCCGAATATACTTATAACTTTTCTCGATTTTTTCACTCTTCCTGCATGTACAAAGTTTTAATAATTTTCTTGGCAGGGTGGATTCCCTTATTGGCTTCTGACAAAATACCCGGGCATTCAACTCAGGACAGCTGATATAAGTGGGCACATATTCTTACTTGCATTCCAAGTTACGAGTACTTACGGAATTCTGGTTTCTTTTAGATTACCTTCATGAAGTCCGACTATGGTATGCTCAGCTGATGTCAAGAATGGAGCCTTACCTCTATGGAAACGGTGGTCCTATTATTATGGTACAAGTAGAGAACGAATATGGGTCGTTCTTTGCATGTGATCAAAAGTACCGCGAGTGGTTGCGGGACGAGACTTTGGCTTATGTCAAACAAAAAGCAGTACTTTTCACCAATGACGGTCCTAGCGTTCTTCGATGTGGTCACATTCCCGGGGTATTAGCTACTTTAGATTTCGGTGCTGTGGACAATTCTACTACATTTTGGAATCAGTTGAGAAAGATTCAACCTAAGGGACCTTTAGTGAATGCGGAATTCTATCCCGGATGGCTAACGCATTGGCAAGAACCATTGGCTCGGGTGGATACAAAATCAATCACCGGCTCTTTTATGTAAGTGTCACATTCATAATATGCTACCATTTGACTGTTTGGTATCTTTTTCAGTGAAATGCTGGATCAAGGCGCAAATATTAACTTTTACATGTTCTATGGCGGAACAAACTTTGGATTTACTGCCGGGGCAAATGACGGTGGACCAGGCCAATACAATGCTGATATAACATCCTATGACTATGACGCACCTATGGATGAGTCAGGCGATCCTACTGAAAAGTATCATGCGTTGCGCGAGATTATCGGTCGTTATCTCCCGCTTCCGGGCATTCCTGTTCCAGGACCCTTGCCAAAGAAACACTATGGCACCATTCGCCTAACTGGGTGCTGCTTTATTATGTCGAATGATGGTCGGCGAATTTTGTCAACAGGATCAATTAGCTCAGTAAAACCACTCACTTTTGAAGCATTAAACCAATATTCAGGATTAGTTTTATATGAGAGTTTGTTGCCACACCTGCGCCGTGATCCTAGTGTGCTCACAGTGGAAGGAATTAAGGATCGGGGGTACGTTTATGTGGATCGGCATTTCGTTGGGGTTCTATCGAGGGAAAGTCAAGTATTCTCGCTGCCACTAAACGCTGGGTTGGGCGATAAGCTTCAAATACTGGTGGAGAATCAAGGAAGGATTAACTATGGCATTGCGAATGACTTCAAAGGTATCATCGGTGATGTGATAGTAGATAAGGGCATTTTAAAAAATTGGAATATCACAAAGTATCCCTTGGAATCGTACAACGATATTGTGAGACTTATTGAATCTGAAGGCATGCCAAAGACACGCGGCTTTCGGGCGCATAGTAGTAAGACCATACTTCGAGCGGGGCCTGCTGTTTTCTATGGCGAATTGGAAATTGGTGACAATGAGGTATTCGACACATATCTAGATACAACGGGCTGGAGTAAGGGAATCGTTTTTGTTAATGGAGAGAACTTGGGGCGATATTGGCCAGTTGTTGGCCCACAGATTACTGTATATGTTCCTAAAGAAGTGCTTAAGACTGGAACCAATCACATTGTATTGATTGAGTATCAAAATGCCCCTGAATCGGGCGAAGTGACTTTTACTGATGTTCCTAACTTAGACGGGTAGTTTACATGACTTACAAAGTAATTTTTAACAAATAAATAAATAAGCTAGAATGGCATTTTGTTTTCTACGCACATTATTTGATAGTATGTACATAGGATGTACACCACTTATTGGATTAACCCTCCGACTAAGGGTAAGTACATAAAAATAGGTACTACCACATCGAGAAATGATTCCCTGGTGTACCATTGTCCATTATTATATACCATTTGCGCTTCCGTTTTTATATCGCCACAAATCATCCACGAAACAATTCAACCTAAAGTCCAACCCGTTACAAATTAAATATGTGGTATGCATGGTGCTTTTAACTACCTACTCCTATTTGATTTTTAAGTATTTGATCTTCGTGCATCATCGAAATGGACGAAACATTCAGCGGCGACTAAGAGATATGGCAGTTGTAGAAACAGTTCAGAAATTGTATAAAACGTTTTTCACTGACTGAGAATTCAGACTGACTGCTTGCATATATATAACTATACCAAGCTATATTTTGTATCGAAATAGCTGCATATAAAAGATGGTCATACATAATAACCGCCCACTGCTGCGTCAAGCCCATGCAGCTGAGTTAATTATTCACCAAAAATTTGAAGTATGACATGATAAATCAACAAAGGTTGTTGACAACAAATTACCGTCGGATATACATATAAAAAAATGTCGCATACTGATACGGATCCGCAAGGCGGCAAACACCTCCGAAACATAAAATCTCGCGTTCTTTTCTAACTGACTTCTATTAATAAAGATGTTTTTTTTGGGATGCCAGCTATTAAGCTGATTTTATTCCATCATCAAATACAGTTTGATTGCTGCCATTAAAAACAATAAAGATTTCGCATGTTTTTTGGATACGAATTTTATTTTATTCAGCACAAAATGCCACAATACAAAAGCTTATAAAAAAAATAATACATAAATAGAACTTCAGAATTGATTAGAGTATGGTTTTAGCATTGAATGCATCCAATTGAATTGAACATCACAAAGAAAAAGACAAAATGTATTGCAAGCAAATGGATTATGATAGCCTAATCGCAATCCAAACACATTAGCAAAAAAATTGTGGTACATATACAAAAAATGTTAAGAGGCACACAACAAGTGGCACTTTAATTTTGCGATGCAGCTAGTGCCATTACAGTAAAGCGCAGCTCGTCAGGGTCCCGAGCCATAAATTCCTTGCACACCTTGGCAGCATCCTTAAGAAGAATTCGGTAAATTATCAACAAATATTAGCCTATTTTATTTTTTAGCTTACTTCGACAAATGTGTCTTCAGATGTTGCACCGTGCTTGATTGGGAAATTCTTGCGGCCATCCATTTCGTACAGTTCTCCATCCTTTTGAATGAATGCGATAAAGTGGTGATTGACCTTTTCCTCGGGATCGGCTTCAGTCTGACCTTCTTGAGCTAATATTTGGTGGCAATCTTGGAATGCGCTATCATTTTCCAAAAAACGCCCACGCTCCTCTGGATCTTTGGATAGAGCTCCATCTAGGAATTTTTTCAAGACTCCGTCTTCCAAAGCGATACTTGTTTTTAAAGAAAGGGAGGATTTGGAAGTGTTATTATTATTACATTTATTTCACAATGATATGGCGTGCCCATTTTAAATGAAGGTGAATTGCGATAAGGCATCGAAGCACGTAGACAAAACTGTTTTATTATATGGGGAGGTTAACCGCCGCCGGCTAGGAAGATGTTGATTATAGGTACGAAATAATTTGCGCAAGGTAAAATCGCGCTACAGATTAATGGCCGATTCACAATACAGCGAGAGAGCGAGACGAGAGCGAGATCGAGTCTAGCGCGAGTTGTCAAATAATTTCCAATCAAAGAAAATGCATGAGCCAATACACAATGGCGCGAGACTCGTTGCCTCGTCTCGCGACCATTTCGGAAATTTGGAAAAATCTCGCCCGAGACACCGACACCGATGACATTTACTCTCTGAGTGGGAAGCGACGCCATTTTCATAGAAATGTACTTAAGGTTGCCACTTGTATTTTCTCAAGCAAACATGGCGGCACTTTTATCGTTTTTTTTGTTATTATTTTGATACGGTTTGATTATTCTGAGAAATTTTTAAATAAATCAGCGATAATGTTAGAACTTATTTTCCCATAATAATGAATGACGGTGAAAAGGGGAATTTTGTATTTCTTTAAACAAACATTGCCCCGAAAATATATATCTTTTGAGTGTGTTTCTTTTTGATTTCTTGGTTATTGGGGGTCATTTTCTTGAGCAAATTTTATTAGGATGTATGCTTTTCATAGGAATTCATTGGAACCTGTTCTGGAATTGACTAAGAAGTTCAACAGAAAACTACAGTTGTATGTACGTACGTACGAAAAAATTAATAAATTAATTTTCTAGAAAATGTAGACTAGATTAAACAACACATTTTTGATTCGAAAAAAATATTTTTTTATTTGAACACACACTAAGCGAAACAGAATGTAGCAAAACAAAACGTTTTGTTTTCGTGTTTCATTTGGTGTGGAATTTACGACTTGCTTCTAGTGTTGGTCGGACTCAGACAATGAAGTTGTGCAAATCTTATTTACATTTTAAAAACAACGACATTTAAATTTTGTTTCGCAAAAACAACAGGTTAACTATCGGCAACGAAACATGTTTTTCTGTTTTGCTTTGGTTTTTATGTTTTGTTTTCTTTGGTGTGTGTTGCGCTCTAAGAAAGTAGGCAATTATCGTCAACGACGCTGGTTCGAAACAGTTTTGTTGTATTCGGTGTGTGTTATGCTTGTATACAATGGCATGTATTTTCGACAACCACCACCGAAACTCTTAAAAACAAAAACATGTGTCTGTGTTGCCTCATATGAAACAATGTGCTCTTGTTTCACGAAATAAAAAAAACACGTTTTGCTTTATCCGGTGAGTTTTCAACCTTAGGCAACAATTGCTTAATTTTTTTTAACTAACTTTATAATTCATAAGCAACATTTTAAGACCAAGATTCAGTTCAGTCATTCAGTTTAAGTGCTCAAAAAAAGCAACAGAATTTTTTTCGGTAGCGACTGATGATAGCGACGCCTGAAAACTGCGAATTGGTTATTTTTAGAATATTCAAACTGCATGCAATAGTGCTAAAAAAGCAATAAAAGTGCAGCTCTGTTTTGTAAAAAAAATCGAAGTGGCAATATGGTTTTGTAGTTTCAGTGGTCCCTCTATTCGTTGTCAGAAAAACTCGCCGACGTACCACGTTTCATTATGAATTGCCGGACGAGGTTAAAGCGAGAACGAGGCGAGAGCGATTCTCGCCTCGCTCTCGTCTAGTTATCACGTCCACATTGTGAACGAGGCATAACACGTAGCAGTTGAAAACACAAAAACTGGCAATTAATAATTCACCATTTGTTATCGAAAAAAAAAAACCGAGGGCAATTCAGTAGGAGTAGGACGGTGCCTGAATCTTAAGTTACAAAGGAGCAAACGTTTCATCTTATTTATTGATGCTAAGCTAAAGCCAGCATTACAATGTGCTTAAAATAGCTAATAAATAAGGTAAGTATGGTATGGGCAAATGTAAAATTCTTACATGTAGGTACATGCTATAATATTGATTCAAACATCGAGGGTGTAGCGTGTAGGTAACTAAAATATGTATTAGTGTATGCTATTTAGACACAATGAGTCATCGTCGTCCACCTTACTCAACGCACAACTTCACTTACTCTTTGTTATTCGCAATGCTATGGATTAGTGCAACAGTTCCACAAGCATTTTGGGTGCATTGTCTCATGTAAAACAAGTCATCAGCGAACTTTGGGAGATTACCTTCCAGCTTTGAATTTTCCTCAGTGCGATGCTTTTCGTACTGCAATGAGGGAGGAGCATAAACGCGATAGTACAGTTAATTCAAGTAGATTATGATTGAAAAAAAAAAATTACCGCATCTGAACATGGGAAAAGTAGAATTATTGACTTTACTGGCTTTGGAATCCATTCCAACATTTCTGGCTCCAACCCTACTACATCTGTTAATGACCAATTATTCGACACACCCAGTTTATGTATGTACTTTGTAAGGACCTAGACAAGGTATGGTTTTATTAGCTTTTTGTTTGATGTACAATGCATCAAATCGTTTAACTTACATCAGGATTCGATTCCAATGGTAGCAAAGAAGGCATTTTCGATTTATTGAGATAGTTGAATGAATTTGTTATTATAAAAAAAAATATTTACTTTTTTACAAGGACTTTCTTGCAACAACTACCAAGAACCAAATTAATTTTAATTCACTTTTTTCTGCAATCGAAACCAAACGCCGGCAAATAAAATGGAAAAGTGATTTGTATTTTATCAGTGATACCAGACTAATAGTAATTACCCGTTTTGTGGGATTTTTCGCATATCAAAATAAGTTAAAGGGCGAAAGGGTATTTTTATACCACTGAGTTACAAAAATAGGTATCCCAAATATTTAAATTGTTTATATTAAGGGTATTCACTTAAACGTGTAAAATCCTCATAAACTGCGTAAACTGCAGAAATTTACCACCTCGTAAGTGAACTGTCAGATTTTGTATGGAGAATAGTTTACGCAGACCTCATAATTTTCCGCGACGATTCGGGCTCGAAAATCAACCGCGGAAAGTTACGCAAATCACAAATGTCAAACTTTGAGAGACAGTCATATGAATTGTTTGTGTGATTCCAGATACAGTCGATTTACGCGATTTACGCAATGACAATTTCCGACGGGTGTTCACTTAAAGCACCGCAATTTACACATTTACAAGCTGCATAAATTTATTTGATTAAGTGAATACCCTTATTGTATTTGAATACAATCAGCTGATAAATATCGGTGGCTTTCAATTCATAATTATGTGGAAGGATTCTTGAAAATTGAAATGTGGGTACATTATATTAATATTGGTAATTGGTGACACCAAAATAATGCTCTGTAATCTGCAACTTGTATTGCACAGTGAATACATTATGTACCACATTTATATAGTTTTATCTTATTGGCATGTCGCTTCTTTCAAGCACTCAATAGAATTGTCTTTCATTTCTTCTCGCCATTTTCAACTTTGCTATAAATTTAGATTATTTATTCGAATAGCTTCGTTTAAAGATTCGGTTGAAGCTAAGTACGCAGCACGAGCGAAACCACATTTTTAGCTGCTCTACCATTTTTCTCTCCAAACATTAACTAAAACCGTAGCTAAATTTTGACATGGAGTGCGTTGCGGATAAAAGTTCACAGAAAACAGCTGTTCGTTGAAAATAACTTCCTTTTTTCCTTTTCCGCATTATTTTGGGCACTTATCGGGCATTTATCAGTTCAAAAGAGAATAGGGGGAGTAGGGGATGGTGTAAACGATTTTTAAAAAATGCCTTCCACTATATAATTGGTGCATTTACTGTCAAAATGTATCCAACACAATTTAACTTTAAACCATTGGCCTTCAATTTGAATTAATTGTTTGGAGACATGTCAGAAACAATGTAGTAATTTTAGGCTTTTAAAAAAAAGGTAATATCGTTTATATGTGCCCCACTCATGGGGTAAGTGTAAACAAATTTATGATTCATATGAGGTAGATATAAACACCATACAAAATTATTCAAATCGGTGTTGAAGACGTATCTAGAAGCAGAACGAGATGTCCCGGGTTGTATTGCTCGACTGGGAAGAATGTTATATCGCTTCGCGATACGATAGACATAATATCCTCCATTAGTGGATAAAATAATGAAGTTTATGGTCTTAGATGCAGACTTTCAAATGTTATGTCGAATTCTAATCGGCTATGTAGTTGAATTGTTTTTCCAACGTAATAAATTGGCCGCCCCTTGTGGTCAGCATTGACCAAGACTAATTAATTTTCGTCGTTTACACCTGCCCCAGTCGGTCTTTAGGAGCAAAACATTGTCTCGTAAAAAAATTGGTTAATCAAACGAAAACTTACCATAATAATACAAAACTTCTATATTGCAGCTACAAAAATATACACTTACACTTTAAAATAGTTAAACAATTTTCTTAAAATTCAGAACTTAACATTTTTTCCAAATTTTACTTTGAGATAGCAAAAACCTTCTCATTTGAATAAAATGTCAGACTGATATCGCAGCTTCACGGTTATTACATAGTGTGTTCGTGTTCATATTTCGTAAGTGTTACCAAATAATATTTATTGCTACATAGTATTGGATAGAAGCAGTATGATTTGTTTACACTTGCCCCGCGTTTACACCATCCCCTACTCCCCCTACATGAATCGGATGGGTAAACCCGGGGCCAGATTATGTAAAATGAAAACGATCGAACGATATCGTTTCGACAATAACAGCCTCTGTCTTTTGTCGCAGATATGATAGAGACAGGTTTAGTGAAAATGAAAGCGGTTTTCGTTTCGTTTTTTACAGAATCCCACCCACGATTTACACGCTACGGTTTTGGCGTAGGTGTCGTGAATGTTATGGTAAAGGCGATGAAAAGTGCGGAGGGAAGCCATTAGCCAAACACGGATCGGCCGCGAATTCCCAACTGATTCTTGTAGTTTTCTGCGTTTGCTTTATTCTTAAACCGTACTCGGTCGCATTATGTTCGCGCTAGACATCTGCATTTGCTTAATTCAGCTACCAACGCGAACGACGAATTAAAAATTAAGTACACAAAGACAATTTGACAATCAACGCACTGAAGTGAAAACACTGAATGTATAAATGCGCGATAAGTGCTCAAAAGAGAATTAAGAAGTGTCGTTCGACAAATCACGCAGCGTATAAATTGGGCCTAATCAGTTTCCTCCGGCTAATGCCCAAAACACACGTGCAGAATTCACTGTGCAGCAGAATTAGAATACACAATATGTTCTTATGTGGTGAAACAAATGTAAATTCTGCAGGCACCGCAGCACTGCAACATGTCTCTATTTCTAAATCCACTGCATAGCAACGCAGTGAATTAAATTAAGTAGACTTGGCAGCATCGAATTTTTAAATTCAGCTACTGATGAATACGAGGAAAAGAGAGACGGGAATTATTTGTCGTCTTTGTCTCACTCACATATTTTTCCCCTCATTGACAGCAACCGCTGCAAATTGAATTCTGCACATGTGTTTCATCTGCAGTACTGCATGCAGTGAAGCATTCAGAATTTCTGCACATGTGTTTTGGGCATAAAGCCTTGATTTATCAATTACAATTTGAGAATCACTGCTTTAATAATTAGAATACAGCGACAGGTAGGTACTGCGGATTGCAGTACCTGTCATTTTTGACAGTTACAAAATAAACTACATATTTCAAGTCATTAATCTTCAACAAGCTATTAATTGCAGTGGACATGGTGGACATTATTAACACTTTTAATATGTACAGACCTTTTTATAATGCTCTATGAAAATACTAGTTTCCACAATAATCAACTGAAGTGAAACATATGAACAAATTTAGACCCTATCCATACCTACCTAATTTCTTGGTCTGTGCAACGGTTATAGCGGTGCAGTTTGTTTGTTGCTGTTATAATTCACCTAAACAACTTTATAAATACTGTTTCTCGAAAGAAAGACGGGACTTCCTCCTTAGCCATCTGCGTTTAGTTAGCGAAGACAGAAAGAAATGGATTTTTCAGCATTAAGTGCAAGCAGACTTGAAGCTAGATTGTACTCATACGAAGAAAGTGACGTTGGACTATGTGCATTCCAAGGGAAATATGGAAAAATTCGTCATGGACACAAAACAAGCAAAGAAGTGTTTGATGCACTCCTTTCTACTGTTGAGGGAGATATTGGTGACCTAAGCGAAAATCTAATAAACGCTAATGTATCCTTCGGAGAACTTGCGTCCCTGACGTCCAAAGACTTGAAACTTATGGGGTGCAAGGATGAGCAACAGCAAAATTCACTATTAGACTTCTTCAAGCTATTGCCGAAACAAGAACGATCTTACACAGAGTATGTTTATATTGCCATAATACACATTTCCATTTTTGCATTCTATTTAACTCAGGATACTAAATACAAAAGAAGCACAAATCTTTAATGAAACTATTCTGAAGCGGACATCATCCCACTTGGATGCAATGCGATCGGCATTGGCAGCTGCCAATTATAAGCTAAAAGTAACTCCCTCAGAAGATGTTGTAGTTGGTGAGAAGAATTTTGCCAGTCGTTTTGTCTTGGATGCTTTGGAAGAGTTGCAAAGAGTGACTGATGAAATTGACGCTCAATTGGATGATCTTGCTAAGGTTTGTTTTTAAATTGAGTTGCGTAAAAACTTTTACCTAACGTAATGATTATTTAAAGGAAACGAAACCTTTACCAAATAACCGTGGTGGTAGAAGTTTCGCTGCGAAATTAAGCATCTGTATGTCTGCCGCATTGGGGACATGGCTTGGATTTTTGATTTGGAAGTCTGTTAAAAGTAAATAGATGGATTTGTAAAATAAATTGTTTTGAATTCCCTGATTTAAGACTTAAATGAATAGCTATTGATATTTATTGTTAAATAACTAATAAAATTGATATTAATGATATATCTATTGTAATAATCTCTTTTTCATTAATAAAATTTGTTATTTATTGCAGTATCTCTTTAACTATAATTCTACAAATTTATAGTTGGCCTGTCTGGGATGAGAAGATTTAAATTTTCAAATTGGCTTCAGAAAGTTCAAATTGTAAGTTCATTCATTCATTTTCAATGGTCCGCTTGTTTATTATGCGGGTCGCGGGTGTAGGTTGCTCAAGTGGACTCTCCATAGCTCTCGATTCTCCGCCACGGACTCTAAGTCATCAAGGGCAATCCCCATACGGGTAGAGGAGAGATTATGAACTTAGTCTAACCATCTCATCCTGGGTCTTAAGGGCTATCGATAGTGATTCTACGTAAATGGGAGAAATTATTATTCGCGACGCGCTGTTAATGTGTTTTCCTCTACATCATTCTAATTAATTATTGTATGAAACTCACAAACCAATATTAGAGGTAAAACTTTTACAAAATCTGTTCAACTTCTTGATGATATTGAAATCTTGAGGAGGAGACTAGCCGTTGCCACTATGCATTGTGATAGCATTGATACTGAATAGTGGTCGATAGTAGTTCGCTTATTGAACCACGACATCATTGGTCGCGTTCGATTGTCGATCCCTACAGAAGAGGGAACGCTCGCTAGAGCTCTAGTAGCAAAGGAGCAAAATTGATAATCGTTTTGTTTATGTCACTCACAAACTAATTTCTCATGAGAGAGTCTAATTCACTTATCACTTCATTTTGAATTCTGTGGACGAATTTCATACCCACTTTTTGACCTATTAGTTCAAAGGCAAGTCGAGTACGGCCTAGCTGAACAAGTTTAAAATAAACAAACATCTGAAACAAATATATTGGAATGGGCAAGATTTATTGTTTTTTTTTTGTTTTGTATGCATCATTTTTATAAATTTCGTTTGCATAATAGTACAATAGATTCTTTAATATAATAATAGTTCGCATCATAAAACATCACAATAGAAAAGGAATGCATTTGTCATGAAGACTATTTTTCTTTTTAATTATAACTGCCATCGAATATGATTTTGTTTTTTAATTTTCAATAGAATTAGCGAAAAAAAAATTGTCAAGTCTTATTTTAACAACAATTGTTGTATAAGTACAGCGCGTTAAAAGGTGTACATATTCTTACAATCAAAATTTATATTTTCTCTTGTATTCTTCATCTTTTTACTGGCAATTTGTAAGTAAACATCATATTTATATTCTTATTTTAATGCTAAAAATCTTTATATTCGAGTGACTTTCTCAAAATATCTTACATAGTTCGAGTGATTAATAATACATATAATTCGAGTATTATTGATTGATTACCCCACTGAATACCCAGCAGAGCTCCATAATATACTTACGATTAGATTTAACTCTTTCTAGGTTTCGAGATGTGAATGACTTTAAAAAAAATGTTTTTTTTTTTTTTGTAGTTGGAACCGCCCCCGATTGGATTTGTTTTGTTGTTGGTCACTACCTTAATTTAATTACGGCTATATTTTTGTTTGATTGTACCAATTTACAATTGTTTAGTTTTTGTGCAAATTATTGAGATTATTGTTTGTATGAACACAGAAAATATTTGATATTTAAAAATATGTATGTACGTATATATAGTAGTATGTTGTATGGCTTTATGCGCGTGGGAAATCTAGTGTAAAATAGTTGTTGAACTGCAGTTTCAAGAAACAATTTAGGAAAATAACTCGCGATTCAAGCAAAAAAACTATTTGCATAGTTCTTATGTGTGCATGTAGATATTACTGAGGAATTATAAACAGATCACAGTATTGTTGAGTACAAGTTAGTATAGTAGCAGATTAGTGAAGACATAGGAAAGTGAAATTTACATAACAAATAATAAAATAGATAAGCTTTCCTGTTTTGACTCCACGATTTGTAGGTTGTGTGTGATATGTAATGCGGCGGTGACTTTAACTGTTTGTAGGATAGTTTTTGCAAAAGGCTATTGGTTGGTACACCGAAATAGATCTCCAATTAGTGTTGTTTGTTTGAAAACTTGGTGAATTTATATAGCAACGGGGGCGGGCAAATGTCAGTGCCATTTGGATTTTTGTGCATAGATGTCGGCTCTAAGGTTCTGCGCGAAACATATACCCAATATCTGTATTAAAATAAACAAACAAAAATAAATTTAATATGCTTGCAACATTAATGAAATGTCATTTTGCGCTGGTACAATAATAACTCAAATAAAAACAAATCGTAATAAAATTATTATCTATAAAAATAAAATTATTATCACATTTGTTTGAGGCAATTTTCCTAAATTCATAATACATAATGTGCAGAATAACTCGTACGATATGCAATCCAGTCTTGTGATACAAAAAGTAAGCAACGTGGTATCAAATTTTAAGCTTCAGACAAAATTATAATATTTCGTTTTTTTCATTTAGGCTATTATTTGCTAATAGATGGAATATCACATCAATTTGGCAAGGGACTAAGGAATTTATTTTGGGTGGAAACGGGTTGTCATAATGGCGCAGTAAAGGAGTAGGCGTTATTCGTTAGACGTACTTGAATGTCTTCAAACTTCAAGGAGACATTTGTTCGCTAGTGGTATTTCGGTATGCTGGTACGATATGTGCACTCTATGTTGACTTCGGAGCTACATACGTATGTGGCTTTCTACATGCCGGGTACTAAGGCATTTAAATTGGTTAGGAACAGCAACACTGTGCCGCTGAACATAAAGAGAAAATAACCTATATAAGAGTTTCGGCGATGGCCGAATTCGGAATCCCGGCAAAACTGATTCAGCTGTGTCGCGTGACGCTGGAAAACACGCGCTGCAATGTGCAGTTTGGAAACAGCTCCTCCGATCTATTTCAAACTTGCACCGGATTTCGGCAAGGAGACGCGCTATCATGCGATTTCTTCAATCTCGTACTGGCGCAGGGCAGGTGTCAACACGGAAGGCACTATCTTCAACAGATCCGTCCAGCTGCTGGGCTATGCGGACGATATTGACATCATCGGTCGCTCCCAGCGTGCCGTGATAGAAGCGTTTACGGCGATTGAAGAAGAGGCGAAATCCGTTGGCCTTGAAGTAAATGAGGACAAGACTATGTACATGCTATCAACAAACAAACAAGCATCTGTCCACCGCCTAGGAGGTAGTTAAGGAGTTCACCTACATCGGGGTAAACATAAGCTCCACACCCTAGTGGAGATCCGGCGAAGAATTACCCTAGGAAACCGTTGCTACTTCGGTTTGGCAAAACAACTGGGTTCAAAACTCCTAACTCGAAGGACGAAATGTGTGCTCTACAAAACCCTTATCCTGCCAGTTCTGCTTTATGGCGCCGAGTGCTGGACGATAAGCAAGAAGGGAGAGCTGATACTGGGCTCCTTCGAAAGAAAAATACTTCGGCGGATTTTTGGTCCTGTGTGCGAGGAGGGCGAATGGAGAAGAAGATATAACCGCGAACTCTATGGGCTGTACCAAGATGTGGATGTAGTCCAAAAAGCCAAAACACGTCGACTACATTGGATCGGCCACATCGAGCGAATGGACAATAATGCTCCAGCTAAGAGGATCTTCGAATCCCAGCCCCCAGGTTCGAGAAGACAAGGAAGACCGAACCTCCGTTTCAAAGACCAAGCCATCGCGGATGCCAGAGCGCTTGGTCTGGACAACTGGAAGCAGCGTGCCCGGGATCGTAGAAGATGGAAGGCTGCAGTGTCTCAGGCAGAGACTCTTCACGGGTCGGCAGCCCGATAAGTAAGTAAGTAAGAGTTTCTTCACCACTATACCAAAAGAAGGGCGTTCAGCTTGGTCCTATGACCAAAGCGGGAAACAGCGGGTTGGCCAGAGTTCTGTTTGGCGGAGCCTTTAGTTGGTAAATTTGAAAGGAAAACGTTTGCAGTCTTAAAGTGCTATAGGGTCTCCTTGTTTCAAAATCGTAATATTTTTCACAGATATTTATTTCTTTCACTGTGAGAAACTAAATTCGTAATTTTTTTCCTGTTGCATTAAATTTGTTACAAAGCAATAACCGCAACTATGTATAAATAAAATGAAGTTGAATAACGAGATGTAACAATGTAATGTAAAAAATGTTTATAATTACTATAACAATTGTCTTTTTCATAAAGGAAACTAAAGTAGTACTCTTTTGTTTGATATCACACTTTTTGGATTGCATATTTCACAAGACTTTTCACGGATATTTTATTAAAAAATATTATTTTCGTGATCTGATCTGGATCACATTTCAGAACTCGCAGCCATTATACGTAAGCCATTTTTTTTTGCAAATTTTTAAGATCCAGCTAAATCCAGAAGCTTTCTAGGACCAATTTTGTTATATTTTCATAATCTGATCCATATCTCATTTCAAGAATAATAAACCATGGTTATTATTGATAACCATTAATATCGGCACGACTTATGATTTTGAATAAATGATTATGAGTAAACAAATTATAATAGATATAAATCAACAAAAAAACACTACCTGCATAAAAATCAAAAATATCGATGTAGTTGAAATAATAATAAGATTACGCTCAATCCATTCTTCCCCGGCTTGCACGCAACCCTTTTCGTAAATAATTTTTGAAATTTCGTAATTCTAAAAATAAAACAAAAAACAAATTAATAAAAAAAACACAAGTAAACACCATGCACAACATTTAAAAAAAACATAATTTAACATTTTAAAGACAATGCATGCAAAATTGTAAGCACAAGGGAAAGCAGTAAGCTTTTCTTTGAAAGCAGAATTGTACACATGACCTGTAAGACCATCACGCATATGCAGACTCCAGCTACAGCAATTAAATGCCCCTCCAACCAATCTTCGCCGGCACGTAAGCAGCCCCGTTCAAATATGTAACGTTCTGCGGGCTGCTTCAGTTTTTTTTGGTGTTAAGTTATTAGTTAATACATAATATAAGCAAGTTAGTTCTTGAAGCACTTACATATCCCTCCTTCCTGACATCGTAACCACATTGTTTGTTTTTAATAAGCTCTTGAGGACGACGTTTACAGCAGGAAAACGGAACCCCACACGCTTCTCGACTACCGACTGCGCCCGATGAACAGTTAAAATAGTTATTACTGTCCCAGTCTTTGGGACCTTCAATACCGCAGCATTGAAGCCAGTCTTCTTGAATCCAATCGATTAAATTCTGTTGATCTGGATCTTCACGATAGTGAATGATAAATGCTCGCAAACCTTCTGTGGCTTGATCTTTAATCTGAAAAAGTGGGTGAAAATCGAATCATATAGTTATTGAGCGGTTTGTGTTATGAATTTAAGTATACCCAGCCTTTGTCCTTGAGAATGAAAACCAATGCTCCAAGCCCAATCTCCAATATCAGTAATATCGACAGAAATATGGCATACTGCAAAAGAGCACCAACATAGAGAAACAATTAAATGTGTATCTAAAAAACGTAATTTTTGTTGGGGCAAATAGAAGG
This sequence comes from Cheilosia scutellata, assembly GCA_955612985.1. Classification (NCBI taxonomy): domain Eukaryota; kingdom Metazoa; phylum Arthropoda; class Insecta; order Diptera; family Syrphidae; genus Cheilosia; species Cheilosia scutellata. Next base: position 2,566,898 of record OY015312.1, read on the forward strand.
GCCTACAAGTTAATGCCGCCTTAAGAAGAACCTTTCTCAGGACAATGATATCTAGATGGGTACAACAATTGCTAGATAAATAGGTTGCCTACGGCTATCTAAAGAGGAGTTTCAGCAGCGCAAACATTTCAAAAGAAGCTAATAGCACCCAGGGCCATAAACAATAGAACAGCTATTTTAATTGACGAGTTTTGAGGTAGCTCTGTAATAGTTATAGATAAACAGCTCCTGTAGTGTATTGGCAACATTCTGCATATCATAGTCATAGATATTCATGCTCTCGGACACAATTACATATATGCGTAAGTATAAGTACACCAACGAGGCGAGAGAGTTGTCTCCAAACAGTCTCCATCTCCACTTGTACTGAGTGCCACTTGCTCTGAGAGATTACCTATGTTGTCTCGTGTGCATGTACTATCCAGCGGAATGGGCAGTGATAGCTGGACCACCGCGGAGTGCGTGCATTGGCGAGCCAACACTACATTTGGCGACGAGTGAAAAAAAAAAAAAAAAAAAAAAACAGCAAAAGATTATAACAGTTCAGAAGTGTGAAAAGAGTGGAACAAAAAAGTGTGTGTAATAATTTAGTTATTGATAACGGGTATGTGAACATATTTATTACATATTATTTATTTATGGCACTTGTAAAATTTATCGAACTGTTAGGCTAGTTGAAAACTTGTGCAGTGATCAGTGAATTCATTGTGGGTTTTTTTTATTGTTCACTCTCTTTGCATTTGGAGAACAAGATTATATACGAGATACGAGTAGGTACATATAGGTACTTTCATTAGATTGGAATTGAAATGAAATTGAATTAGCGATTAGCGTTTACTTTTGTAGGATTTGATATTTGAGGGTTATTCCTGTGAATTAAAAGAAAGCTAAAGAAAACTTCAAATGAAGTTTGGCTTGCAATAAGTGAGCTGGTATGAGATTGGAAGTTAATTTCAAATGTAAATCATTCCATTAAATGAGAAATTAGAGAACAACTTCAAATGAAGGTTAACATAAATAAAAATAAGGCATTTCATTAAATTGAAAGTTTATTTAAAATGTGGATTGTTTTTCCATTAAATCGGAAAGAGACTAAGGCTTCAAATGAAGTTTGACTTACAATTTGTAAGTAATTGGGTTGGATGGTCTATTCAAATGTGGGCTATTAAATTTAAAATGAGAATGGAGAGGAACTGCAAATGTAGTTTAACTTAAAGTTTCTAAGGCGTTCCATTAAATTGGAAGGTAATTTGAAAGGTGGATGGTTCCATTTAGGCGAAAAAGAGAAGAAACTGAGGTTTATCTTGAAATTTGTCAGCCGTTCCATTAAATTGAAAATAAGATATAGAAAACACATTGACAGTTAGCTTTTCTTACTATCACAAAAATGATTAATTATTGACAAATCATTTACATTTCTTGTCACAGAAATGGAAAAAAACCTATTCCCGTTGGAGAGTTTTGTTACGGAGGGAGATACAACTTCGGTAGGTTTGAGATGGGAGAAGTGGAAGAGAGCCCTGAGCATATACTTGGATGCTGCTAGTATCGAATCTCCGTCGAAGAAAAGAGCGGTGCTGCTGCATTTTGGCGGATTGGGGCTACAAGAGATTTTCTATAGTTTGCCGGGCGCAAACATAGATCCAACAAATGAAAACAATGTGTTTAATATAGCTCTTAAGAAACTCGATGAATATTTTCTACCAAAACAAAGTAAAGTTTTTGAGAGGCATGTATTTCGGTTAATGAAACAGGAAGTAGACGAAAAATTCGAAAAGTTTTTAATAAGGTTAAGGAATCAGGCGGAAAAGTGTGCTTTTGATAAAATTGAAGACAATTTGATTGACCAAATAGCAGAGAAGGGAAATTCTGAGGATTTGAGAAAAAAAATTTTAACAATAGGTGATAGTATTACACTTGATGTAATAACAAAAGAGGCTAATACGCAGGAGATAGTGAAACAACAACTGGAGAACTATGAAGATAAGTCTATAGGTCAGGAGGTTAACAAAATTATAAATGGGCCTAGGGAAAATAGTTATCGAGAAAAAGAGGAGAAAAGAGAATGGTGTATTCGTTGCGGTAGTAGGAAACACAACTCACAAGAAGCAAAGTGTCCGGCTAGGGGAAAGAAATGTTTTGGCTGTGGTCGTTTAGGGCATTTTCGGCAATTTTGCAAGACCAAGTCTGTTCAAAAAAGAAAACTCCCCGATTCATGGGACAACTTTGACAACAAGAAAAAATTAAAGAGAGAAAGAGAAGAGGTCGACTTTATAGAAAAAAAGGAAGCAGACTACGTCTTTCACATTGACAATGAGACGTCGATTGCATGTACAATTGGAGGAGTAGATGTAAAAATGATTATTGATTCAGGTTGCAAACATAATCTTTTGACGGATATGTCATGGAAATATCTAAAAAATTGTAAAGTACATGCATTGAACCAAGTTAAAAACCCAAACAAGACATTCTTAGCTTACGGTAGTAACCAGCCATTAGATGTGATTGGATGCTTTGACGCAGCTATAGCGATTGGCAAGGAGAAAGAGAAAGCTACATTTTACGTCATTGCGGGGGGGACAAATAATTTATTGGGAATTAACACTGCGGTAGCACTTAAAGTTCTCAAAGTTGGAAATTGCGTCAACCAGGTAAACATTTCACCATTTCCAAAATTTAAAGATGTCGTGGTTGAGATACCAATTGACGAATCAATAAAGCCCATTTCGCAACCGTACAGAAGAATTCCCATTCCCTTGGAAGCTAAAGTAGAAAGAAAAATAGAGGAGCTTCTAGACCAGGATATTATAGAAGAAGTAAAAAGACCGTCCAGGTGGGTTTCACCAATTGTTCCCATTCTAAAAGAGAATGGAGAATTAAGAATTTGTGTGGACATGAGGCGAGCGAATGCGGCAGTTCTGCGAGAAAACCATCCGCTACCTACAATAGATCAGTTTTTACCAAAAATTAGTAATGCCAATGTGTTTAGCAAACTCGATGTTAAGAATGCGTTCCACCAGATTGAGATTCATCCCAATTCGCGCCACATAACAACATTCATAACCAGTAAGGGTTTGTACCAGTACAAACGGCTAATGTTTGGAATAACGTGCGCCCCGGAACTTTTCCAAAAAATAATGGAAAAAGTCATATTAGGGTGCGAAGGGGTAGTAAACTTTATCGACGATATATTAATTTTCGGAAGCTCAAATGAAGAACACGATAAACGTTTAAAAATAGTACTTAAAACCTTAACGGAAAAAAACGTACTTCTAAATAGAGACAAGTGTCTGATTTCAGTTCGTAGGATACAATTTTTAGGACATGAACTAAGTCCTGATGGTATAAAGCCTTTGGAAAAATATCTCGAAAGCATTAAAACATTTAGGGTTCCAAAGACTTTACAGGAATTACAAAGTTTTTTGGGATTAATTAATTTCATTGGAAAATGGATACCGAGCTTGGCTACAACGACAGAACCGCTAAAAAATCTTTTAAGGAAAAGACTTACGAAGAATAGTAAGTTGAGCGAATATTGGACTGACGAACAAGACAAAGCATTCGTTAAGTTAAAGGAGGTCCTTGCAAATATTAAGTCTTTGGGGTATTACGATGTCAAGGATCGTACGCAGGTTATTGCAGACGCAAGTCCTGTTGGACTTGGAGCAATTTTAATCCAAATCAACTCGAAGGGTCCAAGAATCATTGCTTATGGTAATAAAACGCTAACAGAGTGTGAGCGCAGGTATAGTCAGACGGAAAAAGAAGCGCTTGCATTAGTTTGGGCTATAGAACATTTTAACATTTACCTGTTCGGAAAAGAGTTTGATTTGATAACGGATCATAAGCCGCTGGAAATTATTTTTGGACCAAAATCGAAACCCTGTGCTCGCATTGAAAGATGGGTGCTGCGTTTACAATCGTATAAATATAAGATTTTATATAGACCGGGTAAATCAAACGTTGCCGACCCACTGTCACGATTATGTTCGCATTCAATGAAACCATCACCGCCAGAAAAAGAAACCTATATACAACAAATAGTCGATAGTTCGACACCAAAAGCTGTACCTATTCAGGAAATCAAAGGATGTTCAGAAACTGATTTGGAAATAAATAAGGTCAAAAAAGGCGTGTACAAAAATATCTGGGATGAGTCAGTAAAGATTTTTAAAATTTTTGCAAACGAGTTATGTTTCTATGAAAACATTTTACTTCGAGGAAATAAAATAGTGATTCCCCAAAAGCTTAGGAAAAGCGTTTTGGATGCGGCACATGAGGGTCATCCAGGTATTGTTGCCATGAAAAGCCGTCTAAGGACAAAAGTGTGGTGGCCTGGAATAGACAAAGATGTTGAAAGTCTTATAAAAACTTGTAAGGGCTGTACAATGGTTGCCCTACCTCACCGCCCGGTTCCATTAAAAAGACGTGAACTTCCGGTCACTTCATGGGTCGATATCGCTATCGACCTACTAGGTCCACTTCCAAATAATGAATACCTGTTCGTTGTAGTAGATTATTACAGTCGATACAAGGAAATTAAGATATGCAAAAGCATCGCTACCTCTAACATCATAAAGATGTTAAAAGAGATTTTCAGTAGACTTGGATTTCCATTATCAGTCACAGCAGATAATGGAAAGCAATTTACTAGCGAAGAATTTAAGGCATTTTGCGGACAGTGCAATATAGTTCTTTTCAACAGCATTCCATACTGGCCTCAACAAAATGGAGAGGTTGAAAGACAAAATCGAGATATTTTAAAAAGATTGAAAATAGGAAAGATTGAAGGAAAGGACCTAAAAGAATGTTTGTGGGAGTATTTAATGATGTATAATAGTACACCACACTCAACAACCGGAAAAGCACCCTCTGAGCTATTTTTCAACAGACTAAACAGAGACAAATTACCATCACTTGAATCCATAGATAAGCAAATTACCGATTCAGAAATAAGGGATAGAGATAAAGAGCAAAAAGAAAAAGGAAAGGAATATACCGATAGGAAACGAAAAGCTTTAAGTTCAGATATTGATATAGGGGACAAGGTATACGTGAAAAATTTGGTCAAACAAAACAAACTTACTTCAGACTTTAGCCCTACTCCGCACACAGTAGAAAGTTCACGTAATGGGGATATAATTGTAAAAAATGATGAAACAAATCAGAAATTTAGAAGGAATATTGTACACCTTAAAAAGATAGAAGGGGAGTGGAGATCGGTGCAAGCTTAAAGAGAAATTGTATTTAAATTTATTAGAATTATGCATTTGTATAAGTTTGAAATTGAATAAATGTTTAATTTGATTTGTACTAAAGTAAATAATTGATTACAGAATTGTAAACTATATATTATATTATTGAATTTGTGAACCGAATTGAAATCTTGATTTATTGGACTTTAATAAAAAAAAATTATAAAATATGGAAGAGATGTAGTGTATTGGCAACATTCTGCATATCATAGTCATAGATATTCATGCTCTCGGACACAATTACATATATGCGTAAGTATAAGTACACCAACGAGGCGAGAGAGTTGTCTCCAAACAGTCTCCATCTCCACTTGTACTGAGTGCCACTTGCTCTGAGAGATTACCTATGTTGTCTCGTGTGCATGTACTATCCAGCGGAATGGGCAGTGATAGCTGGACCACCGCGGAGTGCGTGCATTGGCGAGCCAACACTACAGCTCCCATCTGACATAATATCTTTGGACTAGTACTTTATCTAATATAACGTTTTGGAAGAAAATTTTCTAATAAATGAAATAAACCTAAACTCAACATATTGAACAAAAACGCAGCTTTGCCAATCTGCTTTTTACGTGTTCTAAGGGTTGAAAACTCGCCATGTAATTTAAATTTTAAAGTTAAATTTTCACAGGACTTTAACAAGGTATAATATGATATGAAATAAATCACTGAAACTAAAGAAAGATGAGTTTTCATCTCTGCCTTGATATTGTTCTAAAGCTTGTAATGCATTTTCGGTTTAACAACTCTAAGCAAATAGGCGCGAACATGTCTTCACGCACTAAAGTGGTCATACTAGTGCCTAAATAAATGGATAAGGCCATTGATAACCTTGGCATATAATTCAATGATTCATCAAAATCTTAATAATACGAACCATTAAGCTTACTTTATTCGTTGTGATACAAAAATGTAGGCAGCCATACCTATGTGGTTTGTTTACTAGTTTCTTATTGGGTACATTACTTAAATGGTTTTCTTTAGGTGAAAGTGAAAAAAACTGCGTTCATGATCACGCTCACGCATTCACCATTTGACTACAAATTAGACTTCAATGAGTTTCACTATGTGGAACAAAACGAAAGAGGCCACAACCCTATGTACAACACAATTAGCAATACATAATTGTAAATCACTTACCATGGTTAAGAGACAGGTATTTTCGCGAAGGGCGCCCACACTGCCCGTGAACCCAATTATGAACGTCACTGTTCCAATGCAAATCAGAACGAAGGCTGGATCCAATGCAATAAATGTGAGCTTTGCCAAATTACTGAACATATCTTTCTCGTTCCATGCCCAGATCCCAATTGCGAGAACGCAAAGACCAGCCGACTACATAATTGGAATAAACAAAACAAAATTATCTCAGCAATTCTTATCAGATAGTCATGGAACTCACCCAAAACATAACATTGCAGCTAAAAATTATGTATTTCAGGCAACAGCTGATTTCACTCGTTTCGCGACGATACTTTCGCACTGGCATCCTTGAAAATACATAAATTAAGTTACCTATACCGAGACTGGTCTGCAAAACTGGTCTTTGTCGAGATTCCACACAAAAATTGTAGTTATCGTAGGCCGTAGGGACAATTAAATACTTTTCTGATAGAAATACTACTACCTACACTACTTAATTCAACTATACTATGAGTTGATTTTTTTTTTTTGTTATATATACATTTTGTATTTTCGACTAAGGGTTATCTATGGTTTTATTTTCCATTTTGGGAAGGTAATGCTAATTTCCTCTGAAGAAAATTTAGAATTCACTTGCAAATGAATGAATGGCTTTAGCTGGCACTGGGCACGGAAGAACAATAAAAAAATGTATGGCAAATATCGTATGGTTTTGACGTTTACGCTTACTTGTTGGATTTGTTTGGTTCGTAAAGTGCGCGTTAATTACGATATTATTCTGTACACTGAACTAGGAATGACACTGAACTTAGTAAGACATAGGTGGCGCTGATTCGGTTATAAATTAAGCGGTATTTGTGACATAGATGGCAATATCATCTCATATAATTCAAATTTGGGGATATATAACGACTTTTCAAATGAAATGAATCGCTTGATTGTTCTGCAGTACCATCATGATACAAAAAGACAAGATAGCTAGTGCAATGAAGTTTTCATTTTTTATTTGTTCTACTACGTCAGCAGTGCCCAATGAACATTTTGACATTTAGCATTTACGTGTGTTTTATAATGGAACAATTTGTGTTGTTCATTTAAATGTTTAAACAAAATGTAAAATTTAGAAGATATAATTTTTCGGAACATGAATATGTTTGTAAAAACATTTATCGCCTGTATTTTTTTTTTTTTGTTGTTCCTACGAATTATAGTCGTATATTTTGATCATAGCTTCAGATGACTTTAAAAGACCAGCCATAAGCTTCAGACTCGAAATCCTACCAATGAAAGTGCATTAATAAGTATAAATGTATAACTGCATTTATAATGCCAGTTTACCTACCCATTTCATACTCAATATCTAATATTTGTGAAGTCTTATTTCACAAAGCCTATAAAGTCTTTGTTTTTCTATTAATTGGGGTTTTTCGTTAAGAGATAAAGATCCATTGCCTTAAAATATTTTTTTTTCTTAAGAAAGTTATGGAGCTGATTCAAATGTTTCTTTTTCTTTTTCATTAGTTACGATTATACTCAAATGCAGAACAAATACCCGTTTTACATATCTATGTACTAATATTTGTTTAAATAATAATTTACTCGGAAATGCTAAAGACAAAAAACCAGACTTTATTATATCAGGAATCTATTCAATCAGCTGTAAAGATTGTGAAAGTGTCTACATAGGTCAATCATGCCGAGCTATAGAAATACCTTTCAACGAACACAACAATCATTGGACCAGAGATGAGCCACACCGATCCTCAGTATAGCTAAACACATGATCGAGAAAAGACACAAATTCGAGATCTCAAATCTAAAACTAGTGAAAAGTGTTCCCAAACGTTACTATCTAGATGCATTTGAGAGCTTGTATATCCAAAGAACCAACAACATAATGAACTCAGATGAAGGCCCGATCATATCTCCTCTCTTTAAGCGCAACCTGCCACCGACAGGTTTATAATTTAGTATTTATTTATTTATTTATTTATTTAACTACTATACGTAAATGTCACAGTTAATCAGTTTTGAAAAGCTAATAATTAGAATATTTTTTTAAAATAAATATTGAGATATTGAAATCCATCACATGATTGTACTTATTGAAATCTCTCGCCAGGTTATTAATGGGGCCATTACTCTCATAGTTATTTCGAGACGTCCATTGGTATAAAAAAATTGGGTTCCTTGTTGTCCTCGGTCTGGTATTGATGTTTACTAAATTGAGAACATATGTATGGAGTTGACGTTACCAGTCCAAAACAGGAATATAACATTGGATATCTCTCTCTTCGTTTTTCCAAAGTCTGCAGATTCAGCAACTTTAATCGACTTTATGTAGGGAGGAAGACGACATTCGGGGTTCCAAGGCAGATCACGTAATGCGAAAAGAAGAAACTGCTTGTGAATACTTTCAATTCTTGAGATTCCAGATTCGTAGGACGGACACCAAACAGAACTACAGTATTCCAAAACAGGTCGGACGAGAGAACTGTATAGAATTTTCATCTTCTTTCTTTTGGTGGCGCTTACAGTCCGGGGTGGACCACGGCCTCAACCAACAAGCCCCTCCAGCCAGCTCGGTCCCTCGCTAGCTGCCTCCAGTTACGCACACCAAGTTGGTTGAGGTCGTTCTCCAATTGTGTGCGCCAACTAAGGTGGGGTCTTCCTCTGCTGCGTTGTCCCTCAGGGTTGGATTGGAAGACTCGTCGGGCTGGTGCGTTGTTGTCCATACTTTACTTCTTAGATGCCTTCTTAGCCCGAAGAAACAGCGATTGGCAAGAGTGATTCTTCGCTTGATCATCTGCGCCGATGTCATTTTGCGATGTTATACCTAGTGGAGCCCCAGGTAGACAAAGTCTTTAACTACTTCGAAGTTGTATCTGTCCATCGTGACGTTTTGTCCGAGTCGCCGATGTTGAGAGTCCTTTCTCGTTGACAGCATATACTTCGTCTTGTCCTCATTAACAGCCAGACCCATCTTCGCCGCCTCCGTTTCGATGCTTGCAAATGCGCCACTGACAGCTCGCCGCGTTCTCCCAATAATGTCAGTATCATCAGCATAGGCAAGTAGTTGAACGGACTTTTGAAAAATTGTACCTCTGGTGTTGGCTTGTGAGTTTCGTACAATTGCTTCAAGAACGATGTTAAAGAAAGTACATGATAGCGCGTCGCCTTGTCTCAAACCTTTTTCGACATCAAATGGATCGGTGGTGTTCTTGCCGACTTTGACGGAGCAGCGAGATTTCTCCATCGTCATCCTGCACAGACGGACGAGTGTGGCTGGGATGCCAAAACTTGACATGGCTTTGTATAGTTCGTCCCTATATACGCTATCATAGGCGACTTTAAAGTCGATAAATAGATCGATATCGATCTGAAATTCCTGGGTTTTTTCCAAGATCTGTCGGAGTGTGAAAATTTGGTCGATGGTTGACTTTCCTGGTCTAAAACCACACTGATATGGGCCGATTAGGTTGTTGGCGAAAGGTTTTAGACGTTCAAACAATACAGCCGACAAGATCTTATACGCGACATTCAGGAGACTTATTCCTCTGTAGTTGGCGCAGTTCAGAATATCTCCTTTCTTGTGGATGGGGCACACGATGCTGAGGTTCCATTCGTCGGGCATGCTTTCATCCGACCAAATTTTACAGATGAGTTGGCGCATGCTCCTTACCAAGCCATCTCCCGCTGGTTTGAATAGCTCGGCCGGAAAGCCATCCGCTCCAGCAGCTTTGTTGGACTTAAGTTTGGATATCGCTATCCTCACTTCGTGTAGGTCGGGTGGACGGAAATTTTGGCTATCATCGTCCAAGCTGAACAGATCACTCTGCCTGACAGCGGGTTGTTGGTTGTCTCCGCCGTTTAGCAGTCTGCAGAAGTGTTCTTTCCCAATCCTCAGCACCGACTGTGAATCTACTACTGTATTCCCATGCTCATCTCTGCAGGCTTCTGTTCGCGCCTTGTATACTTGGGTGGATCGTTTTACCCTTTGGTAGAACTTTCGAACATTGCCCCTGCAGTAGCGCCCCTCAATTGATTCGACCGCTCGCTTCTCGTGCTCTTTCTTTTTCCTTCTGAGAAGTCGGTGTTTCTCCCTTCTTTTTTGCCCGTAGATCTCTGGTTCTTGTCTGCAGCATTAATTGATAGGCCTCGTTCTTGGCTGCATGTGCCTGGCGGCATTCGTCATCGAACCAGGGGTTTCGTTGTGGTCGCCTAGTGAAACCCAGCACTTCGGTAGCGGCGCTCCTGATGGCACGCTGGCAGTGTTGCCACTGGTCCTCTGTACTTGATGCTGGTGAAGCTGAGGATGGGCTTGCTGAGAGGTATAGGGAGACGCGGTCGGCAAAGGTTTTGGCGGTCTCTTGCGATAGTAGTTTTGTGACGTCAAATCTTCTTACAGTATCCTCTCGGTGTTGTGGAGTATTGGATATCCGCATCCGTACTTTGGCTACTACCAAGTAATGGTCCGAGTCTATGTTGACCGCTCGAAAAGTTCGGACATCCATGATACTGGAGGCATGTCTGGCGTCGATCGCAACATGATCGATTTGGTTGACGGTTTGTTGATCTGGAGACCGCCAAGTCCCCTTGTGTATGTTGAGGTGTGGGAATCGTGTGCTGGCAATGATGACATTTCGCCCCGCCGCAAAGTCGATTTGGCGTTAAAGTCGCCAAGAACTATCTTGACGTCGTACTTCGGGCACTTATCATACGTTTTCTCAAGAAGATCGTAGAATGCTTCTTTGGCTGTGTCGTCTTTCTCCTCTGTCGGGGCGTGAGCACAGATCAGCGTGATATTTTTAAATTTGGCCCTGATGCGGATTGTGACTAGGCGGTCACTAACATTGCGAAATCCCAAGACTTCTTGCCTAAGTCTTCCTCTAATCACAAATCCACACCCAAATAACCGCTGACTCTGCTCTCTGCGGCACTCGCCGTAGTAGATGTCACAGCTTTTCATCCTTCTTATGCCTTCTCCATCCCATCGTACTTCCTGGATGGCCGTAATGTCGGCTTTGTACCTATCCAGGGTCTCCACAAGTTGTTCGGCTGCACGTGGTCTGTTTAAGGTCCGGACATTCCATGTGCAGATCCGAAGTTCGTTGTCCTTATTTCGTTTGCTGGAGTCGTCAACATTTGGATCATCCATATCCGAGGCTTGGTTACATAGGGATCCTTAAATTCCTTTGAGAAACGTTTTATAGATAAGTCCCAATTGGCTTCTTGCCTTGCTGACAATGGAATCCAAATGGAGGTGTTATGAAGTTGAGCTTTCTGTCAAAGATCATTAAAGCAATCAACACTTTCAACAGCTTCCCATTAATAAAATAAATTGGCGCAGTTGGATTTTGACGTCTCGTGAAGGTCATGCTTTTACACTTCTTAAGATTAAGCTGCCTGCATACAGTTTCTTTTACACCATTCCTGCATAGTGTCAATGTCATGCTGTAAAAATATATAACCTTGCAGGCTACTATATGAATAGATCAGCTTACAATCATCCGCAAATAGTAAAATCTTTGAGTATGTAATAAGAGGACATAGATCGTTTATAAATAACAGGAACAAAAGTGGACCAAAGTGGCCACAATATTTTTATACAAACAGTAATTTAATTTCACATTTTGCGTACGATCACATAGATATGAGCAAATCCATTTCAAGATCCATTGCGGGAATCCATAAAATTTAAGTTTTCTTAACAGGAATTTCTAAAAATGACTTTTTTTAGCCACTTTTTCCTCCTTTCCATACAAAATTTTTCTGAGATCATCCCATTAAAAAAATCATAAAAAATATTAGCGAAGAGATTTTTGGAAAAATGTTTTTGCAGTCACTATTAGAATTGTTGGAAGAAACTTTTTGCATCAAAACATTTTTTTTTGGGACCGAAGAAAAAAGTCAAAAAAGTAGACTTTTTCAAAAGTTCCAAATTTCCAATGGGTACTTAATGGGTTAAGGATAGTTTCGTATCATTCAAACGGAATTTAAATGACCTTTCCATTGATGCCAAAATTTACATGAAGTAAGTTCAAATTTATGAATAGAATTAACTTTACCTTTGTGTAAATAATTGTGCCGACCACTGTAGTTCCAGAACATCTTTGGATTATTTTTAATATTTTGTTTAGTTTTAAGTAGATAAGCATCATAAGAACGTTTTAAAGTAGCCTTAAGGAGGATTTTTTGAAAAATTTATTTTTTAAGTTCTTAAGACGGCGGACATCTTTGTTTATCCATAAAGCTGTCCCTTGTGACAAGCAATGTTTTTTTTATTTCAACGGCACAGCGTAACGAATACAATTATACAAAATATGATAAAATTTGTTTATATGTACATTCATCAGGGTCAGATCCATTAAATGTATTAGTCCATGTATATGAATTAAAAAAGTTATCCATCTTATTTTTGTCAATTCTCTTAAAATCCGGTATATATTTTGTTGTTAAATTTTATTTAGTTGCAGTCATTTTAAGGTCAAGAATTATTGTACAACATATTGCACTATGGTGAGGTACTTTCGGAAGTAGCCATTTGTCAGCGGGAACAACACTTCATATATCCAGGACAGTCCGTAAATATTAGATCAAGGAAGCGTTGCTGTTCATTATATAATCCATTAATTTGGTAGAAGCCCGCACTCAATACATTTTCTAAAAATAGCTTGCCATGCAAAGGTCCGAGTTCTGATGGATTATAACAGGAAGGAGATTCTGTATCCACATACCAATTTGTAATCTGGACAAGAGCACAATAGAATACCTTTCGTACACGAACGGAGATGACCCAGAGGGAATGTAAACAGCAACAATACAAACCGAAGAATCAGTTAAGATCAATTTAACAGAAATTAGTTCCAAGTCCAAGAATTTATTTTTAAATAACTGATCAGATTTGATACATTTATTTACTATAATGGCAGCACCACCGCCATTTTCAAAAATACTGTTGGCAGAGCAACGGTCAGTCCGATAAAGTTCATAAAGATCCTCTGGTACAACTTCGTAGTTTTTGATATCAGAATTCCTTCAAGACAGTTGGTATAAAACCTTATTAATTTTGATTTAATACCTCCAACATTTTGAAAATAAATATTCAGTTTTTTGAAATTGGTAGAGCAGTAGGTTCCTTATCTAAGCTAGCAGTATTAGGAAGCTTCCTCTCATGTTTAAATTTATGAACAACTGTATGTTTAGGCCAAAAATCCTGAAAAATCATAAGCATAACATTAAACAAATTATCAGATACAAAGACTTTAAATTAACTTATACGACGCTCATATGAAAATTTCAGTTTGAAACATTTAATATCAACAACAACATCCCTTGTTTTTTTACGCACGTAGCTCAATAACGGTTGTCCCAGATGACAGAATGGAAACAAAGATGCATTTTTGCAACGGAACTGCAACCAAATCGGCCGAAGCGCTCTCATCCGTTATAGAAGCTATTGAACCGACGGTTAACGATCTACCTATAGTTATCGGTCTGTCACTTAAATGATCCTGTTGAGGAGGCTTATTAGAACAAGGCTCTTGCGCAGGTAAAATGATTTGTTGAGATTTTTAAATAATGTTTGATATTTTTCCAGACTTTCTTGCAGTTTTTTAAAGTCACTTATAAGGCTAGAACACATTTTTTTGTTTTGCCTTATCATAAGGTATAAATCAGCAATTTTCTTTGAGTTGCATGCAGCGTTACCGATGGACAATTTGAAAATGTCTCCAAAAAATGTCGCCCGAGCCAAAAAATGCGTCCCACCCAATTTAACGAAAAAAAAAAATTTCTGTCAGGTTTAAATTATACAGTTTATTAAAAAAAAGAGAATTTATTTTCTAAATGAAATAAATTTTAAGTAAAAAAAAAACAAATAAAGAAAAAAATAATAGTTCATGTGTGGCTAAATCGATTGGGATGATTCTTCTTTTGCTTTGTTGGTCTTTAATCAGGGGTGGCTTAGAAAATTCGGAAAACCCAAAATGAAAAGCCGGAAAATCGAAAAAATTTAAATTTCCATTTTGTATGGGAATATACGGGTTGGGGTTGAAATACTGTATGGTCAAAATTCTGTTTTCAACATACTGTATTTCAAAATACTGTATTTCAAAATTCTGTATGAAAAAAACACAGTATTTCAAAATTCTGTATGAGCAAAATTCTGTATGAACAAAACACTGTATTTCAAAATTCTGTATTTAAAAATTTTGTATATCAAAATTCTGTATTTAAAAAAATGGTTTTGATAATGTAAAAAAGTGCGCACTTCGGCAATCAAAGCTTTACCTTTAGCGCTTGCCTTAAAGAATTTTTATTTGCATCAATTTAGAACTTGCGGTTATCTTTATGCAATAATTATATCTTTGAAATATTAAGTTTACTCTTAGACAAGGCGCGCACCGAAGTGGTGAGGCAGTGGCGTAGCGGTGGCATAGGAGTGGTGTGGCGATGGAAGGGCGGCAAGTGGTATGAAAGGAACTTAAGTGACAAACAACGTATAGTGCCACAAATTCATCAGTTCTTAAAATGTTCTACCTGTTAATTCTTGGTCGTTTCGCATGTTTTTAGTTTCCGGGTAAACAAAAATACGCAGTTGTAATGTTAAAATCCGCGTCATCACCAGCCCCTACAATATGATATGACTAGTTTAAACTAAACCACTTCCATTCCGTCGCCGTCACCAGAACACTCCTATGCCACCTGCCACTTGGTCACCTCGCCACTGCCACTGTCTTCTGGGTTCTGGCTTATGTTTTTGTTAAATTATGTAGGCACCAGGGATGATAATGCTGAACCCAAAAAAAGTAGCAAATTGCCCGAAAAAACGAAGTAGATTTACAAAAAACGAAGCAGACATTTGGCGAAATGCTCAAAATGATAAAGTTAGGTCTTCAATGGGATAATGGGATCTATAGAAGGATGTGTAGTGGGACAGAAGCACATAACTGATATTCTATAGTGCATTACATGACACATTTTTTTCCTAATATTTGTCTTTCGTTGATTTTGCTGTCGTTGTTGGTGTATTTAGAGTAAAATTGATCAATATTGTCTATTTTAAATGGTATTTTGAACCATAAATAAACGAAGTAGAAATAAGTTGCTACGTAGCAGATGAACAATAATTAAAAAATGAAGTAGATCTACTACATATGAAGTAAATTATCATCTCTGGTAGGCACCTGAATTTCAGTTTATTTTACATATTTTGTTCTCAATAAATTTTAAAAATCATATCAAAGCTTGCTTTTTGTTATGCAAACGCTTTTTCAAAGTATAGAATTATTGGAGCATAAACAGTATTTCGGAAAACAGAATTTTGCATATACAGCATTTTGGAAATACAGCATTTTGGATATACAGCATTTTGGTAATACAGCATTTTGGTTATACAGCATTTTGAAATACAGAATTCTGAAATACAGAATTTTATTCATACAGTATTTTCAAAAAATAAATATACAGAATTTTGTCGATACAGAATTTTGAAATGCAGAATTATGACCCGCTCCCGAATATACACCACCAATGTTCCCAAACCTCGAAAACCACCAAACCGATTGATCTCAATTTTAGGAGAATCTTTGTTACTGGCCCAAAGGAGTTTTTGTGAAGTTTGATTAATATTGAACTAAGGGGCGTGCCACTTCTGATACAAAAAATTCGTAAAAATCTTATATCTCGAAAACCACAGAATAGATTGAGGTCAAATTTTAAGAAAATCTTTCGACGTCATATATCTCAAAACCACCGAATAGATTGAGCTCAAATATTGAGAAGTTCTTTCTTATTGGCATGAAGGTGTTTCTGTGAGATTTGGTAAAAATTAGATGAGGGCGTGGCACCTCCCATACAAAAAAACTGCATTTCAAAAATGTTAAGACTGTTAACATTGATGCGCATTGTCAATACAAATTAGATTAGGGTGCGATTGGAAATCGGGAATGGCACGACCCATACAAGTTATTTAAAACAATATAGCTTTAGTTTTGAAATTTGGTAAATTGACCTCAATTTGTATGTAAATAAAAGGCATTGAATGCTTTTGAACACGAACGAGTTTCATTTAATCACCAAATGAAACTTAAACTGTAGACAGTGCGGCCAATATTGCCGATCTCAATGGACTGGAGTTGGAAGGTTTATTGGGATTCATAATCGCAGAGTGTTACGAAGTTCACCGGGTCATCTAGTAGATATGCAAACATGCGAAGAGTTATTAAAGAAGAAAACACACACAAATACCTATGATTTCATTTTTCAAAATTTTTGGGTGTTATTTAAGAACTAATTGAAGTTTTGAAAATGCGTCCCAATGTCGCTTGAATTTGTGAAAGGGGTAAAAAAAACGCTTATTTCGAACTGTGGTCGCCACGCCCCGACATAAGAAAAGTCGCCATTTGGCGACTTATGTCGCTCATCGGTAACACTGGTTGCATGTCTTGCAAAACCAACGAAGGCCATTTGACTCTTCAAGAGCGTCAACTGCGCGAGCATTCTTTATGTTGTTTAACATCGATTTTAAAATGTAAACTTTTCCAGTTTGTTCCTGATGATGACAATAAAATAGTTTGCCGAAATGTTTTCAAAAATTAAAGAAAATAAGATTTTTTCTATTTGGTGGGTCTATAAAGGCGTAAACAAAAATCATCCCCCTAATATGTAATATAATTCAACAAAATTGCAAATTTGTACTTTCGCGCCAATAGTACCTACCTACTTCCATTTCTGGACACAGCATACGCCATAATTTGTTGACAGATGAATACCGATGAAATGCAAGAATCTCTTTTTGCATTTTTTTTTCGTATAAGAATTGATAGATGTTTGCTAGTATAAAAATTTAAATTAAAGACCGTACCAAATCACTTGACGATAGACTTTGTAACCATGGTACTCATATTAAAGCCAAATATGTATTACATTCCAAGTCGTCAAATCAATGCGTCCTTATTTGCTTTTAGAGCAAACGGATCGTTGGGTTTCTTGTATTTCACGCATCATAAATTCCAATGTTCTATGCTTTTTGGAACCCTTGCGTATACCTATCTCCTCAAAGCGTATCTTTCTTTAATGATACCTATTTACACGTTAGAATTCCTATTTAATGCGTGAGGTGAATCTCCCGTAATTATGTGCGTGTGTGCATTAAACAAAATAATAATAATTTGTAACCGTGTAACTACATTACTGAAAACCTACTGTTACTATGCTCATCGAATGAATAATTATTATTATTATTTTTTTTTTTTTGTTACAAGATGATCAGCACAAAACAGTGGAAAGACTTCTTTGGTATGCACCTGTTATTTATTGCAGCGTGCACACGGGAAACATTTAAAAATTATCAGACAAATAATTAAAATTTTTAACTCTTAAATGCATTTATCTATACTGTATCTTTAAGAACACAAAAATGGTGTTGCACTACCAAAATATGACATTATGCCCATTTAGGAGCTTATGGGATTGTTATACCATTCACAGTGATTCGGTTACTCTAGGTATACCATACGTATAACAGTCAAATTTATGTACATATTACAACCTCAGAACCGATATTTGAGATACAAACTTTTGAGGTAAAAAAAAGATCATTATGTCCATTCTGTTTTAGTACAAATGTTTCCACTTCTTTATTAGAGGTGTCATACTTGATAACTATAAAAACATTATTTTCTGCATCAATCTTCCTATATGTATCCCAGCATACTAAATTGAATAAGAATTGTCACATAGGCAACAATTACTGAAAACCCCTGCAAACATAGCTCATTATTCAGTTGAAATAAACCGTACACATCCATTTTTAAGTCCTCAAAACTTAGCTGGTTCAAAAACTGATCAACCTGCGAAATAACACAAAAACTAATAGTGAATCAAAAATATTTTAATCATTTTGCTTACAGTCCTATCCCAACGGATGTCAATGTCCGAACACAAACTATCCCAATTAAGATATTTGGGAGCTTTCGATCGTCGTACTGCCAAATCTATCACCAGCATCATGAACATAAAATCCAAAATTCGAATAATACCCAGAGCCATCTCACACCACAATATATCCCCAGTTGTAATGTAATTTAAAAAGGCGTAGTAAATATTTCCAATAATCAGAATTAAGTCAATGTAGAATGTGAATAAAATATTAAACTGGAATAATGTGTGAAATTCAAGTGTGACCTTAAAAATTTTCGAGTATATCAACGAACATTGCTCAAGTTCCTCACAGAAATCGCAAAGTGCCTGCATTCGTCGAAATTTTGTCATCGAGTAGCTCTCCGAATTTTCGATACGTTTTGCGAACGATGCCATATGTTTTCCAATATTGCGATACATTCCCGACGCCACAATATACCCCAAACATAGGAAATCCACGATAATAAGAGTTCCAAACCACAGAATATATCCTAAGGAACATTGCACTATGAATAGAAAATCTCTTTTTCCCACAGCAGCTGCAACTCTTGGAATGTCGACTAAGACTTCAGCCAAATTGCTGGTGATTCGCCAAAAAACCATAAAGTAAAATTCAACTCCGAATAGTTTTGAGTCCTTTGTGATCACTGTGATTTGAATGAATATATCTATCGTCCTGTTGACCACGCTAACAAACTGATTATGTCGAATAACTTGTGTTGTTATAAACGCAACCGTGAATATAGCAATTGAAGAGAATTGAATGTATGCCATTATTCGGATCTGCATTTCGTGTATCCCTAGGATATCTTCAAAGATCTCCGGCAAAAGAAGGGAGAAACCAATAAGGCACGAGAGTCTGTATAAGATGGAATAGAGCTGCGAATAAATTGACGATTGAAGTCGAAATCCTTCCGTAATTGAGAAACACACCATTCCGAATATTTTGCCATAGTAGTACATTAATTTAAGTGACAGTATGGAGTAAACATTTTCTCGGCTAACCTTTACTGACATCGTGTTGAATAGATACTAAGAAGGACACGATTGATGGCCACCTCCATGAGGCAAGTTAGAAATTAAATGGACAGTGGTAGGATTATATCAACACTGACATTATCAAGTGAGCTTCTAACACTTGAACACTGATAGCTACTAATCTAATTAAAATTAAATATTTATGGAACAACTAGCTGTTACTTCGTGGCTCCTTCTGTGAAGAATGCTCAACATTAAATATTGATGGAGGTGTAGATGTGTATAATGCATAATGGGTTACTTTAATGTTATTTGAATGGAAATTTGTTTGATTGTACATCTAAGTATTTCCATTACAGCTATGCTTTGCAGTTTGGATAGTTGACTTTCTGGTCCTGCCACATTCCAAAAGTTCAAGTTGTTTTAAGTTGACTAAATTTGTCTGTGGGCGCAGTAGCGCAGTGGTTAGTGTGCTGGACTACTGTGCGAGGGATCCCAGGTTCGATCCCCGGAAAACACACAAATTACATCTTAAGGTTTTTTCTACTATGCGCCATACCTCTCGCGAATGTCTGACAAACATCCGAGAGTATGACTGTCCTGAAAAAGCTTCTCAATTCAGCCGTTCGGACTCGGCATAAAATTGTAGGTCCCTTCCATTCGTTCCAAAAATAGAAACTCACACAAAAAACGAATGGTTGCGGGAAGCTAGGCCTTGGGTGTCTACCGCCTGTTGCGCGGTATTTATTTATTTTTAAGTTTGTCGGTTTTCAACTGAAGTTTTTACGGTCATAGATTTGTTCTTCACGTTTACTACGTCAGCTATACAATCGAAATGATAATTGAGTATTCAGTCTCCAAATTTTTCACTAGATTTGTCGGCTACCCCAAAACGTCCACTTGGAAAAACTGTTCATGTCTGTCTCTGTCTAGGCCAATATACAAAATTAGACATATATTTCTAGGAAGCTGCCTGCTGTGGGATTTAGACGGAAGCTGAGGAAGCCATCAGAAAAGCCGCAACTGATATGCTTGGCTTCACAAAACCACTCCCACGAAACCCCTGGTTTGATGAAGAGTATACCGGCAAACACATCCAGCAAAGCAACTTGCCTACAAAGCGGCTGCTGCCCCCCTTCTTTGGGTTTCTGTTGGAATTTAAAGTAGTTTGTATCGCATAGAAATTATGTATATATGTACCCAATTTTGCACATGCTCCAAATCCAACAGTGACCCCAAGCAGGGGGGTTGCAGATGCCAATATATGTATTAAATTGCAAGTTCTTTTTGGGCGTTATTACCACACCGATTTCGGTGATATTTCCTTGGACGTTATTGCCTAATGCAAGATCTGTGTTTTTAAAGTTAGGTCACCTTTTTTTTTAGCAAGAGGTAAACGCCTTCTCTTAATTTAAATCCAAATTGTTGTTTCATTGTGAAAATTGTCTATTTTTAGAAAAACTTAAGTAGGTACAATCTGTACAAAATTCAGCATAGAAAAAAGTAAAGAAGAGGTGTGACAAGGGCGAACTATCAAATATATGCTTATTTTTTTGGGAAGTGAGTATAATAAAACGAAAAGTGAGTATAACAATTTTGCATGTAAAAGTAAAAGTGAGCTAGCTATAGATTCCCAAAAAAATATGCCTTATAGCACTAAAGCAGCATCAAAAACTCAATGCGCGGTACTAATGTCAAGTGTTTCACAGTAGGAGTTTTGCTTTTTTAGTTCAGAGCAGAGCCTGAACTGTCAAAAAAGTTTATGTATCTTTTTTAGCTCAGGCTCATAGACATCAGATCAGAGCTCATAATTAGTTCCTTTTTTCATTCAGAGCGCGCTCTATGAGCTCAGTCAGTGTTTTGTCATAAGAATTCCCACGCAAGTGCCACAAAAAAATCCCTTTTTTTCCCTCGCCTGGCTCAAAAAAGTACCTCAGATTTTTACACACATATTTTACAAAGGAAAACAAAAAAAAATTACGAAATAAACAAAACTGCCTCAATAACTATGGGGAAAAACCTTAGTGTATTCCACTATGCCTATTTCAACACCCTTCAAAGGCTTAGGGCCAGCTTCAAAGGTTCCGGAAAAAGTTTCGGATAATATTATGTGACACAGAACGCTATCCGACAGGTAAAGGAGTATCAGTGTGGCAATAAAATCCCTGTGATACTAGTTTCTAAGATTCTTGTCTGTCAATTATTTATTTACAACTTGTTTGTCATAGTGTTTATGTATTATGAATATTTATTAGGGTTCATGATCAAATTGTTCCAACTACTTTTCGCATAGAGACTGATGTAAAAATTAGTTTTCTAAAAATTTAAATATGTAAATCCATGTTGTGGCTGCAATTTACGCTCAATTTATCTGAAACTATATTTTTTCCAACCACTTATAATAAATATTTGCCTAAAGGCTTTAACAGGCACTTGAACCGGCTGATAGGCTATCCTAGACTTTATCTGTTAGATATCACTATCCGATCTGGCAGATAAGTTCCTGATAGGCTAATCGAGACTTTATCAGCTAGTCTTGAAACTGACCTCGGGAACAGAACCAAATTTATGGTGGGTTCTTGGCCATGAATTCTTCGAAGGAAACGAAAAGCAGACGATTTGGCCAGAATGTGCTCCAAAACCCCTTTCGCGGGACCGGAATCTTTCTGATATACCTCCAAATTGGCTAAAAACTTAGCCATAAAATGTTGGGAACATACAATACATGTATCTCATAATGGGAGAATATCCCAGGTTTAACAATGACCATAGCAGACATGATATCAGAAACCTTGTATAGGATTCCTTATAGGACATCATGGGTTACAATACTACCTAAGCTAAATAAATCTTACCAACTCAGCGGAGAGCAGGCTATGTACGAGAGAAGACGAAACATTATATGCGAATTTGGAAGGAAGATCTTCTCCAAGGACCAACTGGACCCGAAAGAGATAAAAAAATCATCTGCAACAGTATCATAAACTTAAAAAATAAAAACCAGTAAGACAATTATCTTCGACTATGCCGAAGCTCAAATACCCGGTACTATATTATTGTAAAATAAAACCAGTAAGACAATTATCTTCGACTATGCCGAAGCTCAAATACCCGGCACTATATTATTGTAAAATAAAAAAAATATTTTAGTATTAAAAAATTATATATTTGTATGGGAGGTATGGGTACTTTTTATTCGACCAAGCTCATTTTTTGTCAAAAATTTTTAAATATTATTAAAACAATATGTGCAAAGTTTAAACTTGCTATCTTTACTCTAGCTATTTAAATTTAATTTTTAACATAAAAAGCTATATAAATCTGATATTTTTGTATGGGAGGTAGTAGTAGTTTTCATCCGATCTTGCTCATCTTCGAACTTAGCCTCAGTTTGGTGGATAAAAGCTTACATACCAAATTTCAAGTCGATAGCTCTTAAATTACGGCCGTAATCGTGCGGACAGACGGACAGACAGACGGACAGACAGACGGACAGACAGACGGACATCGCTAGATCGACTAAGAAAGTGATGCTGATCAATAATATATATAGTTTGTAATACCTACAACGCCTCCTTATGGGCGTTACAAATGGAATGACAAAGTGAATATACCCTCACCACAGTGTGGTACCGGGTATAAAAAATATTTTAGTATTAAAAAATTATATATTTGTATGGGAGGTATGGGTACTTTTTATTCGACCAAGCTCATTTTTTGTCAAAAAATTTTAAATATTATTAAAACAATATGTGCAAAGTTTAAACATGCTATCTTTACTGTAGCTATTTAAATTTAATTTTTAACATAAAAGGCTATATAAATCTGATATTTTTGTATGGGAGGTAGTAGTAGTTTTCATCCGATCTTGCTCATCTTCGAACTTAGCCTCAGTTTGGTGGATAAAAGCTTACGTACCAAATTTCAAGTCGATAGCTCTTAAATTACGGCCGTAATCGTGCGGACAGACAGACAGACGGACATCGCTAGATCGACTAAGAAAGTGATGCTGATCAATAATATATATAGTTTGTCATACCTACAACGCCTCCTTATGGACGTTACAAATGGAATGACAAAGTGAATATACCCTCACCACAGTGTGGTACCGGGTATAAAAAGTGGAGAACCTCCTAACCTAAACCCTCTTTCTAATCGGCTTTTATCGGCTAGGATAAAAGGCTGGGATAGGGTAGTCAGTCTTCATTATAGTTATTGCAAAAAACAGGGGTGGGATTCTGTAAAATACGAAACGAAAACCACTTACGTTTTCCTAAATAGTGAACATGGCTCTATCATATCTGTGGTAATAATAATAAAAATAATAGACAGAGACGTTTTCATTTTACGTTATTTGGCCCCAGGACTTCTTTCTTTTAGTGTCAATACAAGCGCTTGTTCATGGACGCAGTCAGGCGTATAAAATAAATTGTCTTCCTGAAGTTGAACACGAAAATTAAAGTAAAGTTTCAAAGAACAAAAATCCCCTTTTGTTTGTTCTGGAAACGGAAAGTTTCCCTGAGCTCATTTCGAGTACAAATATTCCCTCAAAAAGGGAAATTTCCTACAATCTGGTAGCACTGAGCTCAGAATAAATTGACTGAGCATACTGAGTTACGCAGGAAAAAAAAACAGGATAAAGAAAATATTTGAAATGGAACACGAGCCTTGTTATTCTGGCACAGAAGGTAAACCAAATTAATAAATAACCAATGTCCTCAGCTATGTGCTCAAGTGTGTTCCATTCCATAAACAAATCAGAACGACCTGAGCACGCTCGGTTCAGAGCTCGCTAAAAATGCCCGAGCTATATACAGAGCTTAGCTCTGAACTAAAAAAAAAACGCCTAGTAGCTATTTTCATATAAATAAAACTATCTGCAGGGTGTCCCAGTTAAGAAGTATAATCCTTTAAGGGGTGATTCCTGGAGCTCTGCCGAACAAAAAATTGTATGGCAGGGGGGGGGTCTATTTTCATCGTATTTCCCGTTATAGCCCATCTAAGAAGGTGACCTCTAATTTGGAGGTGTTACGACTAAAAACGCTATAACTTCTAAACTATTATAGCTACAAAAATAGTTTTGTACATTTTGAAAAGACAATTTAGTAGCGCATACAAGCCTTAAGCACTTCGGCTACATCTGGGCAGCTACAAAAAAGTTATGGCTCCTTAAACTCAAAATTTTGAAAATTTTTGTTACAATTTTTTATTTAAAATACCTTGAGAAATTTCCTAAAAATTAAAAAAAACAGAAGTTATAGTAAAAGCCACTTTTTGTCAGACAAAAATGGTAAAAAAGACTCGATATTTCTCTTTTTCTTTGATAGCAAGTAGGTACCCCAGAAGAAAAAATCCATCGTTTTTAGCTAAGATCTAGTCTTTTTTACCATTTTTGTCTGACAAAAAGTGGCTTTTACTATAACTTCTGTTGATCGTACGTAAAAAAGTTGCTTAACATAATTTTTAGGAAATTTCTCAAGGATAAAAATTTCATAAAAAAAATGAAAATTTATAAAGTCAAAATTTTGAGAAAAAGTCATTTTAAGTTAAAAATTGTAACAAAAATTTTCAAAATTTTGAGTTTAGGGAGCCAGAACTTTTTTGTAGCTACCCAGATGTAGCCGAAGTGCTTAAGACTTGTATGCGCTACTAAATTGTCTTTTTAAAATGTACAAAACTATTTTTGTAGCTATAATAGTTTAGAAGTTATAGCGATTTTAGTCGTAACACCTCCAAATTAGAGGTCACCTACTTTGATGGGCTATAACGGGAAATACGATGAAAATAGACCCCCCCCTGCCATACAATTTTTTGTTCGGCAGAGCTCCAGGAATCACCCCTTAAAGGATTATACTTCTTAACTGGGACACCCTGTATATAGACTTACAACAAACTTAAGTTCTTTTTTGGTCGCGGAGCACTTCGTTGTCCGTATACGTATCCCATTTTTCGAAGTTATGGAAAACCCAATTACTATTTTCCATTTTTTTTTTAATTTTATTAAATTGAAGAAATAACTAACATGTATGTGATGCGACCCTTAGGGCCAGTTTCAAAGGTTACGGATAAAGTTTCGGATAGTTAGCCGACACATATCGCTTTCCACCAGATAAAAGCTGCTGATATTTTTTTTCTGTTTCATCGTCAAAGTCCCTGATAAATTAACTTGCGGAAAATTATCAGCTAGCTTGTTTCAATACACATGTCATTTGTTTTGTATTTTTTTTTTGTGCCGTGTTTTCTCAAATTTTTTGTTGTTTTAGGTAATTCAAATGAAAAAAAACTTTTGAAAAATGAACCGAAGAAAAAACTGAAGCACCAAAAAAGCAAAAACAAAAAAATTCTAACAGCTGGAGCAGGTATCCGGATACTCCGTTTGTGACTGAACTATTCATTAAACTGGGCCCCCAACTAGGCTGATTCAGCACGGGTCGTATGACACCTTCGTCCAGCCCAGGGAAAAGGGGTATAGGTTAGGATAAGAAATAGAGAGAATGATGATTTGTGGATAGAAGTAGGAGAATAGTCTTATCGAGCGCTCTAACTAAGAGTTTTTGAGTAGTTCTTAGTTCGTTGTTCATCAAAACAGCCTGTCTGTCATGGGTGACCCTACTAGCGACTAAAGCTGTCGATAGCCACCTCCACACCACCAACGTCCAGAAAAGGACGCAATGGCAAAGTGACCGCCCCTTCGTGCTAAGAAGGTTTAGGAGAAAAGTGAATAGAATTTTCCTTTTGAATTCGCTTTGGGCCTTGGGCGAAATAGGCTGTTCCTACGGGGCAATCTACGCTCGTCAACGAAAAAATGCTCTGAAACTATATTTTTCCAGCCACTTTAAATAAATATTTTGTTTATCTTCCGGATATAGGATTTAACAGCCACTTGAACCGACTGATACTCTATCCGAGACTATATCGGTCAGATATTACTATCCGAAACCTTTGAAACCAAAAGTTGAAGTTTAGCTGACAGATAAGTTGCGGATAGTCTATCCGAGACATCATCAGCTAGTATTGAAACTGGCCCTTAGCATTTTATAAAATATTTAAATCTAGTAGATATTAAAAAAAAAATTCAAAAACATTTTTAACTCATTTTCGAGTTTGCCACAGAATAACAAAAACTTTAAAATTCCAGTTTCCAAAACTTATTAAAATTACCAAAATTTAGTGGAAAAGCCTTTGTTTTTTTAAAAGGGCAGTCAATCTTTTCTGAAGACTTTCCACAAAAATCCGGCATCTTATAACAAGCACACTGATGAAAACTGAGCCTCTGCGCCCATCCGGCATGCTAATATGGTGGTATTGGTATATAGTTGCAGACCTTCTTAATGTTTTGAAAAGCTTTTCAGCATTTCTTCATTTTTTTTGCTTTTGTTTTAATGCTCTTTCGATGTCGGCCTACAAATTTTCAATAGGATTCAGGTCGGGACCACAGTCGGGACTTTGCGTGGGTCAATCCATCAATCCAAAACATTAATTTTGTTATCTATAAGCTAGTGCTTCACTCTCCGCGGAGTATATGCTATAAGGATCGTTGTGGTGTTAGAAATGTTATAAAAAAAATATATATATTTTCATTAATATGCTTTTATAACTTTCTCTCCTCCATGCTTTTTGGTCTCCAGCGTGTACTTTCGCAGCAATTCCTTGTTTAACCTTAGAACCGTGTATGGGGTGCTGTACTCCCCAATCAATTATTTAAGAATATACACCACAACCTATTTCACACCAATGTCACATCTGAGCATTTTGTGTGTAGTGTAACGTTCGCTTTGCGAAAATAGTGTATTTGTATTTAAATGTTCGATGAGTTTCATGTAAGAGCGCCTAGAACGACGTAACCTCTGTACGTGCTTGGGGAACTGTACTCCCCAATATATTTCTTAGTACATTTTGTATGGAAAGTAGCTTCAATTTCATTTTATTTTGTTTGAATTGAATTATTCTTAGTGATTTCTCTTGTTTACAGGGGTTAGTTAGTTAGTTGTTTTTAGTTGTGTGT
The DNA here is from genome assembly GCA_955612985.1 of Cheilosia scutellata. Taxonomy (NCBI): domain Eukaryota; kingdom Metazoa; phylum Arthropoda; class Insecta; order Diptera; family Syrphidae; genus Cheilosia; species Cheilosia scutellata. The sequence goes on from OY015312.1 coordinate 2,594,204, forward strand.
TTTAAATGATAACAGGAGATTTTTTACTATCTATTAACGTTGTTGAACCGGAGGTAATAATTCCTATTCTGATTCTTCTCTTCAAATGCTGATATTCCACAAGATAATTTTGAGACTATTCAGGACAACCATTTGACAGAGCTCGTTCAAGATATGGAAAATGCAGATCTTCAGCTACCTCAAGTGGCAGCGCAAGAATTAGCATTTGAGGTAAATCGTAGGAAGAAATGTAGGTATACATGGGTCAAAGTAAAAATTATAAAACTGTTTGGGAGTCGATGCCCAGTGCTATAGATATAGAGCAAACGAGGAATACATTATCAAATAAAAAAGGATGAGAGACTTTCATCGAAAAACAGTTTTTTGTCAACTGCCATAGAAAGAAAGATCGATAGGAATTTTTGTTTGACTTGGTCCTTTGATTTGAATATTGACGCAAAAAATACTATGGTTATACATACTTTTTATACAAATTACAAGAAAACATTTTTAGAAGTTATCTATTTGCAAAAGATAATATGCATCACAACAAAACTTAAGATATCACAGTTCCACCAAACAAATGTGATCGATGGTTGCAATCGATGAAGCTAAGATAAGAGGTATGCAAGCTTCAGTTTTTTTGCTTCTCGGATGAGATTCAAAAAAATATGTATAAATACATACGACAATGAAGCCAATTATCATTCCCGATTGCAAACTCCACGGCTACAAATGCAAAAGTAAAAGCAGTCTTTGGTAATCTGGTTGTACATAATTACAAAATATGGTTCACGTGGCTGGACTTGCTGCTTTTTGACTCTTCGAGTTATGCCAATCGGCCTTGGACACCAACAAATCGCTGTAAGGAAAAGTATTTCTCAAAGAGTTGGCGCTTGAGTTAATCATCTGTGAAAATCATAATGGGCAAACAATTTTCGGAAATATAGGTGAAAATCAATGAACAACAGATGTTTTTTATATAATGAAGATGCCACGCCCCGTTTTCCAATCCCGCCTACATTTCGCGAAGTGCTTTGCTCGGACAATACACATTAATATTTAAAATTTTATATCTTTAGCTCCATTGAGTATCGAGAAGTAGCGTTTGCAATGTTTTTTTTTTGTATGGGAGGTGCCACGCCCCTTTATTCGATTTTGACCAAACTTCACAGGGTTACATATAACGATATTTAAATGTATATTATGTATTAATAAACTAAATAATGAAATACAAAATATATTTAAAGACTGCAATTTGGTATTTATTGCTCAAGCTTCATACAATATGTACTGGGGAGCACAGCTCCCCAGAACACGGTAATATGTTGATCTGAGTGTACACGGTTCTAAGGTTAAAGGATGCCTTACATACACTTTTCCATCGGATCCAAATAAATTAATCTTAGATTTGGCACTCCAAAGAATTTTTTTCTAAAATTGCAATGGTTTTTGTAAGTGGAGTCTTTCCAAATCCGGTTCTTCCTTAGGTTTTAGTTGACATAATGTGTTTTTGTGTGGAATTAGCATCTACGAGGATTTTGTTCTCAGGCACAGCGCCTAACAGCCCTGGTTGTGAGTTCTTGATAGAGTTTAACTGCAACAATCTCCCTAATTTCTATGGACATCAAAAATGGATTGGCTCTATTTGTCCGGCAAATGTTTCTTTTGAGTAGTTTTGCGTCCAATCTCCTTTCTTTTCCGGTCCTCAAAACTTCCCGAAAACAAGCTTCGTAAACAACCAAATCTTTTCGCTATCAACGCCATTGATTAGTTTCCATTTTGATAGCTCTGAAGTTTTGGAGTACACGATATATTTTACTATCTATTAACGTTGTTGAACCGGAGGTAATAATTCCTATTCTGATTCTTCTCTTCAAATGCTGATATTCCACAAGATAATTTTGAGACTATTCAGGACAACCATTTGACAGAGCTCGTTCAAGATATGGAAAATGCAGATCTTCAGCTACCTCAAGTGGCAGCGCAAGAATTAGCATTTGAGGTAAATCGTAGGAAGAAATGTAGGTATACATGGGTCAAAGTAAAAATTATAAAACTGTTTGGGAGTCGATGCCCAGTGCTATAGATATAGAGCAAACGAGGAATACATTATCAAATAAAAAAGGATGAGAGACTTTCATCGAAAAACAGTTTTTTGTCAACTGCCATAGAAAGAAAGATCGATAGGAATTTTTGTTTGACTTGGTCCTTTGATTTGAATATTGACGCAAAAAATACTATGGTTATACATACTTTTTATACAAATTACAAGAAAACATTTTTAGAAGTTATCTATTTGCAAAAGATAATATGCATCACAACAAAACTTAAGATATCACAGTTCCACCAAACAAATGTGATCGATGGTTGCAATCGATGAAGCTAAGATAAGAGGTATGCAAGCTTCAGTTTTTTTGCTTCTCGGATGAGATTCAAAAAAATATGTATAAATACATACGACAATGAAGCCAATTATCATTCCCGATTGCAAACTCCACGGCTACAAATGCAAAAGTAAAAGCAGTCTTTGGTAATCTGGTTGTACATAATTACAAAATATGGTTCACGTGGCTGGACTTGCTGCTTTTTGACTCTTCGAGTTATGCCAATCGGCCTTGGACACCAACAAATCGCTGTAAGGAAAAGTATTTCTCAAAGAGTTGGCGCTTGAGTTAATCATCTGTGAAAATCATAATGGGCAAACAATTTTCGGAAATATAGGTGAAAATCAATGAACAACAGATGTTTTTTATATAATGAAGATGCCACGCCCCGTTTTCCAATCCCGCCTACATTTCGCGAAGTGCTTTGCTCGGACAATACACATTAATATTTAAAATTTTATATCTTTAGCTCCATTGAGTATCGAGAAGTAGCGTTTGCAATGTTTTTTTTTTGTATGGGAGGTGCCACGCCCCTTTATTCGATTTTGACCAAACTTCACAGGGTTACATATAACGATATTTAAATGTATATTATGTATTAATAAACTAAATAATGAAATACAAAATATATTTAAAGACTGCAATTTGGTATTTATTGCTCAAGCTTCATACAATATGTACTGGGGAGCACAGCTCCCCAGAACACGGTAATATGTTGATCTGAGTGTACACGGTTCTAAGGTTAAAGGATGCCTTACATACACTTTTCCATCGGATCCAAATAAATTAATCTTAGATTTGGCACTCCAAAGAATTTTTTTCTAAAATTGCAATGGTTTTTGTAAGTGGAGTCTTTCCAAATCCGGTTCTTCCTTAGGTTTTAGTTGACATAATGTGTTTTTGTGTGGAATTAGCATCTACGAGGATTTTGTTCTCAGGCACAGCGCCTAACAGCCCTGGTTGTGAGTTCTTGATAGAGTTTAACTGCAACAATCTCCCTAATTTCTATGGACATCAAAAATGGATTGGCTCTATTTGTCCGGCAAATGTTTCTTTTGAGTAGTTTTGCGTCCAATCTCCTTTCTTTTCCGGTCCTCAAAACTTCCCGAAAACAAGCTTCGTAAACAACCAAATCTTTTCGCTATCAACGCCATTGATTAGTTTCCATTTTGATAGCTCTGAAGTTTTGGAGTACACGATATATTTTACCGATTTTTGTACTGTGTAATCAATACAAAAATTCCATTGTTGCGAACAAAATGACAAAGTTTTAGAAGCACAAAATTAGCTTTGGAACTTTCATATTTTTTCCCATCTTTCCGCGGAGCTCTTGGATTTTCATGGCGGAGCACCAAGTGCTCCATGGAGCACACTTTGGGAAACTCGGCCCTAAACTATTATTTATTTTATTCAATGACAAACAAAAATTTAAATAATTTTTAAATAATTTTGGGGCTATGAACTTTTAATGGCTCAGTTCTTAAGTCCAACTTTACAAGCGACAAAAAAAAAAAGATGTGCTTCGCCAGCATTTTGTTAATTTGTCGCATTGGGGTCGTACCAAAAGTACACTTACCACTTATAGTCTTATCCCCACCCTTTTTTCGAAAACGGGTCGTACCTGTATTATCCATAATGAATTTCTCACAATTACAAATCGAAACCCAAACAGTAAAAGTTAATTTATAGACAAGATGGACATTGTATTTAAGATGACTATAAAATATAGGTAGGTATAGGTAATAACACATTTCATTTCCCTTTCATTTGTTTGCCTAATTCCTAATAGATAAAATTGGTATTTGACTACCTGTCCTTGCCCAGCCCTTCACTCAATTTTCAAAGGATGGGTTTTTTAAACAATTCTGATGGCTTATCAAAAATAAACATCAGTGGCGGCAATGTCCACACCACAGTCATAAAGTCACCACATATCCCGAACAGATTAGAGTGGTTTCTCGACGATCGATGTATTCGTATGGGTAATTCCAGTAGCAGTATCTTAAATACTACCAAACGTTTCAAGGGTTCCATCTTCCGTCCCATTATTCGATTGCTACGGCTATGGCTACGGCTACCAGACCAGTTATTATTGTTAAAGTAGGGGATACTTTCCAATGGTTAGGTATGAGATGAAAATAAATGTACCATCCACGTGTTTTAGTTGATATTTTGTATTCATATTGTCCAACGGAAAATATATGTGAATAGGGTCTCCTGTTGATGTTGAATAATTGGATTTGCAATTCAAATGAGAAGAACTAACCAAGCATATATCCATGAATAAATTTATTGTTTTACAGTCCTGAGAAATACCGTTCTAACTGACTTAATTTCTTGTCCACATACACCTGTAATCTGCCGGAACAAGTGCACAAGGAAAACGCACAAGAAAAGAAAAAAAAAAAACTCAAAGAAATCTTAATTTTGGAAAACAAAATGCACAACTGGTCAAGTCAGACCATTGTTTAAGCGAGGGTCGGGAGGACTTCTCACAGCTGTGAACGATACTTGGAATGCGTGTGTGAAGCTTCGTATTCACGGTTTTGCGCTTGACTGCGCCCAAGTGTATCCTTCATGTGTGCAAATTATAGGGAAATTCGTCACGGACATATCGGTTAACCACAATTTTTGGATCAACTGCAGTTCAAACTGAATATATGCAATTGAGTCGGTTATATTCAAGCCGAGAGTTTGACTGGATACGGTGCAATGGAGACCCTTATAGGTTATCATTGCTTTATAACAGGTGGATGTGCTCTATGCGTTATGCATGGACATGTACACCAGTTAATTCTCATTCAAGTGGAATGCCTGTAATTCGATGGTGGATATGTGGAATGGATATGATACCCACCTGTCATTTATGGGGGTAAAATGTAGGTATACCTAATTAAGTTTTGAGCATAAGTTAATATGCCTCTATTGCTTGGTATCTTGACAAATTTTAACATCTAATAAGTGGCACACCTTGAATGCAATCATGAAAAGTAAATTAGTATATCCAGCTCCAAGTTAGGTAGATATCGGGTATGGGTGTCTTGTTACATAGACCCACACTTTCCTCGTTGTGTTGCTTTGCATCATTATTCTTATTTTGAGGTATAAAGCTGATTGAATACCTACAGAACCACATACCGGAATGTATCTATACATCTATCGTATAGTCAATTTAAATTATGTAGGTAAATAAATAGGTGGCGCAACAGGCTAACACCCTAGGCCTAGCTTCTCGCAACCATTCGTTTGTGTGAGTTTCTATTTTTGGGACGAATGGAAGGGACCTACAATTTTATGCCGAGTCCGAACGGCTGAATTGAGAAGCTTTTTCATGACAGTTATACTCTCGGATGTTTGTCAGACGTTCGCGAGAGGTGGCGCAGTAGAAAAAACCTTAAGATGTAATTTGTGTTTTTCCGGGGATCGAACCTGGGATCCCTCGCACAGTAGTCCAGCACACTAACCACTGCGCTACTGAGCCCAAATTATGTAGGTACCTACATAAATAAATCAATTTAGTCAAAAAGGATTCGATAATAGTCCTTTATATGAAGATTATGCCCATTCGACTTCGACGGAAAGATTAATATTTCTGGGTTCAAGTATATTGTATACCTGAATGTTTTCTGTATCTGTTTCTTATTATGTATCAATCGATAAGCCGATAATTTGAAAGTCAAGTAACTAAGCAGATTATACTTAAAAGCACGTCAAAATCTAAGTATTGTTGTTTGTGTTTGTGTTTGTTTCCGAATCTCAGTGTTGCCCCTTATGTGTTCACCAGTATTGTTTTGGCGGTGTAAGAAAAATGTCCAGATATTTGTTCTTTAATTTATTTATTTACCCTGTTATGTTAAGAACTCTGTAAATTGAGGTAAATTTAATTTGTTCATTTGTTTTTTCCAAAAATATTATTATGTTCATGTTATTCTCAGGCTTGATAAAGTTTATAAATAATAAACGAAACGTCGCTATAAAAATTTGAAGGAGTTTTATTTTGAGGGTGTCTGAGCTTGCCACTTAACCAAACAACACGTCAAATCTCATTCAAATGGCTTTTGTAGGAGCTGCTGGTATGAAAAGGAATTCAATGCTCCACTTATCTGCAGCTATCTTAGAATGGCTCAAAAAAGAGTTCTCCACATTGCAGGATTTTGCTTCGACAATCTTGACAATTTGGCAATCACAAAACCCAATTGCTTCTGTAATTTCTTCAAAAGTACCGAATCCAACCTCCGTTTATTAACACATCCATATACCTAATTAAGGTATCGCAAAGATACCTAGGTAAATGTGTTTTTGTTAAGCCTCCCAATATCCACTTAACTGAGGCACCTACAAATAAAATAGGTATACATACCTACATACCTAGACCTACTAATTTCGATCACGATCGTACTTTTGCTGTTGACATTATATAAGATATCATCCTTACCTATGGGGCTCTTGTGTGGTGAAGAGCCACAACATACAAGTTATATAATAGACGGAGAGCCAGCGACAAAAAATGTAACGACATTTCATTAAGAAAATAGTTGGTTTCATTGTATAGCCTGAATATAACTAAACATTAAATGAATTGTCTGCCACTTATCCGTTGGTGGGGAGGCTGTCGGTAGGGGGCCAAAGGGTTAAAAAATATTAGAACAAAAACGTGATTTCATTAAAGCTGATTTTTGGGTTGATGACGCTAAATAATATTTTATGTAAGATATCAAAAAGGCAGACAGTTTGGGTGGTACGAAGATGGTGGCAGACTGCGGGGAAGGTCGAGAAAATAAGGGGTTAATTACGTCATTTCATTAAAGTTGGAAAAAATGCTAAAATTTGTAAAATGCCATTAGAAACCCGTAATCAAAAAGGCAGACACATATTTCGAGCCGAACATTCTGGCAGACGCAATGATATAATTCGTTTTCAATAGTAAACAAAAATAAAAACAAGTGAGAAAATGGTCCTCTTCGAAGAAATCATGCTTTTACTACACGTCATATTCTCCTAAGAATAGTTTTGTGCCATTCTGCTGTCCTTATCGTAATTTCGAAATGGCACATCAGGAATGCTTTCATCGTCATCATCCTCATCCTCTTCATTATCCGTCAAATTATTTGGCACGAGTACGATAACTTAGGCGCCAAAAATTGATAACAGGTTTTTATAGAGGGGTTAAATACAAGCATTTTTTACTATGGGGGGAGGGGGTCTATCTCGCTTCGTTTAGGCGGGAGGGTCAATTTAAAAAAAAATAATAGGTACTTAAAGTGAAAAAAATATTGGCACCACTTACAATAAGCCTTAAGCATTTTTCAAAGCCAGGAATCTGTTCTTCCACATTATTTTAAAATCAAGTTATATTTGTTAATAGTTTTTGAAAAAAATGCTTTCGAATTTGAAATTCACTTTTATATTGACGGCTCGACGGAGCCAAAGACGGAGTTGGTGGGGGCGTTTTCTCCGAAAGTCTTAATCTTAAGCTCCCTTAAGAAAAACGTGATATCCGTTCAAGATATGTATTTGCATATTTTCGGACAGCCAAGCAACAATCAAATCCTTGGATTCGATCTCTATAACTTCTCAAGTATCCCTCGACTTCAGATCATCTCTTACGGCGATGGCCGAACAGTTCAACATTCACCTTTTTGATGTGCCGGGGCATAGAGACATTGCAGGGAATTGTAGGGCCGATGAATTCGCCAGAATTGGAATAAATATACCCATCCTGCTGGAAAAAGGCACCCTACCCAAGTAACAATTTAGTTTCCATAAGGCTCAAAGGAAGCTATTTTCTTATTTCCATAACAAAGCGAAGCTATTTACTTTCCCTAAGACTTTTCCCCGCAGGCTCTGTGAAAGCTACACAACTGCTCATGACAGGCTGTAAGATGTTATGCTAAGGCCTTATAGAAGTCATTACGGAAATCTTAACGAAATTAGAAAAATCCAAACAAAAAATTATTTGTGTATCTATATTTTTTATTTAGTATTTTTATTGCTTTTATTTGACATTATCCGCCATTTGGATTGTACACGTAATTTATTCAACGTTCTGAAAGTATATAAATTTATTTTAATTGAAAAAAATGCAAACTTACTTGCTTCGTTCAGGAATCGAACTCGCACCCCCCGGAACCCCAGCCCAACACGCAACCAATAGGCCAATATGAATTAAATATACCTACAGAATGGAGTTTAAAAATGTATAAGTTGAACTACATTAACTTTTCAAGCTTCATAGATGTAGATAATGTACGTATAGGACTTTTGAAGTCAATCGGATGAAAAATAAAAATTTTCCCATACAAACTTTGACCCCCCCTTTTACCCCTTTAGGGCGCAATCTGAAGTGCCCCAATATCTTAAAATCATTTTCATATAATATGTCCTCCATGGTAAAAATTTCATGCTTTCATCACAAAGTGCACAATTGTTATACAATTTTATACTATGCCGCCTCACTATTAAGTTGAAACGGTCACAATCTATAAAAAATGCGTTTCTCTCTTTTTAATACAATAAAAAACGTAAAAATGCTCGATCACGACAATTAGTCAAATGGTCCATCACGTCCAAGTAGTTCTTGTTTGCTTTCCCACCACCAACAAGAAAAATATAAAAATCTTATCAGAACCACATTTTAGGAGGGCGATGGAATAATACAAAAATCAAGGCGTGTCCGTGTATACGGGACAAAGTTGTAGATTCCGCGACCCTTAAATTCGACAGAACAAAAAATCAAAATAAATAATGAACGAGGCATAGTAAAATCACTCCAAGTTGGGCATTGTACGCATTTAATGTGCGTACGTAACATACACACATCGTATCTCTCTCTCTAAGACGATGTCCTCTTTTATTTCACTCACACTTTCAGTTGTTTACCTCAACGCGCTGCAACACAAGCAATAACATCAACAAAACGTACGCTTTGCGTAGCGTGTTTCTGTTTAGAAGAACGGTCGTTGACCTGATCCGACTGGCAGTACAGCGCGCTTTGTTTACATTTTGAAAGAAGACCCTGGTGCACCAGAACCACCAGCACCATCGCTCCACTCCGACTCCGATCCTTAAATCAGGTTCTTTGCTCTTTGGACAGTTTAATTCTTATTTTCGTTTTTCTTTCATTTTTGTTATCCGTCCATTTTCGATTAATTTATTTGATAATAGCTAACGAACAGGGAACACTTGTTTGCAGATGGTAGTGGCATTGGCGGCGCGCATAGGGCGACCGTGTATAACCTTGTGTTTAGTTTAGTGAATAAGGTATTGAACAATATTGACGTGAAGGTCATAAACATATATCTACATAATGGAAGAAATAGAATGATTGTATGACAATTATAGAATTATGTACATAGGTAAGGTAGGCCTAAATTCCTACATTGGAATATAGTATTTCATTATGTAATGCCAAATACAACTTTTTTTTTAATGTCAAATATCAGAATGCTAACAATAAGGCATGCCATTAAATCTGTTTGATTTATTGCCCACGAGATACACCAATTAACCCACTACAAGGTAAATTTGTTAAACTACCATAGTGCCCAGTTTCACAGTAAAACGATTTAATCGATTCGCGCTCCACTCAGGGGTTGATTTCTGTTTCATTGTGCCAAATTTTATTATGTATAAAACTATACTCATATCTTTGACATGTGACAAGCTACTCAGCTGTCAGCGATTTGACAAGTTCATTTGGATTTTTTGTTCGTTTTACGAGTTCACTGGGGTCTTCGCGTACTATTCCAAGCCAAGTATCTACCTACCTAGCAAAAATCTGTTTCTGTCAAATTCAAAAATATTGAGCTTAATGCCCAAAACACACGTGCAGAATTCACTGCGCAGCAGGATTAGAATACACATGTTCTTATGTGGTGAAACAAATGTAAATTCTGCAGCCACCGCAGCACTGCAACATGTCTCTATTTCTAAATCCACTGCATAGCAACGCAGTGAATTAAATTAAATAGACTTGGCAGCATCGAATTTTTAAATTCAGCTACTGATGCATACGAGGAAAAGAGAGACGGGAATTATTTGTCGTCTGTGTTTCACTCACGTATTTTTCCCCGCATTGACAGCAAACGCTGCAAATTGAATTCTGCACATCTGTTTCATCTGCAGTACTGCATGCATTGAAGCATTCAGAATTTCTGCACATGTGTTTTGGGCATAATGCTCTCCAAATGCGGAAAATTTACCCGACCAAAAGTGTGTGAGGTAAGTACCTACATTATTCACATCCATTTCCAGCCAGTGTTGCCACTAAAAAACGGAATCCGGCCAAATCTTACCGAATAACCGGATTTTTATTTTCTAAATCTGGCCAAAAGTTAAAATCAGAATATTTGAAAAGAAATCCGGTCAAAAATAGAATATTATCCAGTTACATAATATTACTAAGAATAGAAAACAAAAGTTAACTGATATTTAGTTATAGATATATATTAGTAGCAGCTCTCTTCTGCTAAATGCTGTTGTGAGTCATTAGTATATTCGTTCCAAATAATAATTTATATGTTTTGAGAACTGTTGTGGGTACAAGCTCTTTTAGTCGGCTCTCACATTGAAGCAACAATCAATAAGCAATTGGCAACAGGAAACACGCAGGGGCGGACTAATAGGCAGTGGCACCCGGGGCGGTAAAGCAAGCTTACACCCCTTAAAAATTTAAGAAAATAACACGAACAAAGATTTTATTTAAAGGTGCTTTCGAGCTTTTATTGCACTGAAAGTTTCATTAAATTTTAAATTATTAAAATTTATATAATTTTGTGTGCTCCTTTTCGATTGAAAGGATAGCCAGATTAGTCAACCTAGTTTGGCTCATTGTTGATCTTAGATAAGTATTAATTAATTTTAATTTTGAAAAGCTTCGTTCACACGTTGCCACTGAGACGCAAATTTGTTATAAATTCTTAAAAATTCAAAGGCTGTCCAAATTTCTGCATCTTTTAAATTTATTTCAGGATGTTCATGAAGAAAATTCGCGGGTGCCCTAAGTTTTATAACACTTTTTTCTAAAGTGAGCCCGGATTTTTGCAAGTATTTCTGTGCTGAACTTCTTCCAAAATATGGCACCAGAATGAAAGATAACACAAAAACGTAAAGTCGCATACATCAGATAAGGGTATCTATGGTTGCAACACCTCTTGTATCCAAATTTTCCTTTTGAGGATCACAATAAAGGCGTTCAAGAGTTGAAACTATCTTCACGAAATTTTCCTTCAGCTTAACAGCCCCGTGATTAGCGCTTCATCTAGTGTCTACAAGTCTCTTGACTGACACACCTATACATTTTTTATGAGATTATCCCAACGATGCGTAGATGTTGAGAATAATGTGTAAAGTCTTTCCACTGCCCCAAAAAACGTTGTACTTGAAGGAGTGCTTCCCAAAGAGTGAACTCCACAAAGGTTTAAAGAAGGGTTTGCACATGGCGTAAACAAAGCTTTAAGATATCATCGGTATGTTCTTTGGCAGTGTTTCCTATCTTAAGAGAATAGGCCAGAAACGAAATTCATGCGCACATATAGCTAGGTATTTGGGAAACAAATAATTTATTGTTTTATTTGTGTTTTTATTTTGTGTAATGTGCAAAATAGTTATTTTGCTGTTACTGATGGCACCCCCTATTAGTCTGCCACCCGCTTTTAAAATTATGTTTGAGCATAGTTAGTAATAGGATGTGCCAAGCCCAAGTTTGGCGCTTTCCTGGGGTTATTCTTTGTCGGATCTCAACTACAATATCAATATATGTGCGAAAATAGAGGGGTTTATGTTTCTTGAAGCTCTATACTTCTTTTGGGGCATTGAGGTTAAACTCCATTTGCTGCAGATATAATAACGCGGAGGTCAAATTCTCATTCCATTTATCAAAGTAAAAATTGATTATGAAAATTCAAGAAAAAAAAACCTCATTGGTATGTGGGCGAACCAGCGACTTCTCACTTAGTAAGTCCGATGCATACTACATAACAACTGATCCACTGAGCTCACAAATTTTGTTAGGTGTAATGTTAATAAGCGTAGAATGGTAAGTAGAAACAAAATGTTAGGCGCAGTTTTATTAATTCATATTTTAACTTATATTCTAGCTAGACAAATGACTAAATCTAATGTATAACTAACGAGGCACTAGGCGTGTTTATATAGTTTACTATACTTTGGAGGTTAAAACAGACCAACTATCAATATCAACTGATCCACTGAAGGCTCAATTTCTCGGAGGTGCAGTAGTGTTTAATAGTAGTTCGAGCAGTTTTATAACAAGTTTAAAACACGTTGGAATCTTGTCGGGACGCATATTGCATCCTGACGAAACATCACGAAACATATGAGGAAAAGACTGAAAGAAAAAAAAAAAAAAATAAATAGGCGGCGCAACAGGCGGTAGACACCGAAGGCCTAGCTTCCCGCAACCATTCGTTTTGTGTCAGGACAGTCATACTCTCGGATGTTTGTCAGACGTTCGCGAGAGGTGGCGCAGTAGAAAAAACCTTAAGATGTAATTTGTGTTTTTCCGGGGATCGAACCTGGGATCCCTCGCACAGTAGTCCAGCACACTAACCACTGCGCTACTGCGCCCACGATTGAATACGTACGTTAGCAAATAGATCTCAAATATGTAAAAGTCGGAACAAATCATCAAAATGTTTATTGGGGGAGTCCCCATTTATTTATTTAGAAGTCCGGAAAAACCATAAAAAAAAATGATATTGGGGGAATCCCGGTAATCCACATTTACATGTTGTTTGGGAAAACACCAGTACCAGCAGGGCCGGCCTTAAAAACCATGTAGTTTAATTAATTTATTACTGAATTTATAGAATAGGTTTTTCAGTTAGTCACTCTGATAAGACTGTCAAAATCTAGGTTTTCTGCAATTTTATTTTCATAATGGACAGTGAGGTCAAACTAATCTTGTTCGGGGCATTGTAGACCGCAAGCACGTTTTTATCAACTTTAGTTTAGAAAAACTGCGTTCGTCACTTGCAACGACCACTGGACCCCAATTTTCAAAAATTCTCGCATACATTTATCTGTCAAATTCTCCAATTTCGTGCGAAAGACTGAAATTTGCAATTCTCAAAATCCGCATACGAGAATTTCTCTTTGAATGTTACTCGTCTCGTCTGCCCCTTTCTATGCGGATTTGCTTCTCGCATACGGAATTGTGAGTTTCACACTTCGAATAATGGTTTGTTTTTTAATTTCTGTGTGAAATAATTTATTGTGAATACACATGAAGAATTTGATAAAATTTAATGACTCGATAGGTGTTGCCTGATTGTCTTAGAGATAGTGTTGTAGACTGAAAATTCCATCGCACAAGAAATGTCCATCAATATCAGATTGTTCATCGTTAACTTTTGTTGCAGTGCAGAACAATGTCACATGAGTTCTTCTCTATTTAAAATTTTTGTGTATGTTAAACAAGAAATTCCACGTGTCAGAAAAATCATGCATTTGTTGAAATATAAGTACGGTGTCCAAAAGAGCATTTCAAAAATCGACATCAAACTTTTTTTGGATCAGTTATTAGTTTATCAATAGCCTCTTCACCCGGTCTATGCTTAATGCGTCTTAATCGTGCTACTTTTTTGAAAATGGTTTCGTACGAAGTTCAGATGCCAATTCAGATGCTGTTACAATGGCTTGTCGGAAACCTGTTTGTCTACATATTTCCAAATAAGAGCAACATTTATTAAGCATTGTTAAGTCGACAAAGTTTATTTTAGGTTTATTTTATTTACGACCTACATAAGTTAGAGAGGAATACGACAAGACAACCAACAAAATTACAGGTCGTGGTCGTGGAAGATAAATTCTGATTACCACTCCTATACAAGATCATTCATAAAATGTAATACGCTGAATTTAGTTTTTCTTTATATCGATAACTACTCAAATTCAGTGAAGTTAAGCTGTCGCCAGCATAGCGCTGTACACCTCGGCGCCCTCCAGGTGTCGGCGCCCCCGGGCGACCGCCCCTGTGGCCACTGTGTACCTACCATGGACATAAATGAATTATGATAATAAATTTTATGTATTATTTCCAATCTTTTGTGCTATTAAAATAATTTTTGGTTTAATGTTCTTGCATTTACATCAATAGGGACGCGTTTGAGTGCATAAAAAAATATCTCATTAATTCGGACTGATCTTCCCCCCAACCATTCCGAATTAACGAGGTTTTACTGTATGTTATATTATGTCCGAATACCCTGTATGTATATCTATTACACCACAAAAAATTATATCTTACAAACATACAATACGCATTTCTAACTAAAAAATCACCTCCATTGTTTATAATTCACATTTAAAGTAAAAGTTTTTGAAAAATTTTAAAGCTTCGGATGAAAGTCTGATTGTAATTCAGCTAATGTCAACCAAGTAGGTATCTCTTCCGTCAATCATTTTATGCATAATGCATTTATGTACCATCGATTGCAGTTAATTAAATTAGCATTCAATTTATTAACATCAGCCACAGTTCACCAACTCCGCAGTGACTACTCACAGAAGTGTGTGGTGTTTCACTTTGTTTATTATTTACTTCGTTGGCTAGTTGAAGAGTTATTACAAAATTGATTGCACGAGGGCAAAAATTACATAAATAGGCCTATCGTATCCACCTAACCGATCTTCACTGTAAAATTTGAAATAAAAATAATCTCTCGGTTTTTCTATCTGTGAAGTGTATAGGTGAAACAAGAAATTTGATGTCAGGAGCAGTAGGTTACTCTTCCCACATCTGTTGTGTAGTTAATACTGGTTGGTAACTATAGCACTGCCTATTATGTAAAATTTGTAATAGCATCGTCCTAATAGACAGGAACATACCTAAAGCGGGTTTGCCAATGAGAGGTGTTGTTGTGAATGGCCCGCTATTTCGGTAGCTGTCACTTTTGAAGCTTTCATTCTTTGACATTTGACAAGTAGAAACTACGCGATTAATAAAAATGGAACGATACACGCTTCAACAACGCATTGAAATTATTAAAATTCACTACAAAAATGGTGAAAATCTTGCAGTCACAGTTCACAAAACTAAAGCATTTTTTGGTCGTCGTGAAGCACCTTGTCGGACCGCAATACAGAAATTGGTGGAAAAATTCGAGCTGTTGGGACAAGTTAGTGATGTGAAAAATAAAACCCGTGCACGTCGCTCAAGAACAACTGAGAATATTGCTGCTGTAGCCCAAAGTGTTGAAGAAAACCCAGGTTTGTCCATTCCTCGTCGTTCTTTGGAATTGGGCATTCCACAAACGTCATTACACCGTATTTTGCATAAAGACTTGGGTCTTAAGGCTTATAAAGTTCAGTTAACATAAGCCGCGGTACTAATAATCATTTTTAGTGTCCAGGCTAACTTTTACGAAGTCACAATTGCGAAAATTTCCATATAAAATTATCCATTGTGACCATCAAAATATTTCAGCTGAAGACTAAAAATGATTATTGGTAAGGCCCAAGAACTCAAGCCGGCCGATCATCAACAGCCCAGCGTCGATTCAAGACCTCAAAGATAAAATTCGTGAGGTTATCGAGGACATAGGGCAGCCACTTTCCGATATGGTTATGGAAAATTTCATGAAAAGGATATGGTCCTGTAAGCGTGCTCGTGGTGGCCATTTGGCTGATGCTGTTTTTCATTATTAACGGCATACCTTCCTCTTTATTATGAAATAAACATCCGATCATTTATCTCAAAAAATGGCATTTTTCTATAAATACCAAAATAAGACCTCTTATTGGAAAACCCTTTATTTCAGTACTACAATTCCTGGGCACTTATATTATAATTCAAAACTTATAACTCAAAAATGTTTAATCACTTTGATTCTGAACTTCTAACTAACCCAAACTTTAAAATACTATATCTACGTATGTATGTACGTAGACGTAGATTATTTCACTTGAATCTGGAACGCGCAAGAAGAGTCAAGAAACCCAATTAAACTTTAAGTAAGACACAAAAGAGGCCAATAACAAACCACATTAATTAAAGTCAAGAAAACAGAAGACAAATAAACCCAAGTATGCAATATAATAAGGCACACTTCAATAAACTGCGGCTGCGGGCAGTGTATAGGTATGTTCGTTTGTATACAAAAGTATCCGTTGCGTTTGGCCGTTTGCGCACTGTTTATTTGTTTTGATAAATAAATATGCCCGCTCGAGGATCGAGTGACCTACCTTGGTTTTTATTTGAATTTTGTATGCGTATAGCAAGTCAACCAGACGGAACATGTTGTGTTTACCTTTTGTATTTTTGGCGGTTTTCCCGTTGTATAAGCCCGGCCTTCTTTGATTCATGCATTAGAAGCGAACAACGACTCATCGTCTTCGTCCGTCGTGCTCAAAGCCGCCAAATTAGATATTGAATTCAAGACCAAGTAAATGCATGTCTTTACTTGTTGTGTTTTGCACATGTTCGTTCGTTCATGTTTATATTCTTCTTCTCTTGGTCGCTATGGGTGAATAACCGGTCACATCCACATGTCACATCGTGCAGCGTGGAGTCATCAACAACAAAAGTGGAATCAAGCTTGATTTTCATAAAGACTCTCACTCATAATCATACCCTCTCCTTCGCGATGCGACTCTACCAGGCGCATACGCATTACCAAAATATTCTGTTCCTTTTGTGTTTTGATGAAAACCGAAACAAAATTTAGGCGACCGAAATTAACCTTAGAACCGTGTATGGGGTGCTGTACTCCCCAATCAATTTTTAAGTATGAATATACACCACAACCTATTTCACACCAATGTCACATCTGAGCATTTTGTGTGTAGTGTAACGTTCGCTTTGCGAAAATAGTGTATTGTATTTAAATGTTCGATGAGTTTCATGTAAGAGCGCCTAGAACGACGTAACCTCTGTACGTGCTTGGGGAGCTGTACTCCCCAATATATTTCTTAGTACATTTTGTATGGAAAGTAGCTTCAATTTCATTTTATTTTGTTTGAATTGAATTATTCTTAGTGATTTCTCTTGTTTACAGGGGTTAGTTAGTTAGTTGTTTTTAGTTGTGTGTTTTAAATGATAACAGGAGATTTTTTACTATCTATTAACGGTTTAGCGGAAATTCGCACCGGTGCGAATATCCGACAATATATCGGAAATTCGCACCGGTGCGAATTTCCAAATTCTTTTAAAGAGTACGGAAATTCGCACCCCGGGATTTGTTTGATTGATTGATTGATTTGTTATTTTCTTATCTTCCAGAAATTTGTTGGTTTTGAACGTGGTTATTTCGTTTTCCATTGTAGTTAGCTAACAAAATTCAATTTAGTTATAAAAAAAAAACAAAAAAAAACCGATTGATCTTACATTGGCACATAAATATTGAATTTATTAATATCAAAAAAGAAGAATAAATCCATGATTGCTCGTTATCGTTGTCCAGGTTTGATGGTCCGAGTTGATCTTCTTCAAATAGAACTTCCATTGTTTCTGTTGTGATCTGGAACATTAAGTTGAAGTTCTTGATTCAGAGGTTCTCCATTAATGTTGCATTCTCATAGCACTCAAGCATGGAACATTTTTCGTTGGTGAACAACCGAAAGCTGAAACTTCAAGTGAAGAGTCTAGGTCGAAAATATACACCTTCACAAAGTCTATCATCAAACAAAAGCCCTCAAGAATCGAATCGCGCGCGCGATTCGATTCTTGAGGGCTTTTGTTGGGGGTGCGAATTTCCGATTCCAATATATAAGATAAAGAAATTCGCACCTGGTGCGAATTTCCAAAGTATTGTCGGATATTCGCACCCGGTGCGAATTTCCGATTTCTTTTAAAGAGTGCGGAAATTCGCACCTAGGGTGCGAATTTCTAGTAAATCCTATTAACGTTGTTGAACCGGAGGTAATAATTCCTATTCTGATTCTTCTCTTCAAATGCTGATATTCCACAAGATAATTTTGAGACTATTCAGGACAACCATTTGACAGAGCTCGTTCAAGATATGGAAAATGCAGATCTTCAGCTAGCTCAAGTGGCAGCGCAAGAATTAGCATTTGAGGTAAATCGTAGGAAGAAATGTATACATATGGGTCAAAGTAAAAATGATAAAACTGTTTGGAAGTCGATGCCCAGTGCTATAGATATAGAGCAAACGAGGAATACATTATCAAATAAAAAAGGATCAGAGACTTTCATCGAAAAACTGTTTTTTGTCAACTGCCTTAGAAAGAAAGATCGATAGGAATTTTTGTTTGACTTGGTCCTTTGTCATTTGAATATTGACGCAAAAAATACTATGGATATACCTACTTTTTTTATACAAATTACAAGAAAACATTTTTAGAAGTTATCTATTTGCAAAAGATAATATGCATCACAACAAAACTTAAGATATTACAGTTCCACCAAACAAATGTGATCGATGGTTGCAATCGATGAAGCTAAGATAAGAGGTATGCAAGCTTCAGTTTTTTTGCTTCTCGGATGAGATTCAAAAAAATATGTATAAATACATACGACAATGAAGCCAATTGCAAACTCCACGGCTACAAATGCAAAAGTAAAAGCAGTCTTTGGTAATCTGGTTGTACATAATTACAAAATATGGTTCACGTGGCTGGACTTGCTGCTTTTTGACTCTTCGAGTTATGCCAATCGGCCTTGGACACCAACAAATCGCTGTAAGGAAAAGTATTTCTCAAAAAGTTGGCGCTTGAGTTAGTCATCTGTGAAAATCATAATGGGCAAACAATTTTCGGAAATATAGGTGAAAATCAATGAACAACAGATGTTTTTTATATAATGAAGATGCCACGCCCCGTTTTCCAATCCCGCCTACATTTCGCGAAGTGCTTTGCTCGGACAATACACATTAATATTTAAAATTTTATATCTTTAGCTCCATTGAGTATCGAGAAGTAGCGTTTGCAATGTTTTTTTTTTGTATGGGAGGTGCCACGCCCCTTTATTCGATTTTGACCAAACTTCACAGGGTTACATATAACGATATTTAAATGTATATTATGTATTAATAAACTAAATAATGAAATACAAAATATATTTAAAGACTGCAATTTGGTATTTATTGCTCAAGCTTCATACAATATGTACTGGGGAGCACAGCTCCCCAGAACACGGTAATATGTTGATCTGAGTGTACACGGTTCTAAGGTTAATGACGGATTTATGTAGAGAGGTTAAATCCAAACATTTTTTACTAAGTAAAAACAGAAATAACTTGATTTAAAAATAATAAAAAAAAACAGATCCCTGGCTTTTAAAAATGATATGGTTCTATATTTTAAGTGTTACCATTGTTCTTTAATAGATCTAAATTTGTATTTTATGTATAGGGTAAAGTCGGGAGGATTTGACAGGCAGGAGGAATTGACATCAGCACTTTTCTGCAAAACTAAGACCCTGGCAGCACTTTAAATGATGAGAAAACGAAGTTAGTAACGATTGGTTTGAGTGGTAAATAAACAATCACTGTGGACTGTGGTCTAGGAGATAAGCGAAGTGGTCTTTTTTATTTTGTGCCCATTTCATTAACTTTTATGGTAAGCAATCCATCTGTAATATTTTAATTATGTAGCTTTTGACATTGAAAGTGCAATGTAGTGCGCACCTTCATTCGTTTTAAAATCATTAATAAACAATAGTTTATCCTGAGAACTATTGACAAAATGTCAAATCCTCCTTTATGAGTCAAAATAAAAATTGTGTGGTAAAACAACTTCTTAGGTAGATACCTACTCTTTTCTAGAATGTAAAAATGCCAAATATTTACAAGAAAAAACCGCAACATCGATGCAACAAGTGTTGGAAAATGCCATTAAAGACATTCAAATCAAAGCAGATTCGATAGTCCACCACCACTCTTTCCATTGTTTTTAACAGAAAATATGTTAGGCTGACTGGGCTGAAGGACTTTGCCTCGGTGTAGGTAATCCTTTTTTCCCGGTTTTGGAAAGAAGACCACCTTTACCTCCCTCCATGTAATCGGAATGTAGCCTATTGCTAGGCATGCAACGTATATTCCTGAGCCTTAGTGCAATTGCTTCTACTCCCCATTGCAATAGACCTGGAAATATACCATCTGGTCCGGCGGGTTTGAAGGGTGAAGATGTTGCTATCGCCCCTTCACCGCCTCTAGTGTCACGATCCGTTCTGCTTCCGTCCTATTCATTCTGTTCGCTCCTTGTTTCCTGGCGCCCAGAGCTGATCTGACTTATAGCTTCCTGGAAAGTGTACTTCCATCAGGACCTCGTTTGCGTGATCAAGAGTTTCCACTATCTCCCCCGCTCTATTACGAATGATTCCGATCTTGGAAAGTGGGTCTCTGGAGACAATCTTTTGTAGTCTACTGTCTTCAGATGTACTCCTCATACTCGAACAAAAGTCCCTCCATGACTCCCTTTTACATCGTCGTAGAGTAACATTCAGCTCTGTTGGTAAATTTATTTTGTTAATTTAATTCTACGTCCTTAAGCCTAGTATCCTGCTCGCGCTAAATTTTATCTCCCATACAAAAATGTCTACAGAGATCAAATTTACAGAGGCAGCTTAGCAAAGCAGTATCCTGTATCGCACGCTAAATTCTTATTTTCATATAGATGGGACACACACTATGTAAGTCGGGTATAACAATATTGTGTGTTATACGTACTACCGTACTACGTACAATTTTGTTATACTCGGCCAAGAAAATGTCTCCACTGATTTAGCTCACGAAAGAATTGTCTGGTACATTAAAATCGGCGATAAATTTTGACTTTTCCGAAACAAAACAAATTCTGAATCAACTATTTCATGGAATACTTGAAAATCGATGTTAGTGAATAGGAAAAAAGTGAAAAAATAACAAAAAAAAATGCATGTGGCAATAAAATATGGGTGTGTGTCTTATCTATATCCTGTACAACGAATTTAGCGAGGATTTATCTGTGCTGTGGAGAGAAGTGCGGTCGCTAAAATTTAGCGCGAGCAGGATACTGGGCTTTAAACTTAAATAAAAGTACACTGAACTAATAAACAAAGATTAATAGTATTGAAAATAAAAAAAAATTGTATAAGCAATATATAATTGTTTTATTATTTTAAAAATGTTGTAAAATAATCATGTGTCAGATCCTCCTCCCTCTGTCAAAACCTCCTTAGGCAGATGGCAAATCCTCCTTCATGGTAGGAGGAATTGATACTTTGTAAGGTTTTGTTAAACATTTTTATATCGACTAATCATTAATGCTTTTATATTGCTAAAATGATATTGTAACTTATGTAAATTTTGAAATTTACAGGTAGTAGTAGTTTTCATCCGATCTTGCTCATCTTCGAACTTAGCCTCAGTTTTCAAATTTTGTTACGATTTTCTGCTTAGGTTAGGTTAGGTTTACGGGTTGGTGAAGCTGAGTAGCCTCTTCTTCACCCCACTCAGGTCCTCGTGGACCCATTGTGATACCCTTCGATGGGGTTAGCCGCGTTGTAATGGCTTTGTTTCATCCTTCCCATGGTTACTCGACCCTGTCCAGCCATCCCGCTGTCCTCAGAAACTTGTAAAGATTAGACATTGAGACGTTAAAGAGTTCTTGGATATACTGGAAGTAGTAACTTCCAAGTGTTCTGTTCCTCAAGTGACAGAGACTTGGGCAGTGACAGAGAAAGTGAGGTGTGTCCTCGTGAACCTCCTCATCATCGCAGCCTCTACAAATGTCGTCATTCTTGAGATTTAGTTTCATTGCGTGGCTTCTTAGAAGTTTGTGACCAGTGAGGGCGCCAACTAACTTGGACAGCGATATTCTGTCATATCGTAGCAGTTTGTTGGTCCTGTTTTTATTGTATTCTGGCCACATCTTCCGTGATATGTCGCAGGTGGTTAGTGTTTTCCACCTGATGTTGGCTTTCATTCGGATCTTATATTCCACTCGCTCTCTGAGACTGCAGATCGGTGGTTTGATCGAATGAAGTGCCTGGTCTAGGTCCATTGCAGAGCCATTTCTTGCCAATTCGTCAGCTCTCTCGTTGCCGGTTATGTCCCTGTGTCCAGGAACCCAGCAGAGAACCGTATTATGCTGCGAGCCAAGAACCTTGAGCTCTTCGCGACAGCGGCGAACTAGTTTTGATTTTATCTCATTAGTAGAGATTGCTTTGATAGCCGCCTGGCTGTCAATGAATATGGTAATATCACTCCGTGGTATTGCCATTATTGACACCATGCTTGCCACCTCCGCGACCGCCAGTACCTCAGCTTGGAAAACACTACAGTAATCAGGAAGCCTGATTGAACTATGTATGTTGAGTTCCTCTGAGAATAATCCGGCTCCAGTTCCACATTCCATCTTTGATCCGTCAGTGTAGATGGCTATTGACTTCGTTTCCGTGGGTTCGTTCCTGTCCCATTCTTCCCTACTCGGGAACCGGCAGGAGAATGGTTTATGGAAGTCTAGGTATGGTGACATATAGTCAGAGCTGATGTCACTCCCTACGTATTCCTTGAGAATCCGCGCATGCCCAAAGAGACTAGGGATCCAGCATTTTGTCTGGCTTATTCTCAGTGCACTTTTGGCAGCCGATTCTTGCATATATAGATCTATAGGTGGCAGGTTAAGAAGCGTTTCCAACCCAGCAGTCGGTGTTGTTCTCAACGCACTAGTTGTTCCTATACATGCCAGTCTTTGTATTTTTGTCATTGCCTTAAGATTGGTTACCTTGTCTGTGGCTTTCCACCAGACTATGTTGCCATATGTGAGTATTGGGCGTACGATTGCCGTATACATCCACAGAATTATCTTCGGGTTAGGTCCCCAGTTTCTGCCGAAGATACGGTTGCATGCATAAAATGCATTCGATGCCTTTTTAACTCGTTCATTGACATTTAGTTTCCAATTAAGTTTTCTGTCGAGAATTATTCCCAGATATTTCGCACTCTCTGCCACCTGCAGGGGTATTCCCTCAATAGTTGGTGGTTCAAAGTGTGGTATGTTTCTTCTGTTTGAAAACAGCACGAGTTCGGTCTTCTGGGGGTTCACCCCAAGGCCACAATGTTTTGTCCACAGATTAAGTGTCCGCAGTGAGCTTCCTAATAACTCATTTATAGTTGGTAGGAATTTTCCTGTCGCCAGCAGTACTACATCGTCCGCATAAGCGACGGCTTTTACTCCACTGTGTTTGAGTTTCATGAGTACTTCATTGATGACGAGAACCCTGCTTCTTCTGCTTTAATTGACCAGGAAACCATACCCTGGAAGTTTAGGCTTAAATCGAAAACATCCTTGTTGCTTACAATAGTATACTGAGAAATGTTTATGGATTAAGAGAAAATGCCCATATTTTTTAGTTTTCAAAATCATTGCATGGCGTTACTATGGATGACCTTTTAAAGTTACGAACATTAACGCTCCTTCACAATGTTATGCAAACACGTCAACCACCTTATCTTTACAATAAGATACGTTTGTGCAATTCTCTTCCGCAATCTATTAGAATGATAGGACTGTAGTATGTTATTCGGGATAGGAGTACTTAAGGACGTTTTAGTGATGATTATTTTTAGTTTATGACTTATCTATTTCTTTGATTTCCTTTTTTTTAATTCTATCGATTTTGTTTTATTCAATTTAATGAAGCTTATATAATCAGATTTTTAACCCTAATGATTTTAGTTAAAAACTATATGCTGCTATAGTTAAATTTAATTGAATTTTAAAATACATAGTTGAATTATCAATTAATTAAGTTTATACTGTCTAAAAAGGAAGACGAAGAAATAAATGAAAAGTTGTTTATTCTAAAAGCTAGTATTCACTAGATACTCAAATAATTTCGCATAGGTATATCAATTTCTTGAAATTGATTTAAATAAGATGTATATGAAATCGCGCACTGGCTTAAGCTGGTTAAGCTACTTCCATACAATCCTAGTATCGGTCTAGCTATACACGCAAATTTATGTGAGTAATATTTTTTCTACGGGATGGCAGTACCTGTCATATATAGTTGTTGTTGTTTGCCCTTTCAGTAGGGCTTTCTTGAACAATTGTACCCACATTGGGTTTTGAGCCGCAGACCGCAGAAAGATAGTTGCTCTCACTACTTAGCCACTATTCAATATACATACAACATACATAATGTCCCCTAAAGGGAATCTGCACCCTTTCTTCCTCCTACAGAGTTATATGGTTAATTGAAAAATCATCTATTACTATCATTTGATAAATGATAGTAAATACACTATTGTCGAACATACCCCTTCTCAACTGTCGGATACGCATTCCAAGGACATACGCACATAAAGGAATACAACATTCTAATTCTAATAAATGGACTTTTTCGAAATATTGTTGCAACATATGGGCTATTCATTGACATCTCATTAGGCTGTAATTCATAACAATAAAAACGGACCTCTATAGAGGAAAAAGTAAATTGAGGGATCAACCCTCAAAAGCAGTCATACACGAACTATTTCAAATCAATCAATATAGGTTAGGTAGTTCAATCGACATTTTCTTAGACCATTTAGTAAGGAAAAAAAGCTATGTGGTAGATATTTGTTTGTGAAACTATCAACAGAATACCAAACAATTTTTTTCTTTATGTATAATAAAACTGCCATAAGGGTCTAAAACTAAATACATATTAAAAACAACAAGAAACTAAAACGACATAGAGAGAGTTATGTATTGATTATGAATTTATACGAATTATACAGCGGTAGGAGATAAAAACCTGGTTGGACGACTGACTTTGAGTGGGATGTAAATTAAATCGTAGTTATTTGTCTTGAGATCTGTGGGATTGCCTTATATTCATATACAATTCAAAACAGTAAACAAGTAATTTTATTTCCATTTAATAGTATGCTAAGACCCACGTGATAGCTGCTGTCAGACAATCAACGCCTTCAGATTCAGAAACGTAGAAGATGCATGCACATGACGTTTTTATGAATCTTAGAAGGTAGGATGAAATCTGAAATAGAGGTAAAGATCTTAGAAAGAGAAGAATGACTTAAGTTATGGAAGGAAACAAAAAAAACTTGGCTTATGTATACATAAGTTTATATAGGCTGCAGGTTTTCTCAACTTAAATGTGTAGGTAAATTATTTATTTTATTATATGTACTATTCGTAGTATAGTATATTTATTTTATTATAAGTAGGTACTATTCGTAGTATAGTATATCTATTGACAAAAGTAAAGTTAATTCTGCTCATAAATTTGCACTTCCTTCATGTAAATTTTGGCATCAATGGAAAGGTCATTTGAATTCCGTTGGAATGATACACAACTTTCCTTAACCCATTAAGTAACCATTGAAAATTTAGAACTTTTGTAAAAGTCTACTTTTTTGACTTTTTTCCTCGGTCAAAAAAATATGTTTTGATGCAAAAAGTTTCTTCATATTCTAATAGTGACTGCAAAAAAAAATTTTCATAAATCTCTTCGCTAATATTTTTTATGATTTTTTGAATATCCCATTCAGATCTCAGAAAAATTTTGTATGAAAAGGAGGAAAACGTAGCTAAAATAGTCATTTTTAGCAATTTTCAAAAAATCATAAAAAATATTAGCGAAGAGATTTTTGAAAAAAAATTTTTTTCAGTCACTATTAGAATTGTTTGAAGAAACTTTTTGCATCAGAACATATTTTTTTGACCGAGGAAAAAAGTAAAATAGTAGACATTCACAAAAATTAAATGGGAACTAAGTCCACTTCATTGGAGTGGTTTAATTTCCCACTAGGAACTAAGTCCATCAGTGGTGAGTGGAGTTAGTTCCCGGTGACTTATTTCCCTGTACCTACCATGAATAGCGCGAAACTATTGATAGAGAGATAGCCTATTAATTCGAGAAGATTCATTCGTCCTAAGAAAAGTCTTATACCAGCCGTGACATGTAATAAATAAAAAATAAATAGTTGACTACACGCAGAAAAATGAGTCGGTTAAAAACAACCGAATTTCGGTTAATAACAACCGAGCAATACTGTTAATATAGCTCCTAAAGAGTTACTTGTTTATAAATAACTGAGTCAACTTGATTAAGGAAAATCGGTTGATAATAACCGATTTAGAAATATCCCAAAATTTCCCCTCCGAAATTGCTGGGTTATAAATAACAATCTAACTCTGTAGAATTTAACCAACTTACTCTGTTGTTATTACCCAACTCACTTGGTTGAAATTAGCCAACCTACTTGGTTGTATTTAAACAACTAACTTTGTTATTATTGGAATTAGAATTTAGAATTCAACCTACTTAATCTGTTGTTATTAACAGAATTACTTGGTAGAATTTAACCAACATATTTTAAAATTCCCAGCCAATTTTTTAGAATTTAACCTATTTAGTGTGTTGTTATTAACCGACTCACTTGGTTGAATTTAACCTATCTAATCTGTTATTATTAACCAACTCACTTGGTTGAATTTAACCTATTAAATCTGTTATTATTAACCAACTCACTTGGTTGAATTTAACCTATCTAATCTGTTATTATTAACCAACTCACTTGGTTGAATTTAACCTATTAAATCTGTTATTATTAACCAACTCACTTGGTTGAATTTAACCTATTCAATCTGTTATTATTAACCAACTCACTTGGTTGAATTTAACCTATCCAATCTGTTATTATTAACCAACTCACTTGGTTGAATTTAACCTATTCAATCTGTTATTATTAACCAACTCACTTGGTTGAATTTAACCTATTAAATCTGTTATTATTAACCAACTCACTTGGTTGAATTTAACCTATTCACTCTGTTATTATTAACCAACTCACTTGGTTGAATTTAACCTATTCAATCTGTTGTTATTAACCGACTCACTTGGTTGAATTTAACCAATTAAAAGGGTTAAAATTAACCAACATACTATGTTGAATTTAACATAGTATGTTGGTTAATTTTAACCCTTCTAATTGGTTAAATTCAACCAAGTGAGTCGGTTGAAATTAACCAACATACTATGTTGAATTTAACATAGTATGTTGGTTAATATTAACCCTTTTACTTTACTTTCACTTGGTTGATATTAGCTTACCTTCTTGGTTGAATTTAACAATCTTAATTGGTTAAAATTAGCCAACCTTCTTGGCATTTAACCAATTAAGAGGGTTAAAATTAACCAACTTACTTGGTTGAAATGTATCCGACATTCTCTTCACTTCAGTGCATCTGAAAATAAACCATCTAAAAGGGAAAAATAATTTTACCCTAAAATAAAAAAAATTGCTTTTTCATATTAAGTACATAGATTTTTTTATTATAATATTGTGGTAAAATAATAACATAATATTCTATTTATTACATGTATTTATATTTTTTAATGCAAAACTTAATTTTACTTAAAATATATGGGTCATGAATTTCGTCATTTAAAAACAAATGTTTAAAATTGTATATTTTTATACTTATTACTATATACATAATATTATATACATGCATTTTAATCAGCATATTTATGCGTCATGAATTTCGTCATTTAAAAACAAATGTGTAAAATTGTATATTTTATACTTATTAATAAATTAATACACATAATATTATATATAAATTCATTTTAATTAGCAAATTATTTATGAAAACTGAAATTCGAACTCGAAATAGTTATTTACATCCATTATTTAATATATATCTATATTTTTTATAGTGGGCTTCTTAAAATAACGTACTGCTTAGAGTTAGGTAAAATATTTAAAGCGTTAGGAATTGGCGATAGGAAAAATTCAAGAGGCATAACAATTTGTTGCGATATTAATGGAACTTCTACCTCATATGCATAGTAGTGCTCATCGAAACATTTAGTCTTAAGTACTATACCAACAAAAATCAATTGATTTGAATCATATAAATATATTTTTTCCAATACAAAAAAATCGTACAGATAACAATCTGAACTAAGACTTTTTACTAAGACGGATCCCTTTTTATAAAGTACAGAAGACATGGTCGCCCAATTAACCATAGTCAACGTTTTATTAGGGTCCAGTGATAGCTGTGATCGTATATTATTAAGTTCAGATAACAAGCCATCTTTTTTGGGTCCAACGTCAAGTATATTAGCAAGTTTTCCTCTTAAAAACATTTCATTAAGTTGAAGTTGATGTTTCATTGCTAAGGTTAAAGTGATATTCATTCGGTTACATGATGATCTAGCAGACATTTTGGATTGCCTGTGCTTAGCTTCGAACCTCATTGACCACAAAGATGTTAATGGGCCGTATTTTTTAAAAGCGGTATGGTAGTGAATGAGATTGTGGAACTTTGGCTTAAGAGAGTCCTTGGTAAGTGTAATATATTGCTCATTAAGTTCAGCTATTAATACTTGCAAGAAATCTTCTGTCCCAACAGAAACATTTAAACTAAGAAGTATGTCAACAATTTGTCTTAATTTTATATACATTGCCCAAATAATATTACCCCTCGGCACAAAGTCACCTATAAGTAAACCCAAAAACCGCAAAAGAGTAAGCGTTTCTCCTGAAGATAAACGCACATTTCCCCGCCTAAGATGTTCCCTTTCGATAGAGCAAGGTTTGTTTTTAGTATCAGGGCCATATGAGAAAGCTAATAATTTATCATTGAAAATTGTTAAAGAAAAAAATTTGTGTTTTTCGGTATACTCTGAAAGTATAAAACTCAAAATGTATTTGGCTACACCCTCTAGCATATCATGCATAATATCAGCGCCCACCTGTTGAAACAAGTCGAAGTTTTTTATGCCCAGAAAAACACACTTTTCCTTAATGCCGGTTAAAGATAAATCATTTAAAGCCAGATCTGCTTCATAGCTTTCCATTGTTCGAAGAAGTGTCGTATCTTCATAAAATTGCTTTTTCAATACATCTTTTGTAACTTTGCATACTCTGCAAGAAAAGTTTGC
Source organism: Cheilosia scutellata (assembly GCA_955612985.1). Classification (NCBI taxonomy): domain Eukaryota; kingdom Metazoa; phylum Arthropoda; class Insecta; order Diptera; family Syrphidae; genus Cheilosia; species Cheilosia scutellata. Next base: position 2,623,439 of record OY015312.1, read on the forward strand.
TGAAAAGCTCTCTACAAACCCAATCAGAGAGTGTATTCCTAAATTGTCACCAAGAATCAAAGCTAGTTCAAAAAATAAAGATCCCTTGAAAGTTGGAATATCTATTTGTATGCCTACTTCGCTTAAAAAATTAAACTCATCAATAACTGGTTGAAATATAACATTATTACCAAAAGATATTCTGTCGGATGAATGAAATAATAAAATAAGGAATATGTTGGACAGAACTGAGGATCGCCAAGGTGGAAGACATGGAACTGAGACGTACACTGCTCCTAATTTGTGAACACCAGCATGACTTCCTAGAACGTTTCCAATTTCATAATCATCGAAGTACATAAATAGAGGTAACACAATGCGATTTGAATGGTGGTTAAGTCTTTCTTTCCAGTATGAACCTTGAATAAAATTTTCCAGGCCCTCTTTATTTCGAAGACTGTCCATATATTCCAAAGTTTCCGAAAGTATATTTTCGAGAGAGAAAAATCTTTGCAATATATCTCTTAAAGAGATAAAATGTTCTTGGCATGGAATAGGTTCCATACGTGTTATTCCACCTTTTTTAACATTATCGAACCTTTGGCCAATTAAAATTCCTTTAGGCTCAATGTATGACTTTTGTTTCGTGAAATAAGAAAACCTTTTTTGTTCTGTTGTGAAACATTCTAAGGGGGAAGTGATTGGAGGAACAAGTGCTTGCATTAATTGATTTGAAACATCATTAGATAGAGAGTGCTCAATACATACTTTATCTAAACAGTTCTTAAAATTTGAACTTAATGAACCGAAATATTCTGCTAAGCCATCAATCACTTTTTGCACTACGTTTCTAGGCAAGATTACATTTGCATAAAGGGATGCTATAAAAAGTGATAGTGATTTATCAAGTGACAAGGTTTCTGTATGTTGAGTTTCATTGGATTGTTCTAATTGTTTTTCTGAAACAACACTTTCATTAAGTATATATGCATTCTTCTCAGAATTTGTTGGATTATTTGAACTTTGAAAATCATGTTCTCTCTTAAAGTGTCTTCTAAAGGAATTAAAAATTGAAAACGATCGATTGCAATCTCCTTCGCGGCATTTATAGTTTGTAAAGTTATGGTCACTGTGATTAAAATCAAAATGTTGCCTTAGACCTTTGAGATCCTTGATGTAGGATCTGCATAAAAAACAAACAACCATTGTAAAAAATGAAATTGGTAGGGAAAACTCTAATTTTCTTTGACTCCTTACTCTTCCAACAAAGTATTGGCCGCGGTGGATTCTTTGTCGAACTCTGTCGAAATTTAAAAAGAAGCTTTTTGTATAAAAAGCCAAGTAGATACACTTACTCTCCGGCTGATACTCAGCATTTATTGTAAAAATTAACTTAAAGCAAACATCTACTGCCTCTAAAATGGTAGGCAGTAGGTATTTAGTAGCATTTATAATAACAAAATATGACGTTATAATATCAATTGAATTACCTACTACGAGGATAAAAGGTTGAAATGTGAGGCCAATGCCTTGAAGTATCAAGTGAATTACCTACTACGAGAATGAATGCCTGAAAGGTGAGGCCAATGACTAGAAGTATCAAGTGAATTACCTACTACGAGGATAAAAGGTTGAAATGTGAGGCCAATGCCTTGAAGTATCAAGTGAATTACCTACTACGAGAATGAATGCCTGAAAGGTGAGGCCAATGACTAGAAGTATCAAGTGAATTACCTACTACGAGAATGAATAGTTGAAAGGTGAGGCCAATGCCTTGAAGTATCAAGTGAATTACCTACTACGAGAATGAATAGCTGAAATTTGATTGAAATCAAAGTGTTGCCTTAGACCTTTGAGACCCTTAATGTAGGATCTGCATATAAAACAAACAACCATTGTAACAAAATGGAATTGGTAGGGAAAACTCTAATTTTCTTTGAATCCTAACTCTCCCAACAAAGTATTGGCCGCGGTGGATTCTTTGTCGAACTCTGTCGAAATTTTATAAAAAGCTTTTTGAATGAAAAGCCAAGTACACCTACTTTCCGGCGGATACTCAGCATTTATTGTAAAAATTAACTTAAAGCAAACATCTACTGCCTCTAGAATGGTAGGCAGTAGGTATTTAGTAGCATTTATAATAACAAAATATGACGTTATAGTATCAATTGAATTACCTACTACGAGGATAAAAGGTTGAAATGTGAGGCCAATGCCTTGAAGCTTTTCTTTCCTGATGGTAATGGCTGCGTCGATTTCTGCATCCGTCGAAACTCTAGTTATGAAGCCATCCCTTGCTTCAGCCTTAGAGGGTCGCCAAATTTTCTTTTTCGATCCGCTTATCTTCACATTTGATGTACTTAGTAGTGATGGGATTAGCAGGAATGCCGCAAGATTGCTGATCTCTTCAGAAACTGAAAAAATATAAAACAATGATAAGCCATATGCGTCGACTTAATTTTTCTACACAAAATTTGTGCAAATCTTGTCCTAACTATTGTACTTATTATACCAATATAATCTCAGCATAGTTATATAGAGAAAATATAATGCAGATTTGTTTTTTTTCTTCTAAAGAAAACATGATGGTCAAAAGAAACACAAATTTGTCGGAACAATCTAGTAATGCAAAAAGAACCACGCTTATTCTGAAATTCGATCGAATCGGAAATTCTTCGAATTTTTACGATTAGCAGGTATATTTATTAACCCTGGAAAGATATGCCCCCATTGTAGAACACAACTCAACTTAGTTGAGTTGAGTTGTCTTCAATTCAGTTGTAGTTGTCTTACACAATAGGGGCAATAATCTGCTTCAAATTGACTCATCCAAAAACTTAACCATCAAGAACGATAAAAGGTAAGAACAAATATGTGTGGTCGACATCAAAAGCAACAAGGCCGTCGAAATCTCTGAAAAAACGGGGCTATCAGCTAGGTTCCATATTTCACTTTCACTCGAAATGAAATCGAAATCGATCGGTAATGAATTTTTGTGTTCTGCAGTTTACTGTATTCGATGTCCCAAATAACAGATGTCAGCTGTTTGCAATTTCACGAAAAGTGATTTCGAAAAAATTTCGGAGTTACCGAATCGCTCGAAATGCAGAACACTGAAAACGAATTCACTCGATTTGCAATTTCGATTTCGAAATCATTTTACTCGATTTCTGGAACCTAGCTGTATATGACCAGTGTAACGTTCAAAGATACCTGTAAAACTGAAATTGGAACATTGATTGGAATATTAGTTTTGACAGCGATGAGGAAAGATAACGACCTATCCACAGAAGAACTATTTGACCAATCTTCCTCAATGATGTACGTTTCAGTTATCAGCCAATGTTTCGTCATTATGAATGTATGAGAAAACATTGCGTCCATCACTTAGGAAAGAAGATGTGTTTATTCCTACCCGAAAAATATGGGACTTGTTTATTCGGCAATGCATAAATAATAGTTATACACCCGGGCAGCTACTTGGCTTTAGAGGACGCTGCCCTTTTAGGATGTATATACCTAATAAGTCAAGCAAATATGGCCTAAAAATTCGTATGATGTGAGGTTTTGAATCGTAAAAACTTCATGAAAATTTTGAATGTGAATCTGACATCGCCATTTATGAAAGAAAGACTGCAAGTTCCCACTTTGAAAAGACATTAAAGAGATAATATAAGCAATATCGTTTCTAGAAGCGGCTCTAGCTCGCAACAAGAAGTTCCAGAAGAACCTTTACCAAAAAAACCTTCTTACTATGCATATCAGGAAGGCAACTGCTTCGTGCACAAAGTGCAATAAAGTTATATGTAGGGAGCATTACATTGATAGGTGCAAAAAATGTTTGTGATTATTTTTTAAGTTTAGTTTTTAATAATAGCTATTTATTTTTTTATCTTATAACTATGTATGTACATTTAAATGGACTGATATGTACTGAAAGTATTACATAATGTGATGAAAACTGAAGCTGTGTTAATTTAATTTCTTTTTTTTTTTCTGAATTTGTTAATTTTTGTTACTTTTACAGTTTTTTTAATTAAATAAATAGCACCAATGCCATAAAATGTATATACGTTATTTCCTTTAATAAGAAGACCCATTTAACATTCATTTCCCTTTTTTAAATTATAATAGCTTAGAAAATAAAGTTTATGCGTCATTTTGACGCATGATTATCTGAGTATTGCAAAATATTACAGGGTTAATAAATAAATTTTTCTTACGATTTTCCAGAGTCAGCAGGTGAGCGAAGTGTTTATCCTTTCCTGCTACTCCTTTTCCCTTGCTTTTTCCAATTTGGAAGATGTCCTTCTTTAATCTGGGAAAATTTTCCACCAGTCCCTGGCATTTGTCGCTGTAGATATTATCAAAATCCCTTACTAGCTGTAAAAAGAAGAAGAATTACATAATATTATATGTAAAGAAAGACTAAATATATGTAGGTATAATGTATTTTTAATATATTTATATTTCAATGAAATATTACCAGTTTATATCCCAATGATTTTTGTAAAGCCGGGTATTTCTCAAAATACTCCGATATGCTCATATCCTTTAAAAGTTGAAGTCGAGCATGGGTTGTTTTGTTCCATTTCTCCTCCGTTGTATCCCATGGATGGCTAGAATTTTGTAGCCATTGGAGATCTTCTTGGAATTGTCCTTCGAAGTCTTCGAAATTGACAGTAGCTATTGCCAGGCGTTTTATGGGATGTGGTGCCGGAGAGGAGACCCGACTGGAAGAAGGTGACGACGTCGCAGAAGTGGAAAAGGAACGCTTCCTTTTGGTGATAACACCACTTTCCCTGTACTTTCGTTTTAGATTGTGGATGTGGTCTGGCAATTTTCCAGCCAATCTGTTTATTATTCCACGACTCGAATTAACCAGCTTATTATGAAAATAAACCGATCTATTCTCGGTAGGGAACAAATGAACAATTTGATTTGTCCAGTGCCCATAAATTTGGGCTGTTATATTTTTGTCCGGGTTTTTCTTTAAAATGTTGGTGCAAACAATACGCACCAATCGCAGCCGAGCGACGTTATCCAGCGGTCGACTTTTATCCAGCGACAGAAGACCGGTTCCTTCCAGTGAGCTTTCAAGCAGCTTGTTAAGTTCCTAGTAACATAATATTTAATGTGCATATAGTTCATATAAGTACAAAAAATTTCAGAAATATAGGTATAAATTAATGAAATAAGTAAAAAAAACCTATATACTGTCGGCTAAGGCGATTAGTGACAATCACTTATTATAATCACCTTCTCTTAGTTGATTATAAATGCAATCACCCCTATTCCCGTTGGCGTTTGTCGTAAACGACTAATATTTCATTCCGTTTTTAAGCCAATGTTTGTCACTTTTTTGAGACAAACGATTTGAAATAGCAGTGAGCCAATAGAAAAAGAAATAAAATCGTTAACAAAATTTGGAAAAAAATCTGAATACCATTTATACAACGACACCGACACGACATAATGAGTCGTATACGACAAACGCCAACGGGAATAAGGGTGAATGCTTAGATTTTTACTCAACCCTGTACTTACATCTAAACTTTCGCTGGATGTATCATCAACAACAACACTTGAAGGGGAATCTAGTACTTCCAATCCGTCGCTTACGGTGAAATTTGTCAGAATATCACTAAAAGAAAAATTAGGGCAGTCGGTCTGTGTGTTCGTAGCAACACATATTTCTGAAGTTTGAAAAGTCTGTAAAATAAAAAGACTTTATTTCTACCATATCAAATGGTAAAATAATAAGAACAAACCAAAGGGGTAGACGCATTAGGGTGCATAGCTTTCCGCCACTCTTCGAAATTTCGTATAAATAGAACCCGGTGCCCTATAACTGGGAACATTTCCTTTATCTCTGTGGCACCAAGTAGCGCCAAAGACATTGAAGTTATAGCATTTTCTGTTATAAATAAAAATTAACCAGTGTCACTTAGTCACTTGTAAAGTATAGGTTTGTATCAGATATACAAGGTGGCTCAAATTTAGTCACGCTATCGGAAGATATTATAATTTTTTTAAATTGCTTCGTACGTCAATCATATTTTACATTTGTGTATCAACACTGGCAGTAGCCACTTGACGGGTATCATATTTTTCACTTAACAGAAAAAATTGTAAAGGGTCAAATGAAGATTTCCATCACCCAAAATCATTTTTATTTAGTAAAAAATGAATTCAAAAACAAAATTGGATGATTAATTTTGCACCACCTTGCATAGGAAAGTCGTGTATAAGAAAGAATCGTTTTTAAGAAACACTAGCTTTTCAAGCGCTAAATGCATTTTCGTGTGGTAAGCCATCGAAATCAATCAAAAATGCAAAATACATGTATAGCAAAAATACTTAAAGCAAGTTTTAACTTTCTTATATCCGAATAATATTGTATTAATTTACATGTTGGTATATAAACGAACCTTTAAAAATGTCTACGTACTCTTCCAGGCCCCACTCCTTTAGTAAGGTGCACACTTCCTCATCCATTTAAAAGAACTGTGAAGCAGGTGTTAATATTAGTACATATCAAAATACGATCATATAAGTACTAAATGCTACTGACAGAAACCCTGGGAACTAAGGCTATGCCTGGTTTTAAGCCGATGTTTGCCATTTTTTGGGAACAAACAATTTGAAATGATGGAAACATAGAAAAAGAAATCATTTTAAATAGTTCGTCCCAAAAAAGTTGAGAATACCGCCATAAAACGAAATTGAATATTAGGCGTTTACGACAAATGCCAACGGGAATATTTGAATATTTACCAAATCAATCGAATAAATAGGATATCACAAAGTAAACAAACAAACCAGCATTTCCTTTCCTCAGAATTGTGCAGGTGTACAAAACATGGGTTGATAATACAACCGAATAATTATTAAGGCTGCAGTTATAGCTCCACGAAAAAGTACAACGAAAAATACGAAACGTAACGAAATGATCCGACCATTCCCACAGGAAATAGTTCTACCGATTTGGTTAACATTTATGGAAATGGATGAGAAGTTTCACCCAAAAAGTTTTTCGTCGGGACAAATAAACAAATCCTTTTGTTAACCAATTTCATGTTCAATCTAGAGATAAAGATCGACAGAAACTATTCGGTATAAGTGGTCTAAGAAAGCAAAACAATATTTTTTTCGTTCTACTTTTGTGTTTAGCTATAACTGCAGGCTAACCGAAACGACTGGGTTAAAAGCTTGAATCTAAAAAGGATATAAAGGTTGATAATAACCGAGTGTGTTTCAACTCGGCAATTATTAACCAAGACGACTCGGTTAAAATCAGAATATAAAGGTTGATAATAACCGAGTGTGTCTCAACTCGGTAATTATTAACCGAGACGACAGGGTTAAAATTTGTTGCTTTAATTCATATATATATATATATTTTCACTTCAAAATCACCAAAATTGACTATAAATGGTTTAAAAAACGCGAGAAAAACAACACAACTAATGCACTAGATAATAAAAATCCTGAATGCAAGCAATAAGGAAAAATATGTCGAACAAAGAAACTACTAAAACTTCACTTTCATATATATATATATATGAGCGTGCTAATAAAGAACCTGAATCGCAGAAGAAAAAACATGTCGAAACACGATACCAGACTGCAAGGGTTGATAATAACCGAGTGTGTCTCAACTCGGCAATAATTAACCGAGACGACTCGGTTAAAATCAGAATATAAAGGTTAATAATAACCGAGTGTGTCTCAACTCGGTAATTATTAACCGAGACGACAGGGTTAAAATTCGTTGCTTTAATTCATATATGTATATATGTTTTTTCACTTCAAAATCACCAAAATTGACTATAAATTGTTTAAAAAAGGCGAAAAAAACAACACAACTAATGCACTAGCTAATGAAAATCCTGAATGCAGCAATAAGGAAAAATATGTCGGAACAAAGAAACTTCACTTTCATATATATATGTACATATTATATATTAGCGGGTGCGCCGTGCATATATTGTTTAATATATTTGTTATAAAAATAGTACTCACCAATTTAATGTAACTTGTTTAAAGACCCTTGGTTTTTTGCCACACAATTTGAATAAATGTTTTTCTTCCTGGTTTTTTTTTTCCACACTTAGTTTCTTTAAATCGCTTTTCCACTTATTTTCACACTGCCACTAGCCACTACAAAGGTTCAACAGTCAATGACGCAATTACTATTCAGCCCGAGCAATAACAAGCAGCGTCGTTCATAATTCGTGATAGTATGTGTATAACTCGGTTAAAATCAACAGAGACACACTGTAAGCGTCGTAGCTGCGTGTGTAGAAATTAACCTTGTTGACTGTATCAACAGCCCCACACATATTTTACCAGGGATGTACATCTAGTTTTTGGTATTGTACCGAAATGGGTTCAATTGTTCATGAATAATAATTTGTGATGACAGAGGCCTAGCAAAGGCAGCACAGCAATGACAATGAAGACCATTTCGAGTGCTTCTTGAAGGGATTCTCACTTGAAATACGCATAGGTCGAAACTAGTTTGTCACTTACAAATTTTGAAATAAATAGATAAATGCAAGACTATACCTACTATAGTATTTAGAGCACAATGAGAGCACAGGTATACCAAATACTTGGTGATAGCTCATACGGTTCTCTAAAGGTAAGCGCAAAAGTGTAGTTTTTTTTTCCAATAATTATGCTAAGTTAATGAAAAATGCTACACTTTTGCACATTGTGGTCTACAAAATGGTATAGTCTTGCATTTATGTCTTTATTTCAAAATTTGTAAGTACCAAACTCGTTTCGGCTTAATTGAAGATTTCTTAAACGATTTTTAATCCATTGACATCGTAGCCATCCTTTGAGGGAATTTGTTACTTTATGCCTTGATAGAAAGAAGACGAACCATATTTTGGGATATATACTTTATTTCTTTGGAAATGTCACCAGAAAGCACTAAAATATTAAAAATTTGAAAAATTAATAAATTAAAAATTTGAAAAATTAATATTTTAGTGCTTTCTGGTGACATTTCCAAAGAAATAAAGTATATATCCCCAAATATGGTTCGTCTTCTTTCTATCAAGCCATAAAGTAACAAATTCCATCAAAGGATGGCTACGATGTCAATGGATTAAAAAACCTCCAAGAAATCTTCAATTCAAACGATTTTTTAATACTCTCCACAGGAAGGTATATTCACTTTGTCATTACATTTGTAACGCCAAGAAGGATTCACCGGAGCCCTATAAAGTATTTATATATTCTGAATCAGGATCACATTCTGAATCGATTTAGCCATGTCCGTCTGTCTGTCTGTCTGTTGAAAACACGATAGCGTCCAAACGAATAGACCTAGGCGAATTAAATTATGTAAAAGGAGTTATTTTTACCGTCGTCAGGTTGGTATTGAAAATGGGCTATGTCGGTCAAGTAGTTCTGGTACCTCCCATACAAAACCACTATTAAATCCATGTATCTCTCTGTCTGTTGAAAACACGATAGCGTCCAAACGAATGGACTTAGGCGAATGAAATTTTATGAGAGAACTTGTTTTTACCGTCGTAAGGTTGGTATTAAAAATTGTCTATGTCGGTCAGGTAGTTCTGGTACCTCCCATGCAAAGCCAGTTTTCGACCCATGCGTGTACCTGTACAGTACATAGATACTAACTCGCATTGGAAAACATTTTGCATGACTTTTATGCAGTGGAGGGTATCAAAGCATCGGCCAGGCCGATGATAACACTTTTACTTGTTTTATTCTCCGAAATTTACATGCCATTCTGAGTCGGACATATGGGTAACAGACGCATGCCAACATTTATGTCAGCGTCAATAATATGCCGATTACACGACATGCACCCTTTTATAACATATTCTGACGTTGAATTGAATTAAGTTTGTTCGTGAATGTTGTCACATTAAAAATAAAGTTGAGTAGTGAATGTACTAAATTCAGAAGAAACGTCGGAACGTATTTTCAAATGTAAAATATATTCACCAGAGTACTGAATTTGGGCAAATCGTACTTGCGTATATTTTTATATCTACTGTATCGATAAAAGTGCAATTGCGATTCTTTTTACATCCCTGGTTTCTACGTTTTGGAAAAGCAGCGTCGTACCTATTTCGTGGTGTGCGTATAACTCGATAAAAAACAACCGTATGGGTTTGTAGAAATTTACCAAGTTGACTGATGAAATTAACAGATACAAAATTTCTACGTATAAAAAATAGTAGATAGGTACATAGCTATTTCGATGAAAATGTTTTATAGAAATTTGTTATGGAAAAATTGATTTTCAATGTAAAATAAATCGAGGACAATTCTCTATTTTTGAACAAAATGTTCCTTTATTTTTGGGAAATCTTCAAGAACTTTTCAGACTTGAGAACATTTTGGATGTGTTAAATTTTACCGAGTAAAAGGGTGGTTGGTTATATTCAATCAACATTTTATAGGTTGTTTTTAACAGAGAGATTGTTAGATTTTAACACACATTCGTTTGGTTAAATTCTACCGAGTAAAAGGGTTAAAAACAGGCCAGTGGTTGGTTATATTCAATCAGCATTTATAGGTTGTTTTTAACACAGAGATTGTTAGATTTTAACACACATTCGTTTGGTTAAATTCTACCGAGTAAAAGGGTTAAAAACAGGCCAGTGGTTGGTTATATTCAATCAACATTTATAGGTTGTTTTTAACAGAGAGATTGTTAGATTTTAACACACATTCGTTTGGTTAAATTTTACCGAGTAAAAGGGTTAAAAACAGGCCAGTAGTTGGTTATATTCAATCAACATTTATAGGTTGTTTTTAACAGAGAGATTGTTAGATTTTAACACACATTCGTTTGGTTAAATTCTACCGAGTAAAAGGGTTAAAAACAGGCCAGTGGTTGGTTATATTCAATCAACATTTATAGGTTGTTTTTAACACAGAGATTGTTAGATTTTAACACACATTCGTTTGGTTAAATTCTACCGAGTAAAAGGGTTAAAAACAGGCCAGTAGTTGGTTATATTCAATCAACATTTATAGGTTGTTTTTAACAGAGAGATTGTTAGATTTTAACACACATTCGTTTGGTTAAATTTTACCGAGTAAAAGGGTTAAAAACAACACAGTCGTTGGTTATATTCAATCAACATTTATAGGTTGTTTTTAACAGAGAGATTGTTAGATTTTAACACACATTGGTTTGGTTAAATTCTACCGAGTAAAAGGGTTAAAAGAAGGCCAGTGGTTGGTTATATTCAATCAACATTTATAGGTTGTTTTTAACAGAGAGATTGTTAGATTTTAACACATATTGGTTTGGTTAAATTCTACCGAGTAAAAGGGTTAAAAGAAGGCCAGTGGTTGGTTATATTCAATCAACATTTATAGGTTGTTTTTAACAGAGAGATTGTTAGATTTTAACACACATTGGTTTGGTTAAATTCTACCGAGTAAAAGGGTTAAAAGAAGGCCAGTGGTTGGTTATATTCAATCAACATTTATAGGTTGTTTTTAACAGAGAGATTGTTAGATTTTAACACATATTGGTTTGGTTAAATTCTACCGAGTAAAAGGGTTAAAAGAAGGCCAGTGGTTGGTTATATTCAATCAACATTTATAGGTTGTTTTTAACAGAGAGATTGTTAGATTTTAACATACATTGGTTTGGTTAAATTCTACTGAGTAAAAGGGTTAAAACCAGGCCAGTGGTTGGTTATATTCAATCAACATTTATTGGTTGTTTTTAACAGAGAGATTGTTAGATTTTAACACACATTGGTTTGGTTAAATTCTACCGAGTAAAAATGTTAAAAACAGGCCAGTGGTTGGTTATATTCAATCAACATGTATTGGTTGTTTTTAACAGAGAGATTGTTAGATTTTAACACACATTCGTTTGGTTAAATTTTACCGAGTAAAAGGGTTAAAAACAACACAGTCGTTGGTTATAATTAAACAACGTTTATTGGTTGTTTTTAACAGAGAGCTTGTTAGACTTTAACATTGCATTCGCTTGGTTAATTTTACATGAGTAGCATGGTAATTAATAACCAATCAGTTTGTTAAAACCCCAAATTTAGTAGGTTGTTTTTAACCAATATGCTTGTTTGAATTTAACCGAACAGGAAAACGAGACTGTTTGGTAAATATTAACATAGCAACTTATTTGATAACAACAATTTAGTGTGTTATTTTTAACAGTATGTATTTAACCTTTTTAACACGGTAGTTTTTAACAATAACTACTTATTTGTTTTCAACAGAGACTTGGTTATTTTTAACCCATTTTTTTTTAACCGAGCAAAAATTGCACTCGGTTAACGGAAATTTTTCTGCGTGTAGTTGACACACCAAGCGTGTAGACACCCTAGGCCTAGCTTCTCACAACCATTCGTTTGTGTGAGTTTTTATTTTTGGGACGAATGGAAGGGACCTACAATTTTATGCCGAATTTTAATGTCCGAACGACTGAATTGAGAAAGCTTTTTCAGGACAGTTTTACTCTCGGATGTTTGTCAGACGTTCGCGAGAGGTGGCGCAGAGTAGAAAACCTTAGGATGTGATTTTTTTTTTCCGGGCATCCAACCTGGGCCCCTTAGCACAGTAGTCCATCTCCAACACACTTACTACTGAGCTACTGCGCCCACAGCCGAGACATGTAGCTCCTAGAAATTAAGCAAAAGTGGCAACGTTCAGCTTAACTTGTAAGACCACATAAGTAAATAAATAATTAATAATTATGTAATTATTATTTGTAGGTAAGAAAATAAATAAATTATAATTGATTACCCATTTAAATTTTTGATTGCCGTGTTATCCAAAACATTATCTATATCTACAATCACTATAGCATTTCTTCTGTCTGTCAAATTCAATCAAGACAATGTTTCATCACTTATCAGCATCATCGAATCCGTATTCCCATTTTTCTTCTTTTTTTGTGTAGGTATATATCGATACCTTTTTGGTATTTGGAAACTACATGCACAATTGTTCATAAATGCACTTGTCTATATACCCCTATGTTCGACGGTTTAACAGCGAAACAGACGTATCCAGATAGCTCATTTTTGATGAATACGTTCAAGGGATAATATCTATTCCAAGATCATTCCGTGATTTGAGACATAATGTATTTTTAAAAAATTGTTTAATACATATTTCATCGTCAAATATTTACAAGCAATGATAGTGATTTTATCCCCCTAAACAAATTTTGTCTTAACCCAAGCAAGTTAGAAGGTAAACGTAGTACAATGCGCGTGTACTTTTATTTATTTGTCTTTATAAATCGTCTGTGGGAAAGGGAAACCAACATCTCTAATTCCCTATTTAATGTATAAGAACATCTCAAATGTAATAGTATTAATCTTCCTGGGAAACCCCAATCATTTAGTATTCTTAACAGTAAAATTGTCCAGAATTATTTGAAAGTAGCTTGTCTTCTTCGCATGTAATTCTAATCGAAGCAATTCCGTTCTTCAAATAATGAGCATGACTCGTGTAATAGGACGGAAATCAATTAACAACAGCGATTTCCTGCGTCGCGTCGTCGTCGCCGATCGGACGAAAGACAGAGTAACAAAGTTGTCACAAACTAGTCAGAGCCAAGAAAGATCGTACTAATAATGTTGATGTGTCTATGGCTGCACATATGAGTACTCCTTCCGTTGTCAATAACACACTCTACATTTCACACCATGTCTTCTTGTGCACCACGACCACAGTCTGGAAGAAGCCACTGAAATAAAAGCGGAAGAAACCTGTAAAATGTTCCTGCATACCACACCTGTTCTAAGGAAACACTACTGTGGGGATGGTAGTGAGACTGTGAGAACTTGTTGTCCCCTTTGCTTTCGACTCGAATCAATTTACGTAATTACTTGTTAGCAACTAAGAAGGATGTGTGAGCGAAGCACTTGTTAGTGTCTTCCTGTTTGGATGCAGTCGTCCTGAAAAACTCCGAATCATTGGCGTGAAGATGTTTTAGAAGCGGAGCAGACAAATAAATAAATAGGAACTTGAAGAGAGATAATATTTGAGTTTTATACGATTATAGCCCCGCGAAAGTCCTTCAAGTGGAAATCCCAACTAGAGGTGAATCGAATCGTGAAAGGAAACAAATTTGAATAAACACGGTCGGAGAACATGGTCAGAGTTGGACACGGTTCACGAGTCTGGTCGAGGTGATAAGATCTTTAACTCTTGGAGCGGTCAAGATTTCTTTGTTTTTTTTTCTGTTCGGTTGCTAAGATTTTCCGTAGAATTACTGCAGCAGAACAATGTGTAACAACTCTTTCTCGGCATTACACAAGCATGTAGTTCTAGTGTACACATTCACTGGTACGACCGCAAGCAATATGGGTCAGTTCAATTGTTGATTCTTGAATTGCAAACATTCCGCTTGTCCTCATTAAAAACTGCGTCTATTTGCCATTCGTAGAAGAGATACGAGTAATTGAAATAAATTCGTTTGATGCTTCGCGTAGAATGAGTGGCATTGTTTGCAGTACCAGGCTCATTTTTGATGCTGACGCTAGATAGATATATGGTGGCCCTGTCAGCACAGTGGTCACTGTTCTCGGATCAGCTAATTATATAATAATTCATCGGTGAATGTTACAAATTACCGATCTACACTGTGAGCTGAGTCCTACAATTATGGTTTTGTTGTTTGCAGTACTTCAGTCCATAACCTAATGCATACTTACTTTGTTAAAGATCTGCGTGCGTCGCCATTATGTGCGCTGGGGGACACTGGCACCTAGTGCACATTGAAAGGCTAGCTATAATCCATTCTTGGATTGAAGTACTGAATTGAGCTATGTCGGCATTTGCTGTTTAGTTGTTCTCATGAAATTTAAATAATCATGGCGATTCATCTTCGAATTCCTTTTTTTCTCTGTTTGACCGGATTTCGTTTACATTTTGGTTTTAAGCATCTCTATTGGCTGGATTGTTTTCTTGTTCTTAAAATTAAATTAGCAAAATTAATGAGAAAAAAAATCGATTTTAATGACGTAAAGTGTATGTAAACATGTATATAACTCCAAAATACATACATACATGTAAAAAATAAAATAAATAAATAGGTGGAGCAACAGGCGGTAGCTTCTCGCAACCATTCGTTTTGTGTGAGTTTCTTTTTTTTTTTGGGACAAATGGAAGGGACCTACAATTTTCTGCCGAGTCCGAACGGTTGAATTGAGAAGCTTTTTCAGGACAGTCATACTCTCGGATGTTTGTCAGACGTTCGCGAGAGGTGGCGCAGTAGAAAAAACCTTAATACCCTATTCACACCAAGCCGAAAACTGGGTTTTCGCGAAAACAGTCGAAAACTTCATCGAAAACAGAAGTTTTCCCATACATATTGCAGTTTTCAAAACGAGTTGTTTGAGGTCGTTTTCCATGAAAACGCCACGAAAACGAGTACAATCGTTGGGTTGTTGAAGCAGACACACATTTTGCAACATTCAGCGAGCTCAGCAAAACTGCTGACAGGATAGCTCTCTCTCTCAGTGCTGGTCGTTTCTTCTAGTCTTTTGTTTAAAAATGTGGAATCTCTTATTATCTTTGCACCATAAACAGCAAATTATTCAGTTTTTCTATAATTTTAGAACGGCAGCACTACCTGCCACAACTAAATGGTATTTTCAGATGTTTTGATTTTGATTGTTGCTTATGTTAATTATTTTATGCATTTAACCATAAGTTAGCGATTATCAAGTAGCTTAAATAATTTTGTTTGTATATTATGTCAATACGAGGGAAGTTTAGTAACTAAAATAAAAGATTAGTCGCCACAAAAATTGCATAGCTAGTTTCACAGCTAATTGAAACGTCAAATGAAAACGAGTTGGTGTTCGGTGTGAATGCATCCACGAGTTTTCTAAACTTTTTTGACGAAAACTCGGTTTTCGGCTTGGTGTGAATAGGGTATAAGATGTAATTTGTGTTTTTCCGATGATCGAACCTGGGATCCCTCGCACAGTAGTCCAGTACACTAACCACTGCGCTACTGCGCCCCCTCACATACATATATGCATGTAGTTTTATAATTTCTGCAGTAAAGATGTCACTATACTTGTAACACCAAGAAGGAGTCACCCATAAAGTATATAAATATTCTCAATCAGGATGAAATTCTGAATCAATTTAGCCATGTCCGACTATCTGTCTGTTGAAAACACGATAGCGTCCAAACGAATCGACCTAGGCGATTGAAATATAGGTTGGTATTGAAAATGGACTATGTCGGTCGAGTTGGTTTGGTTATGCAAATGTTTCGATCTTTCATACCTCAAAAAATCGTTTCTTATAGCAAAAGTTTACGCGTCATTTTAGGGCGTTGGGAAAGCAGAGCGCTGCCTTTTTATTAAGCAACGTTTTTTGTGAGACGCTTCAAGGCAATTTCGCAATAAACCGTATTTTATTTGCTACGTATATACTTATATATACTATTGTACTTACTTATACAATAGTAGCGAACCCTATGACCACTTCGTAGTACAAAATAAAAAAATCAATTTCAAATTCATTTAAATCAGTGACAAAAAGTTTTTATTGTAATGCTCTGTACGTACACTACATTTTTTGTTTTTCCAGGAACCGTATATCCTAGATAGTATTCTTGTCTATCAGGACAATGCATATCAATGTTACAAATTATAAAAACTTTGGCTCCCATGACTGTCGAAGAAAGGTGAAAACTTCCAGGCCAACACATAAGATTGTCTAAAAATTGTAACTCAATCGATTCGGTGGTTTTCAAAATAAAGGATTTTTAATGTGTTTGTTGTATGGGAGGTGCCACGCCCCTTTGTCCAATTTTGACCAATCTTCACAGGAATTTCTCCTGGGCCAATACCCAAGATATTATGTAAATTTGAACTCAATCGATTCGGTAGTTTTAGAGATATAAGATTTTAAATGTATTGTTTGGATGGGAGGTACCACGCCCCTATAGCGCATGAACCAATACGCATACAAAGACCGTTTATACTTATAAACCATGGTATTGACGTCACCTTTCAGGGAAAATTTCCAGAATCAAAATCGGTTCACGTATTACAGAGAACATTAATGACAAACACAATACAACTTATTTTTATATATGTATCTAATATTAGTTTACTTTTTGGCTATATTTGGTGCACATATATAATTTTCGTATCGACATTTTGCATGCGAAATCAAGGAATATCTCTTCCTGGGTAGATACTGTCCATGTAAGACAAAACTTAAAAAATAGTCAAACTTATTTATAAACTGAAAATAGCATAATAGGCACTTACACATTTTTTTTGTTAAATTCTCTATTGTATATCATTGTGAATCTATAAGTACATTGTTCCGACAAGAATAAAGGAAACCCAGATAAGATGGTGAAACTAAGCTCCAGTCATTAGGAAAATTACATTGTCCCTACAAATAAGAATACATATTATATAGCATATCTACGTATAACGTATGCAACCTTTAACTCTTCCTTCTGCGTAAATGACCGTCTCGGATGTCTGCATAATCTCGTAACTTCTAGTGTAGGTAACCCTACTACTTATGACCCTGCTCAGCAGAGCATACTCCCATCAGACTGAATATATTAGCTAAGAAGTAACAGCTAAGCAACCATTGTAATTACTCTGGTCGAAATTTAAATTTGTAGCAATTCGTTTTACACTCATGAAACATTTAAGTGGGGTGCTATTCTTACTATGTTTTTAAAATCTTCAATGAATGCTTTCCGAAACGTTGAATGAAAACACTTGTCGTTCTTGGAAGTTGAAGATATTAAAATCGTGCTGCATGGTGCACGCAATAATAATGTGAGCGGTTATTAGTGATACTCCAGTTAGAAGCTGGAATTTGAAACACATTCCTGAATTTTTATAGAGTCTTCATATATGTAAGCAAAGCAAACATGGTGTAAGATTCTCACTCATAGAAACAAATTAGGTAGAGATTTTCTATTACCCACACATATTTTGTTATATTTGTTTGCTTAAGATTATGCCAAATTTGGGCAGATATTACATAGATGAGATATATAGCAGAAAATAGTATCTATGACTATGAATTATGATAATAAAGCGATGGAACACAAATTACGGTATGTACCTATTCATGATAGGCAATTGCGATGATTTAGCTTAACTCTAAACTAGGGATTTGGTTATTTTGCATAGAGTAAGCTTAAGTGCTGAAGCATTACTTAAATCACAGTCGAAAAATATCTTAAAATGAATAAAATGAATCTTCAATAAAATAATAATAAAATAAAAACAAACTTATTTTCTATATTATGCTCCATAGACTCTAACAACTAAACTAATTTATTTTTATTCGCATTCTCTCACATCCATAACCATTATCATAATTGTAGTGGGTATGATTCTCATCATTTCGCAAATTACGAATGGTTCACTCTCTGTATTCGAGATCTAGTGAAATAATTGCACGCATACGGATTAAGGTTGAGAGCTAGAATTTCCACATCGCAACAGAGTTTTCTGAGATGATTCCTATCCTATGAATTCTATTCCATCATCTTTGAGGTTCAATTAACTGAATTTGAAACATGAACAAGACTTACAGACCCGCATTGCAATCTTCAGAGGAGTCCATTTCTAGCCTATAGTCCTTGACGTTCATGCACGAAGATTCATTTTGACGTAATGTGGCAGAAAAAATTGTTGAAATTGCTGGAAAATTATTTTATTGTTTGCCAAGATGCCAATCACAAGCAAAGGAACCTGCGAATCATCTCAAGGTGGTAGATGCCAGAGATGACCTCACGATTTTTTCTCCTGCATCGAATGATAAATTAGATTGGTTGGCTATAAATGTTGTTCAGGTACATTTATCTAGTAGACAATTTCAAGTTCAAGGTTATTGGCGTTATAAGTAGACAATTGATGAGAAATGTTCAGAAAGATTCGGATTTATTTAATTTGTATTTAAAAAGGATATACCTACACTCTGCGCCATTTGAATAGCACACCCTCTAAGGTCAGTTTTCTATCGCCCACTGGTCCCAAATTAAGCATGCTAGACTTAATTTTTTATTTTTTTTTTAATTCAAGTTAATTTAATTGTTGTGATTAGACCAGAAGGAAAATTTAAAACTAAAGCTTTAAGTATTAACAAAAAATTATTAACTAAAAACCTGCTGTAATTTTGCGCCACTTGAATAGCACACTTACCCCCAGTTTCACACTGAAAGTTTAAACTAAAGTTCAACTGAACCTGAACCTGAGTTTAAATTTGAAGTTCAACTCGTCCGGTTTCACAATATAATATAAACTTCAGTACAATTGAACTCAGTTCAACTATTTAATGAATAGAATTTGATAGTATTGTACAGTATTTAGCTTTTATACGACTTTTCTAAAATCGTTCCTTGCCTTTTCTTTCAAAGAAACCCAAAACAACGTCAAATATTTGTGTTTTTGACAATCGGCTGATCTGAGGTGTTAACGGCAGAATACTGTAGTTTAACTTAATCTATAGAATGAACTCTGTTCAAGGTTTAAATGAAACTGTGAAATCGAATTAATTGTTGAACTAAAGTTTAAACTAAAAGTGTAGTTTAAACTCCCACTGTGAAACTGGGGGTTAAACTTAAAAAAACATTTTAGAGAATTCTGCTTCTTTTTAACAAACATTACTTTAATTCAGAGCTCGAAAATAACTCTCAACCTTTATTTTCAATTGGTTTCTCACTGAGAGATATTACATTCGGTTTCGACATTAAGGTCTTGCTCTGAGATTTATTTATATATAATTACCTTTTCGCTCTTTGGTTGATTTTTATTTTTAAATTTTAGATTTATCACTCCTTAGTTATCTTTTTCCATCAAAATTAAATGTAAATGATCAACCAAAGACCTCATTCTTCGAAAGTAAGTTAAAAAAGTCAAAATTGTATTGAATTCAGTGTTGTCGTTCTTATTTAACACATAAATATAGCTATTGTCGATTGGGGGAAATTAATTCTGTTGTGTAGATACTCAAATTGTTTAATTTCGATGACTTTTAGCAGGAAGGACAATGTCCGAAATTTCATTAGGCTATCGAGGCAGCACCCACTATGCTTTTAGAGAACGCAGAAACAGGATCGTAGTAACGCAGACTTTAGACATAACTTAATTACCTATTTTTTTAGATTATTCCAGAGTTATTTCCCAGGAGTGAAAGAACTGAATTTGTTTTCATAGAACTATGTAGGTTTTTGCTGTTCTAATTTTCATAACGACTTAACATATTATTACATAAACTATGAATGAAGAAAATGGCTTTATACGGGATATCATCATCTGAATGGGTAATAAGAAATATTTTAAGTATTTTAGAATTAAGTTTGACTACAAGTAAACTCGCAAGGGTTTTGGCAATACCTTTTCTCATTACTTGTGTAGCCGGGACACTTTACAAAAATGTACAAATGAGATTTATTTTTTTCTGTCAGTGATATCTCTCAGTGGTTGACCGAAACTATACAAAACAAAAATAAGGGTTTCTCTCTGAGCGTAACCAAAAAAATACTGTGCAAAGAAACTGATTATTATGTGATCAAATTTAAAATTCTCAACAACTGAGAGTAATATTAAGACCTTCGAAAAGGTTGAGAGATACTTTCGAGCTCTATTTAATTTAAGATAATTGGAGTATTTTAGATTAAAAAAAAAATTTTCAATTGTGTTTTGAGCCACCTTTCTGCTCCAAAATTCAGACCTCCGCGGTTTGGAAGGGATGCATAAAAAATTTGACACATAATTTAGCGAAATCGAGCTCCAAGCTAATTCGATGACTTGGACTAGTTTATTAGATACAGTCGAATATTTTTGTCCCGATCCATAAACTTGACGTGTCAAACATTCGTCCTTCGAGTTAGGAGTTTTGAACCCAGTTGTTTTGCCAAACCGAAGTAGCAACGGTTTCCTAGGGTAATTCTTCGCCGGATCTCCACTAGGGTGTCGTTCGTGGAGTTCATATTTACTCCGAGGTAGGTGAACTCCTTAACTACCTCAAAGTTGTTGCTATCAATAGTGACGTTTTGTCCTAGGCGGTGGACAGATGCTTGTTTGTTTGTTGATAGCATGTATTTAGTCTTGTCCTCATTTACTTCAAGGCCAACGGATTTCGCCTGTTCTTCTTCAATCGCCGTAAACGCTTCTATCACGGCACGCTGGGAGCGACCGATGATGTCAATATCGTCCGCATAGCCCAGCAGCTGGACGGATCTGTTGAAGATAGTGCCTTCCGTGTTGACACCTGCCCTGCGCACTATCTGCTCCAGTACGAGATTGAAGAAATCGCATGACAGCGCGTCTCCTTGCCGAAATCCGGTGCAAGTTTGAAATAGATCGGAGGAGCTGCTTCCGTACGTTGCAGCGCGTGTTTTCCAGCGTCACGCGACACAGCTGAATCAGTTTTGTCGGGATTCCGAATTCGGCCATCGCCATGTAGAGCTGACGATGTATGCTGTCATACGCGGCTTTGAAGTCGATGAATAGGTGGTGAGTTTCGACTTGAAATTCGTTGGTCTTTTCCAGGATTTGCCTCAGTGTGAAAATTTGGTCTATAGTCGATCTGCCGGGCCGGAAGCCACACTGGTACGTGCCGATTAGTGTGTTGCAGAACGGTTTAAGACGTTCACACAGTACGTTGGATAGGATCTTGTATGCGACATTAAGCAGGGATATGCCTCGATAGTTCTTGCAAGACATAGGATCGCCCTTTTTGTAGATGGGGCATATGGAGCTGATAGTCCAGTCATCGAGCATGTTTTCTTCCACCCATACTTGGTTGATGATTCGGTGCATGCTCCCTACCAAAACATCACCACCGTATTTAAAGAGCTCCGCTGGTAAACCATCAGAGCCTGCGGCCTTGTTGTTCTTAAGCTTTTTTATAGCTAGGCCAACTTGGTGGTGGAACTAGTTCTTCATTGACTGGACGTGGGTTTTCTTCTTGCGCTAGCACTCTCTCTACATGATGCCCATTGAGCAGCTGCTGGAAATGCTGCTTAAACACATCTACTATTCCCTGTGCTTCGGTGACTAGGTTTCCTTCGCTGTCTCGAAGAGCCTGCGTTCCGGTTTTGTAGCCAGCAGCCAGTTGCTTGGCTTTTTTATAAAACCTCCGGATCTCCTTGAGCTGGGAAGCTGCGTAAGCCCTCTTCTTTCTACGCAGGATCTTCTTTTCCTCCCTTCTCCTGGCTCTATACTCTTCTCTCGCTGCCCTTGTTTTGCGCTGCAGCGCTTTCTTGTGTGCATCTTCTGTCACCTTTTTCCTGTATACGCATTCATCATCATACCACGGGCTCTTTCTCTGGGGTGGCTGGTACCCTACAGTGGTTTCGGCTACCTCCTTGATGATGTCGCGACACTGGCACCACTGATTGTTGACGTTTGTGGTAGGTGAGTGCACAGAGGAGAGTTTCATGTTCAGGCGCTCGCTGTAGGCTCTGGCTACTCCAGGTGTGCTAAGGCGTCCAACGTCGAATTTCTTCTTCTGGGCGGTTCGCAGCTTCTTCTCGTTGGACAGTCGAGCTCTGAATTTAGCCGCGACAAGGAAATGGTCAGAGTCGACGTTTGCCCCTCGGAATGTGTGCACGTCGAGGATGTTGGATGCGTGCCTCGCATCGATTAGCACATGGTCGATTTGGTTGGCGGTTCGACCGTCTGGAGAGCGCCAGGTTGCTGTGTGGATCCTTAGCCTTGGAAACCTAGTGCTACTTATCACCGTATTACGAGCTGCTGCAAAATCGATTAGTCGGTAGCCGTTGTCTGTTGTCGTTTCGTGGATTCTGTGCTTACCAACTAACCCGCCAAAGATGTTTTCCTTTCCGACTTTAGCATTGAAGTCCCCGAGTACAACTTTTACATCGTACTCCGGACAGGCTCCGTAGGCTCCATCCAGGAGGTCATAAAACTCCTCCTTGATGGGATCTTCAGCGTCATCGGTAGGGGCGTGTGCACATATTAGGCTTATGTTTTGGAAAGTAGCTTTGATGCGGATCACAGAAAGGCGATCACTTATCGGCTTGAAGTCAATAACTTTCGTCCTAAGCCGATTTCCCACGACGAATCCGCATCCTAATACATGCAGTCTTTTGTTGCAGCTGTAATAAATGTCGCAATCTTTTCTTTTCATCATGCCTGATCCTATCCATCGTATCTCCTGGATCGCGGTTATGTCTGCCTTGTACCGCGTGAGGACAGACTCAAGTTTTTGAGTAGCACCTGGGGTGTAGAGCGTTCGTACATTCCAGGTACATACTCTGATATCATTGTCCGTTGACGTTCCGGGTCTGGTTGCCGTTTGAGGAGTTCCATTTTCCGAGACTGGTTGTGTCTCTCTCATAACTATTCGTGTTTTCCATGGTCGGGAAGTTACCCCGACGGCACAACCCCCAACCTGGAGGGCCAGGCCCTTGTTTTTACCCTAGGACAGCGGGCCGGAAAAAATCCGATGTCAGTAACCCATTTTGGGATTTGAGCGCTGCCGTTGACCCATCGAGGGCTCGTCCGCCACCGACTCTTTTCCAACACCCTGGCTCAGTATTGGAAGTCCCTATAGACCTGTTGTTCAAATATGTCGAAGCAGCTCATATTGGGATTACACTCTTAGTAGTTCGACCTGACTGGAACTGTAGGCGCCACCGTTGATTCCATCTAGGGAATTCCACCGCTGCCACCTAAGAGTAAGTGCCTTAGTGCGAAGACACTCCTCCCCCCTCTCTCGTTCGCTGCCACCAACGACCTTCCACAGGGGTTGGTTACCCCATCTCAGGTCGAGGTACTAGGCACCCACCAGTCACCAACGTGGAGGTGAGAGTAGGAGTTGATAGTGAGAGGCTAGAGTGAGAACGCTTGTGTTCTCATATAATCGCATCACTACCCTTAAATGATTTTTAGTCTTTTTATATCCTTGGCATTCGAAATAATACGACGAATAGTTGTGGGACTTGATTTGATACCACATTTTTTCCTGATTTTTGGAAAAGAGTCTTGACGCGTTTCCTAATATAAGTCGCCTTTTCGCAGTTGTAAGGCATTGTCAGCCAATTGTAAGACATCCATCTGACAATGAAATTGTCAGGTTGCTGACGATCGTCTGAACAAGTCTGAACACACAATTATTTTTATTGTCAGACAATTGGGACATTGTAAGACTCATTGGATATTGTCAGATGTCGTTGTTTATGGAAGCTGACAATAGGTGCGAAATCGAAGTTAGCTTTTAAACGATGGAAAACAATTCAGAAGATAAGATATGAACAACTTTGGAAATTGGAATTTAAATTCTAATTGGAATTGCAAAAGTCGAAAAAAAAATTATACAGGAAGAAAGTACAGAGTAGGGTTGTTGGATGCGCAGAGTATAAACTACCCAAAGAAGTCCTGTGGTAAGAGGTAGAGGTAATAAAGGAAAAAAAAAATGGGTCAAGTTGCCAAAGAAACTGTCTCGATTTCCTGGATGATCGCGCGCATATTGGTGTCTTGATGTGTGTGGAGTAGAATCCTTCTGACAACGAGCCACCCAATCCTTCTTCAAAATATTACGTCGTTTTTGTATTAATTCATCATCCTCGCAGTGTTAGAAACACGTAGGCAGTTAAAATCTCGCAAGTACAATATTTTGTTCCATTATCCGTACTACAAAAAACAACCCACAAGACTTTGTTGTCAGAAAAGTCATTGTAAGACATCCATCTGACAATGAAATTGTCAGACTTTGGGACAAAATCTTACAACCGTCTGTACAGACAATTTTGTATTGTAAGGTAGTTGGCTATTGTAAGCTCATTGTCAGTCATTGTCAGAGCATTGACAGATCTGACAATATTGTAAGATCTTACAATCGTGTGTACTTAGCTTAACCCCAGAGGAATGTGGCAGGTAAATATTTTAGTACAATTCTTTGAAGTGCTCTGCCTTCAATATGCTTACTAAATACTAATAAGAAAAGCTTTCAAACGAAGAAGTTAAGTATTTGTCATCCATCTAAAAAATGCGTTAAAGGTCAGGGTTGTATTTTATTAATATGACTGTAAGCGTTAACTTTAATCAAAACACTTCTTATCGGTCGCATTCAATATTATCTATATCTATGAGGTGCATGTACAGGTGCACTTGTACAGTCACAGTCCAATACCGAATTGACAAATACCATTACCGTTCCAAATGTTCCTTTCTCCTATTGAATGGATCTTATACACGAACTTTGCATATCAATGTATGTAGCGGCCATAGACCGCACCAACCGCATCGATTACAGAATTTTTAATTGGCCACAAATATAAAACCAAACACATTCGTCGAGGCGATGCATGGTGCGGTTCATGTTCCCAATGCATGTAATATGTGCGTTACGTATTGCATACGGAAAAACGAAAGACTCTTGGAAAATCATTGCGTTGGTGCCGCTGAAGATATGACCATTCTGAATGTCCATCATAATCACTGCATTGTAGTGGACGTGGGCAATACAGATCTAGCACCGAGCTTGTGTGAGCAAATTACTGAAAGCGGCACGGCACGGTTGACGTTCAGTGAACTTTTCATGCGCTTCCTAGTCGAAGGAGGCGATTCGCAATTGCACACAACTTCAATTCTTTTTATCTCACGATTAGATCGCCTCCCTTCGGGTACGGGCAATAGTAGGCTACCCTTCCGCACTGGCAAGTGTCTCTAATGCAGCTCGTCCGCTTAGTTCCAGACGTAATTGCACTGAATAGGACATAGTGCAGCAAAAGCCCTGAAGAGGAGCAAATGCGAATAGGATACCGAAAAGAATCGATCGTTGTTGTGCAGCTGCTGGTGTTTCTGCAGGAAAAACTATACTAACCAGTTTTTTCTCCACTTTTGATGGCGTTGTTTTCCTACTTTGGAAAAACAAAGAAAACAAACATCTCGATGGTGGTACTAGAACTTATGCCAAAGCGATGAAGACGACGATGACCCGGCATCGAGGCTATTGAACTGATGCTGTTGGCTTTACGATCGTGTAACGTCTTTCTCGCTTGGAAAAGGGCTTGGATTGCATGTATCTGTTTCCGCAATCAGTGACTGAATGTATGTATCTCGAGGCGCCCAATTGGTGATTCCATTTGAAACCTGACCTCACCTCAAAAATATCTTATTACGGATGATACAGAGGCCTGTGGTAGGGTATTCTGTTTGGTTGAATGTGGAGCTGTGGTTATGATTCTGCTTCTGATTGTAGTCTTATTACCTGCCAATTTCTATTATGAGCTATACAAGAATATGAGATGAGGATATAAGTTCTAAAATGGGATTGCTTGTGTGCATCTGGCGGAACTGAGTCTGAACATATTGACCCACAGTTTATATATAAATCAATCAAAATGGGTACAGGTTAAATCACTGCATGGGCAAACATAATATTTATTTAAGTTGGTTTAGGTGTCGCAATTCGCAAATCAAATACCCGCATATATAACGAAAATTATGTGTATGACATTTTGGCAAAATCACAAGAACTTATCGTCGGTTCTATTTTCAAAATAGGGGCAATCGTCTGTAAAAGTTGACGAAGTGATTTTGTACTGAACTGACGTTTACCGATTTTCGAGACACGGGTACGTAATCAACGTAACGTAATTCTATTTTCATTAAAAACTCTTCATAAATATAAAAGTTTGATCCTAAACGTACGGCCTTATGTCCGAAAATGATTATACTGGAGTTTAGAGTCCTTGCCGCGAGCGTAGCGAGCCACATACCCCAACTTGACGCAATATAAACTTTGACATTTCGTTACGTACCCGTGTCTCGAACAACGGGCGAATAG
This sequence comes from Cheilosia scutellata, assembly GCA_955612985.1. Classification (NCBI taxonomy): domain Eukaryota; kingdom Metazoa; phylum Arthropoda; class Insecta; order Diptera; family Syrphidae; genus Cheilosia; species Cheilosia scutellata. The sequence continues at coordinate 2,650,229 of OY015312.1, forward strand.
CAACAGCCAAAAGTTGAAATCGGCTTAGCGGCAAGCACTTATAAAAGCTCGTATTTGTTGTGTATTGATTGGTTGTTATAAAACAATGTTTAAGCTTATGACGATGATAATTACACTGCTGTCCAAGAAACGTTGTAAATCTTTTAGGCAAGTAGAATCAGGCATTTCTAAAATAGCTTAGATATTTTTTTATCAGGAAGTATCCCTTGCTTTGAGAAAGTATGACCGAAATATTTGACAGATGATAGGCTAAAACTACACTTAATCTTTATTTAGCTTTAAATTTGCCTGATTTGGGCTGTCCAATACCTTTATAAGGACTGCTATCATGTTCCTCCTCAAGATCAGAAAACAAATCTACGATAATTTTATGAAAGATTTCAGGTGCCATCTTAAAAGCATAGGCATGGTTGTCTCCAAAAACTTATACATTCCGAAAGGTGTATCTATTTTTAAAGCTAGATGTTTTTCCAGATTTTTCCTCAAACTGAACACGAAGAAAAAAATACAGCAAAAAAGGCCATTTCTCAACTGTTCTTTTGGCAACACTTTCAAAGGAAAGCCATCTAGTTTTTCAAAGTTCTATGAAATATTGTTGCCTCTTTGAACTTCGATAAAAATTTAACACATTTGGGCATAACTGTTACTTGGAATACAGGCAACAGCCGAATTGTTCATTAAATCTACAGAGTGGCAGACACAACCAATATGGAAAATACTTACTTAGATGGCGCTACAGTCCGGGTTAGGAAACACTTTACTGGAGCACTCACGCAATCGGTCCATTGTACTATCAGGAAAAATATCCAGTATTACTCTTAGCACACTAAGCAAAAGCGAAGTGCCCCGTAAGAACACCAATAAGTTGTCTGCAGTCATTTCTACTGAGAGACAGCAGGAATGCCGCAGACTTCTTACTGACTTTCGGTCGCATGCGTTTAGTTTCCTCGCTTCCTGTAGAAGTGTAGAGCCTTCCCATATACCTACAATTGTGTTCGTTTGAGACCCAATCGTCAATCGTCATCAGCACAGGTTCTGGTCCCGAGAAATTATCCTCTAGCAATCTCATCGGATATCTCATTTCCAGCAATCCCAGTGTGACCCAGACAAGAGTCAAAGAGTTCAGCCTTGCGACCGAGTTCAAAGAGTTGTTGCACGTGGGCCTGAGCGTAAACGTTTGAACCTTTTAGGGTATGCAACAGAGAGTCAACTACCATGCACCATATCAGGGGAGACAGAACACTACCTTGTGGGAGCCTTTGTTTACCCCTGTCCATAAACCTCTTTGTGCCCCTGTCTTACCATGGCGTCCACCTCCACAGTCCGCATCTAGCACCAAAGTTCTATTCATCAGCATTGCCCTGATCCACAATACCATAATGTCTCATCTACGCCGTGCTGTCTAGCGAGTTACACATGCATTCGAAAGTCGCATTGTCGAAAGCGCCCTCTATGTCGATGAAAATGCCCATGGCGCATTCTTTCCTATCGAGCGCGCATTCAATTCTAGCAACTAGATTTTGAAGCGCAGTCTCACAGAATTTTCCACGCTGATATGCATGTTGCATCTCAGATAGAGGGTGCATCCTCAGTGCAAACCTGCCAGTCTGTCCAAGCTTTTCAGCAAGAAAGGAAGCCAGACTTATAGGTCTGAAACTCTAAGCGAGGGAGTAGTCATTGTTCCGGATACACGCAGTGAAGATTTTCTTCAGAGTTGGCAGAGTTGGTTTATACCCTGTTGGAGCAGACCTGGGTTCACTACATCAGTACCAGGCGACTTGAAGCCATCAAAAGATGCTACAGCATATCTAATAGCCTCATCTGTTGCCAAGATCGATGCAGTATACCAGTTATGCCGAGTTTTGCGGCTTAGATTATCCTCAACCTGCACAAGCGGACTTAGCTGTGACCCAATCGTTATTTGGTTACCCGGAAAATGAGTTTCCAGCAAAAGACTGAAAGTATCCGCTTTTGCCTCAGTGTAGGTACCAACAGATTTTCTAAGTGCATCCGGTTTGATTGGTTTGCCCCTTTTGAGAACTTTAACCAACCTATACTGGTCTCACCTAGAGTCTCGATTTTTTCACAAAAATCTTTATAGAAAGCGCTTTTCGATACCCGAATTAACTTCTTATATTCTCTTTGTTTGAATCGGAAAATATCCCAGTCTCCATCCAAATTTGTCTTGACTCTTGAGTGACCGATTTAGAAGTTTTCTGGCTTCCTTTCTAAGTCTATATGTAGGTATATAACCACATTGTTGGGCGGTATTGATCACATTGTTTAAAGGACTATTATCAGTACCTTAATAACAACAAAATCAGAAAAACAACAAAAGCTTTCTGGGCCTGCCGCTGCATGTATGGTAGAACCTGGGGATCTCTACAAAAATCAGAGTCAGACCCATTATAACATACGCCTCGGTAGTATGGTGGAACAAAGCCACCCAAAAAACAGCCATAAAGAAGCTTATTAATCAATCAGCTATAAAAGCCCTTAGCTCACCAACTATTGACTCCAAATCAGTACCTACTACACTGCTTCAATTCCCTCCAAACACTTAGTACCAGGAACAAAACCAGTTTATGGTGGGTCCCCGGCCATAAGGGGATTGAAGGAAACGAAAAAGCTGATGAACTAGCCAGTAAAGGCTCGGAAACCCCTTTCGTAGGACCTGAACCCTTCTGTACAATCCCCAAATCAGCTACAAATTCTGCTATAAACAGCTGGGAACGAAACAAAAACATTTCCTATTGCGAGAACATCCCAGGTCTTAGACAGGCCAAAAAAGCTATACAGCCTTTCAAAAACGATGCCAAAAAGTTGCTAAATCTAAGCAGGAACGATATCAAAAATCTAGTAGGTTACCTAACAGGTCACCACGGTCTGCGATATCACCTAAACAAATTGCACTTGGTCGACTCACCGGAGTGCCGACTATGTCTCGAAGAAGACGAAACAGCTGAGCATATCATATGTGAATGCCCTGCTCTCTATGGTATTAGAAGGAAATCATTTTTCAGGGAAGTAATAAGTACCGAAGAATTAAGAAAATCCTCTGCTGAATGCATCATCAGCTACATTAGGAAAGTAGAAGCGCTACTAACCTAAACATAAACCTGACAATTTTTAAGCACAAGATCTTTTAGGTCAACGTGCATCACATCGCTCTGGCGAGTCAGTTTATAAAAAAAAAAAATTATCAGTACCTACAATTTTATGCCGAGTCCGAACGGCTGCATTGAGAAGATTTTTCAGGACAATTATACTCTCGGGTGTTTGTCAGACGTTCGCGAGAAGTGGCGCAGTGTAAAAACCTTTAGATCTAATTTATATTTTTTCGGGGATCGAACCGGGGACTCTTTACACAGTAGGTCAACACACGAAAATGGCGGAATAGTAAGTTCAAGTAACAGTTTACTCACCGCTATTATGAAATGTTCTTTTTTTCGACTAGACACTTTATAGGCGTTACGAATAGCCAATTAATTTTTACTCTTCCACACACTATTGAAATATTCAAGAATCATGTTTCGAGCATTTGGCAATGAGCTACGAACCCCAAATTTACCCAAATTGTATGTGACGGAATCAATGAAACTTAGCTTTGTTGAAAGCTGTGCCTGTCAGCTAATATTATGTTTGTGCGGCATCCTATAGCTTGTCTGGCTCACTTTTACGACAATGTGTCCGGGAACCCAGCAAATCACTGGGTACAGATTAAGACCGTTTATTGCTCTTAGTGCTCCCACACAAAACAATATACTATAGAACCATGTGTGTACGTTCTACCTCACATGGCTAACATTTTGCATGGATCTAATATTGGTTTTGTATGGGAGCGACCAGAACTACTCCACCGATATAGTCCTAGGTCTCCTAGGTCGATTCATTATCGTGTTTCCAACAGACAGACAGACATGGCTAAATCGATTCAGAATTTGATCCTGGATTCAAAATATATAAATACATTATGGGGTGTCCGGGGACTCCTTCTTGGCGTTACAAAAATGTAATGCCAAAGTAAATATACCTTACTGTGGAGTCATATAATAAGTCATTGTTTTATCAATCAATAGCAAAGAAGCTATACTGTCAAGCAGGAGCAATCAATTTGCCAAGAACATTTATAACCTCAGTCATTACCCATCATCAATGAGACTGGTCACTGGATGACCAGTAGCAATTGGATGCCTGCCAAGAGCCGAGATAGGTGCGTCCCACATTGGGCCTGTGCCTGTGCCACGCACACACTTAACCAAAAGGCAAAGAGTAATAATTTAATGTTTTGCAGCTAATTTTTCTCTGTGTCCACCATAAATTGGCTTCCAGTCAACAAAAGGTAATTATTTAAGATGGCTATGCAAAAAAATATTACGAAATTAAGAAAGGGGATAGGTCGGTCCCGGTCCTGTCTGAAGCGTAGTTAATTTTGTTTGCAACAGTGATTCGTTTTTTCCGTTGTTGCTTCTTTTCACAGCGTAATACTGTCGGTCTTGACTACCGTGTTACATCGCGTATTATAAGTAATGCCGAGGACTACCATCCACGGTTTGAATCGAGCCATATGAACGGGTCCGAGATAAATTGTACACGCAACCGCCCCAGATGAAGATATATAGAATTCCTTGTTTTTTTTTTTTTTTTGTTCGTTTTCGTGTTTCACTTGTAATTCTTACCGAAGGTAGGATTTTGAATTACTACCATTACCAGAAACGAATGACTTCTGTTTTGCGTCTGTCTCCTTTGGTGTTGATCCGGTGTATTGTTGTGGATGTGAGGACAATTGTAAATTCGTTATTTGGACGCTCTGGACGGTTGCCCCTATGTAGGTATATCCTATTGAATGTTAAGAGAAAATTGAAAAATTACTCGTGTTGGTATAATTAGTTTCGACAATGTTAGGGTTATGTACAGATTTTGTGAGACGAGATTTTTCAATTTGTTTTGCGTGGCTTAAGAGACGTTCCAATGTGTATCATTTTATAGCCATGTTTCCAATGTTTCCCTTCTATCAAAGGGTGTTATAGGACATTTGACCATTTGATATAGATTCTATTCATTCGTAGGCAAATTTATCAATGAAGCTCTGAGTGTTATAAGCTGGTAAGGTACTTGTATTTGAACTTATAGGGCATGTCCAATTCAGATCCGCATCTGCCATTTCGTTAACTTCCACGCCAGGAACCCAACAAAGCAGTAAAATGTGACGGTGTCGCACGGTACTGATTTACACAATTTGAATTAAGTAAACTTTAAGTGCTGCTATGGTAATTTTCATTGGTAGTATAGTTTCACTGCTAAGACAGTTTAAGCTGAATTTTAACTGCACATATCTCAGCCTAAAAAACGTAGCATTAATCCAGCATTAATCTGGCAGTCTGTATGGCTAGGTATGGTTTTCCCACTCGAAAGGGGGAATTCTTCTGAGAAGAATACTGCTCATGTTTTTCATATTTGTAAGATAAACAGATTTGGCTAACTGCCTGCAGTTGCGCACTCCTTCGCTAATGTCCTTATAGTGTTTCTTGACAATGCCTTACAACTCAATATTGCTTTCTTTTAAGCCAAAGAAACAACGATTGGCAAGCGAAATTTTTCGCCTGAGTTTATAGTGGAGCCGATGTAGATAAATTCATTATAACTACTTCAAAGTTATAGATGTCTATTAGGTACTTACTTATGGTTTTATCCTTGTTCACTACTTATCCCAATTTTGCCGCTTCTGTCCCAATATTTGCAACTTTACATCAGATTTGTGAAAGATGGTGCCTCTGGTGATGGCAGAACTAGTTTTTTCATAATCCTCAACACCGACTTTTTTTTCTACTATAACGTTTCCTTGCTCAATGTTCATTACTACAGGTACATATATGTTCAGGTCTTGTCACTTTCTTTTTGGGAATGTGAAAACTGGCATTGGCCCATAAAGTGTTTCCAACACTGTAACTAGTTCTGAAAAATCCTCGCTGACCTCACCTCCATCTGACCGAGTGTCCGAAAGAGCCCTCTGCTTTCACATTTTGTTCTCTCACAGTCTGAAGTCACATTTGGCCGCCACGCTTTATAATATGTTCAATTATGATTCTAACAGGCTCTCATCAAACAACTGAACAGAACCTTTAGCATTAGTTGCTGTCAGGAGAGAAACTACGCGGGTTAAAAAATATCCATAGTAGTGAGGAGAGTTCCGAGTAAACAAAAGTGAACACATCGTGCTGTCACATTTTGACATTAGGATTTATGCTAATTCATCAATCAACCCGAAGCTTGCTGAAGCTTTTGGCTGTACATGTCATTCATGCTTGACTTTCGAACAATGGTTAAGAACTATGGTGCCCGTCAGAAAGACTTAAGAACGGACTACTAGAGCCCTCTTCAATGTTTATACCGGACAGCGGACAGTTTGCCGACGATAAGGCAGACGAAATCTTGCCTGGCCCTGTTAAAATGTTTTATGTTTCTTCTTTAACTGAAGAGTATCGAAGTTAAAAAAGTCGTAAAGTAATTTAACCTAATTATAGTGACACCATTTACACTATTTATCTTGAATATAGTTCCATTATACTGAATGTATTTTTTAAAAGCAGCATAACTGTATTCACCTGTTGATTTCGCTTTTATAGGTATAAAAATGTCAATAATTCTTCTTTTGCTGTTAGACTAATACTACACAATAATTTAAATACACAGCTCACTTAATTTATTTATAAGTTTCTCTAAGATTCGCGCACACTGGTACTGGTTTTCCGAGAATCTTCTCCATACAGTCACAAAGCTATACGTGCATATTATCTTCCCGCCAAAAATCAACGCACGCAGTCCAGGGCTCTTTTCATTTACCTATTCGTAATCGCCCAACCGATTAACCATTTAACACACTCTATAGGTAGGTACATATATTTACAGCTCGCGCTACTCCTACTCAATGCACAATACATCCCGCCCGCCCGCCGCCGGCCGGCCAAGCCAACAGCCTTGGGTTGAGCCGTGCTTTAAAACCGCAAACGGGAAATTCAGCACAATTCCTCTCTTCAAAAGTCCTCCAAAGGTGACTACCATAATAAAGATAAATCGCCCATCAACATCCTCAACACTGAGGACTCCAAATGTCAGGAGGCAAAATAACTAAAACCAGATCCAAGTGCCCTGAATTATGATGATTATAAAGAGAAAAATACAACAATCCTTTCAAACTGATAACACCACCATGCTTAAAAGAACAAAAGCAGAAGAACATGTTCCTATAGGTTAGGTATATAATACATAATATTATGGACAAACACATTGCATCGTATGAAACGAAGCAAATAAAAATAAATAATATGATCCTTAAAAAATCAAGCGTTGAATAATAATCCGTAACTGTCAGAGTTTGGAACACGTGCACTCCAATAGTCCAATCTTCAAGCAGCGCAGCGGTTTAATTTCATCTTCAGCACACCCTACCGACCGTGCGTCCGTTGTCCTGTCTTCAACAACTAACTCCATCACGATTATGTTCACGTTTGCTCGTCACTGTGGTAGTACTAGAAGGTACAGTCCGTTCCGCGCTTGGAAGTTTTTTTTTTCAGCTTTACGTTTGCCTTATTTTATTTCGCTGCTTTGCGTGCCTCTTTCGTCATGACGGTTGCACTTTTACTTTTTTCTGACCCAATGGATAAACTGGACATTAAACAGCACGAGGCAATTCACACTGATGTCTGATTTTAAAACTATTTTTATTATTAAAATAAACTAAGAATTAAAAATAAATGAGCAAGTAACTATACTGCAAAGTTTATCTCTGACGTGACAAGGCTAAATAAATAAATAAATAGGTGGCGCAACAGGCGGGTAGACACCCTAGGCCAAGCTTCTCGCAAGCGCAACCATTACACAGTGGAGTATTTCAATCGAAAACTCGGCCAAAATTATTTTTCATTCCTAAATGACATTATTTTCGCGTGAAAATGGTAGTTATGTAATAAAATAAAATAATAAATTTTCCTCATTTGAAGATATTTTACTAAAAGTTAAAAAAAAAAAAATATATAAGAAATTGGAACAGAAATTATTTTTAGGTGAAATAATTAGCCGGGTGATACTTCATCAAATGAATCTCCATCGTCTTCGACTTCACTTATTATATTGATTTTGTCGCATTTGAATTCTCAGGAAGGAGCATTTCTAGGGTGTCCATATGAGCATGAGCATACGCATAGATTAAATACGTTTCAGCTCACAAAATTTCGAGTTGCAAATATTCGCAGCTAATTCTTTTTGTATTCAATTTGAGAATATTTTTTCCTTCTTATACCGTTTAAATAATTACGCAATAATGCGCAATACTATAACAAATTCATTATAGAATGCAAAATTATAAAACAAATACCTACCGATTTTTTTCAAGAGGCTCTGTAAACCGAAATTGTGGAAAAACAAATAAGTTATTCTTTGCTAAAACAAACTGAAATGTTAATTTTCCATTAGTTTTCACTTTCCATTGTGAAATGATCACTTTTTATTACAACAATTTATAGAAATAATTTATTGAAATGCACTGACCGGGATGTTAGGTACGTGCTAACAGAAAAATGCAGTGTGTGTAACTGTCAACTTTCGACTAATTTTACTACAACACGTGACCTTCGATCAACAAAAAAAAATTTTTGTACATTATTCTACAAACATTTAAGAACCGTCATCTTAAACTTTTACTTGCCAATTTTGCTTTTTTGAAAATTGACTTTTGGCCGGGTTTTCGATTGAAATACTCCACTGTGCATTCGTTTGTGTGAGTTTCTATTTTTGGGACGAATGGAAGGGACCTACAATTTTATGCCGAGTCCGAACCAGTGGTGTCATTTTAGCGCTTTCGGCGCTAGATCTGACGCTTTTACTTTGTATGCAGCGCGCTTTAAAAAGTTTTAGCTCCTGGCTAGATTTTTTATTTATTAAAAAATCTAATTGGAATTGGCACAGACAATGCTTCTGTTATTGGGCAGGAGCAGGAGCTCATAAAATTGTAAGAGAAAAGTACAATCTACCGAATCACATGCAAACTATACCCAGAATTTAAAATTGCTTAAAATTTCAATGTGCCTTTCGGCCTCTATAATTATGTCTGAAAATAGAGATATGCTAAAATGTATCGATTTGATTTTTGTGGTTAAAGCGGCCTGGCAGCACTGGTCCGAACGGCTGAATTGAGACGATTTTTCAGGACAGTTTTACTCTCGGATGTTTGTCAGACGTTCGCGAGAGGTGGCGCAGTAGAAAAAACCTTCAGATGTAATTTGTGTTTTTCGGGCGATCGAACCTGGGATCTCTCGCACAGTAGTCCAGCACACTAAACACTTCGCTACTGAGTCTGCAAATTAGCGGCATTTTTTTCAATTCTCACCTATATTGAATTCTTTGGTTGAAGTTCTTACTTCTTTCCAAATGTTTTGCTACAGGCTTAGAAGGCAACACACGACTTCCTTCCTTATGGTGGATTTACATTATCACGCCACGCAATTTTGCATGACTTCAGAGAGAAAGATCCGTTTTTCCAAAGTCAAGGATAATGATGTGTAAGAGTGAGACCACAAGTCTAACAGTTGAATTTAGGCCGCCATAACTTTTTTATGGAGATTTGTGGTCTCACCCTTACAGATCATTAGCCTTGACTGTGGAAAAACGGATCTTTCTCTCTGTTAAATTTCGGGTCAAGCATGATACCCACTCAGCGCTGGAGGATAGTTTGATTGGTTGACCATTTAGACGGGCAACGGCAAATTCGTTTATTTTGGTTTTGGTAGTGACTATAGCGTCGGTTAAGTTTTGCTCGGATTAACGCCGACGCTACAACTTGCGTAATTAATTGTTTACCTTTACGGTCACCTGATTTTTTGACGATAAAAATTCCAAAATTAGACCGATTTTCATTATTTTTTTTAGAGAATATTCGATCAGCTTTGTAGGTCTCATTGGGTTTTCTACCAGGACGAAGGCAATCTATGTAATTCAATGTTGGAAATTATATTTTGATCTAATTTTTAAATAGAATGTAAAAAAAATATTACATAATTTAATTTTCATGAAAAAGAAAACTACAGAATGTTCCCCTGCCTACACCATAAACGTTAAATTTAATCTCTAATACCTATGTAACTACATTATTATGTATAATTGGCAGAAGTCTATCCCCAAAAAGGAATACTAATAAAACAAAGTATTTATATATGGAGCTACATATCCTGTTTTTGTATCTCCTTTTTTGTTTTAATATTTCATCCTCTCTGGTTGCTTCTGAAACTGATGCAATTCAAAGCGATCAATAGCATCGTCGTGGTCGTCATCATCATTTGGAAAGACCTAATGGGGCATGTCCTCCAGTGGTCCATCGATGGCGGTTTTCAGCTACTGTGCATTTGTTCGACCATAAAACACAAATCCCCATAAAATCAAACGATTTTTCATACCCACCTATCTCTGTATCTAGATATATTATGTTTATGTATCTTTCAATGTATTTCTGTAGCTTTGTGGCGCGGAGAGATGTAAAATTCGCGGGACCACGAAACGCCACGACATGCGATTGCAGATGTGCGTGAGTAAACTGGAAACTGGATAAATCAGGGAAACAACTTCTTCCCCCTACCTTTCCTCATGGTTTTGTATTCCAATATTCCTACCTTGCCATTGCATTGCAGCAGTCAGACTTTTGTAGCTTAAATATTACATGGAACCTATTCTTTGTGAGTGAGAATAAAATGAAACTGGGCGCGTGCGCTCAAGTGTTGTACACTCTGTAGGTGTGATTACAAAGTGTAGGGGCACATGTAGGTATAGTCAAATTAGGTATAGTATTCTATGCTACTACGTACCTTTAATTTTTGTTCTACCTATACCTTTCAAATATTTAGAAAAGGACATCCCACTGATTATGTTGTCCGAAAAGCGGACATAACATGCTAAAATTTATAAATAATAAGTAATAAACAGTGATCCAACAAAAAGCAGATACTGCAACAATTTTGAAGTTCTTTACGCTTTAATAAAAAATGATGTGTAGGTACGACACTAGTAGGTATAGCCAAATCCAGATCTGTAATCTGAAAAATAATTATGGAATGATCTCACCCTCCACTTAGTTTATTTTTCTGTTTGATAATTTAAAATTAAGCCATGTTTATTTTTATTTATTATTTTTTTGTAATTAAAATTGAATTTAATTTAAATTTAATTTAAATTCGAAATTTGTTTAAAGATGATGGTTTAAATTTTTATTTGATAACCCATAGATGGCGTAGGTCGCAGAGGAGATGCGATCGTCAAATTTATGGTAGATCTAGATACCAATATCATTTGGCCAATGTATCTGCATGGATGGGGTGGGTGGCCAAGGAGTCATAATGCTAACATTTATTACTCCACATCCAGATGATTTCCCTTCCGCCTTTGACCGGAATTATATTTAAATTTTAGAGTTAAAATTATTTGTTTTGATTTTAAAATTTTGTACTTGTAGTATCGGCAATGTGCGATACCAATACTTGACTATATAAAATGTAAAACAATGAAAATAAAGTCGCACTATATAAAATAAAAATACGGAAAATAAAAGTCAATTGATAGTAAACTATATAGAGAAATCGGTTCTTTAATATTGGGTCTCTACAGTACTATGCTGTCGCCATGAACCAGCCCTTAGTCGGGATTGCTTCACCAGTAAAATTTGCGAGCCACTTCTCTCAAAAGCATAGTTACATATGCCAATACACGAAGTCGTCACAAATGCACAGGTACAGCTCTTTCCCGAATGATGTCAATTATCGGAGGCCCTGGGATACGCCAAAATCACAGATGGATGCACAGATCGAGCTCTGATTTTTGGACTAAAAGAACAACTTATACACAGTTCAGAAGATAACAGACTGGCTAAAGTGACAAAGGAGTGGCGCGTAGGCGCGTGATGCCGGAGGGTGAAGACTGGGGACACATAGCCCGGGAATCTTTCATGCCAGCTAGTACGGATTAATTAAATCAGATTTGTGGACGTTGGTTCTTATGGAAGAAATTGTGACGGGCGAGGTTATGCGTGATACGCAATTAAATTGAATTATTCAATATGAATATTAATTTTTTTCAATTTCAGCTGTGCGCTGTCGAATGTACTAGAAGAAAAAAAAATATAAATTTGCAATCACAAAAAAAAAAATCCAATGCAACGTCTTCGTCAAAACGAATTTGGAAAAACGATATGCTTTTCCAAAAAGCGCTCTTTCACTCAGCATCAGTACTTCTTCAATTACCGCTCCCGGGCCGGTCGATTTACGAGCATGTTTTTGACATAAATGTGCTTCTCGTTTCCGTATTATTCGGAAACCAAGATCGGGTTTAGCAAACAATGGTTAAAGTTAAGTCAGTCACATGTATGTGTGTATATTCAAAATCATGTTTCCTTTTCAACTCAGTGTAATAAATCAGTGATTTTTTTTTTATTGAAAAATAGCAATAAAACTATAAAGTACTAAGGGCCTTTAGCCTTCGTTCAAAAATTATTAACAGCATTCGCCAACGAGATTGCGTTCGAAAATTTAATAGGATCAGAACAACTGAAAAACATATTATATAAGAGGGAAACTTCGTGTGTGATTAAATTGCATCATGTATCACCATTAATGTCATCACAAGACTCCAACTATGAAAACTTCTCAAAAAATGAAAACATATCCCTTAAGGGATGTTGTTGCAGTAAATGCATGATTTATTGTCTGCATCGCGTTCGTTTGGTGAAAATAATTATTCTCTATCCGATGCAATGAAGGTATACATCTGATATTAGTAATTAAATTATAAGCAAAATTAATTCATGAATTTCTTGAAAGCATTGTAATGTAATATGTTAGATTGAGTGGAAAAATATATCACATACAAAATGATATGACATTTGAGGAAAATTGTAGTAAAAGTTAGAAAAGGAAAAGTCTTTTGTGTTTAAATTCGGAGAGTAGAAGAGTCATTGATGTGTAATATGGGGAAAGTACGATAACTTAGGCGCCAAAAATTGATAACGGTTTTTTGTAGAGGGGTTAAGAGGGGCCCAGTACATTTTTCGAGCGGAATTATGTCGTTTTGAAAACGTCATAACTCCGCGCGGAGATATGTCGCTACCCCGTTAAATATACATATAAGCATTTTTACTATGGGAGGGGGGGGGGGCGGTCTATCTCGCTTCGTTTAGACGGGAAGGGTAATTAACAAAAAAAACAACTTAAAATGAAAATAAAATATTAAAAAGCAATGACAATACTAACAACAAAGTACTATAGTATTTTTCAATTCCAGGAATCTGTTCTAAATTGTCTATGGTGCAAAACTGCAAAATTTTGTCTATAATGTGCAATTTTAGGCCAGAGACTGTTGCTGAAGAATGTTCTGGACATTGGGTAAACTAATATAATTTAAAAAAGTTTTCATATACTCAACCTTGCACCCATCCCATAATCCAACAGTGACCACAAGCAGGGGGTTGTAGGCGGGCAGCAATGCCCCCCATACACATTTCTAGGTGCAAGGGTAACAAACGGTTAATGCGAATACATTTATCTTGATCTGTCAAAACTAAGTTTACGAAAATATTTCGCGCATTTATTACGCGAGCAAAAAAAAGTAGGTAGAAATTTCTGTACCATCAGCCCAAGAAGAATCCTGCTAAATTTTTTCTCGAAGTGCACACTTACTCGAAGTGCAGTCGGGCCCGACTTAAAAGCTTTGCTTAATTTCATATTACGTCGGCTACACAATTTTGAAGAGATTTCTGTACAGTCCCAGAATACTGTTGTTAAAATTTTGAGTGAAATGCGCACTGCTCGGTTAAAATACTTTTGTTTGGAAGCTTAATCTAAGCGCGGGTGACTGCTGAGCCAATGGTTTGACCAAAATGGTTTCACAACTAAATACATAGCCAATTGCATCCAAAAAGAAAATCACTATGCTGCATTAGGGTGCGTTTATGTTGGAGATTACCGATGAGAGCGAATAAGACTCTATCTACCAAAGCGCAAAAAACTTTACATTAGGCGTATTTTTTTGGGAAGTGAGTATAACAAAATCAAAAGTGAGTATAACCGTTTTGCATGTAAAACCAAAAGTGAGTATAACAAAACCAAAAGTGAGTATACCAGTTTTACATGTAAAAGTAAAAGTGAGCTAGCTATAGATTCCCAAAAAAATACGCCTATTGATTCTCATATAACTGATTACTATGGAGCAGTGCTTTGAGCCACAAGTCACGATTGGAGCTTTGATAATTCGGTTGTATCTATAGATATTTCCCCAGCTTTCATCGACGATGTACGTGCAAGTCGAAGTTTTAATTAGTATAATTTCGCCAGACCCGCATTGTGGGATCAAAAAGACGCAAATCATCACAAGATTTTATTGAAGCTCCAACATGAACACATATAAAAACAGAGAGCAAAGCTTTGATTTAATCGTCGCTGCTTTCTGCTTATAACAGATTTTTTTTTTTTAGATAGAAATTCTTTTTACTCAATCTGTTTATATTATAGGAAATTGGCTTAAAAAACTTGACTTATAACTAAAATAGGTTATGTCGGCTCAACAAAAGGGGCGCGACGGCAGGGGCGTAGCGAGGGGGGGGGGTATGAGGGGGTGGCACACCCCCACGCTTTTGAAGAGTCGGCAAATCAAGGAAGCTACATTTATTAACTTGAGCAACTAGCTCGGAACAAAATATTATAAAAAATAAGAAGTGAGTTTGGATTTTCAAACTTGTAAATGTATACAAGTCGGTATTTTTAAAGGTTCACCCTTTCTGAAATGCCAATTCATATATATTTATATTTATGTACCTTCTCCGAAGTTTCGATTTTAAACTCGGGTCGGCATTGGTGGTTTTGCCGAACACATTAAAATTTAGCGAGTTTCGATTCGATTTTAAAATGGACGGTCGCCATTTGAAATTTGAGGTTAAATTCGAACGAATGTTTTATTCGCTAGTTTGTGGAAAGCGGCTTAGTGATGTGGAATGCGAATAAACTTTAACAATTCTCGACAAACTATTTATAAACTTGTTTTCTTAATACCTTTTTTATTTTTATGAGATTATTAACTTTAGAAACTTATTTATAAATGATCCTACTCTTGAAATAGTAAAATGAGAAATTTTCTGTTTATATGTAGTAATTGCATAAAAAGTGTTTTGTTCACATTTTATCAATTCGTTATCAGTTCGTTCTCATGTGAATGGTCGTTTAAGATACATATTTCTTTTTCTCACACAGTGTCAGTGACTTCGCAATGCAAACCCGGTGGCCGTTGAAAATTAAAAAATGTAAACAATTTCAACAATATTCATTTCATAAATATGTTTATGATTTATGAAAATAGTTTGATTAAATGGACAAGCCAGGCCCTGGCAAAAAAAAAACAAATCCTCTCGGCGATAGTCTTTGAACCAAAGATTCGTCTTGAGGTATGATTCACAGTCACTTGTTGATTGAAAAATCATTAGCCTCGGTGAAAATCAAGCAAACAGTCTCCGCGGTACTAATAATAATTTTTAGTGTCCAGGCTAACTTTTACGAAGTCACAATGGCGAAAATTTCCATATAAAATTGTCAATTGTGAGTGTGACCGTCAAAATATTTAAGTTGAAGACTAAAAATGATTATTGGTAAGGCCCTCTGTCTAGATCAGATGTGGTGGTCGTCTACTGATGAGCCCACCCACCACATCGGGGTGAAACGCATTACTGTACTGGAGTCGAGGCCAACTCAAATTTAAAAATTTGTGATGATCTCACATCTCAACTCAATTCAACTTTTAAAATAACAAATTTAAATTCAAAATCTTATATCTCGAAGACCACCGACTCGATTGAGCTCAAATATACAAATGGTCTTAAATATTGGCCCAGAAGTGTTCCTGTAAAAATAGGTAAAAATTGAACAAAAGGCCGTGGCACCTCCCATACAAAAAACATATTCTATGTGGTGGAACTCGATGACGTTATAACTCGATAACCGCTGGGCCGATTTTCAGGATTCCTATGCAGTCGGCAAGTTCCTAAAATAAGTTGGCATTTCAATGAAAATCACCCCCCACGGCTCGAGCCCTCGCTACGCCTTGCCCGACGGATTTACCTATAATGATTATATTTACAAAATAATATTAGTGGCTACTTAATCTATAACACGAATACTTAGTTTGTTATTGTCTATAGGCTAACTAATTTTGCCGCATTAAATATGTTGTATTAAAGTGGCTTATCCACTATAATTTCTGCTGTTTGTCATCTCGTACTCTCGTAGAATAGTCTATTTTCGTTATGTACGATATCTTCAAATTCTGGATCTGTGATAGCCCTTGCACTCAGATATGGTTGCAGAGGTTCTAATTCTTGCTGAATGAGTTGCCGGATTTCCTGGTTAGGGTAATCAGATCATCTAAATTCCTCAGAAGTCTAGCGGATAACTCCATCATAAATTGTCCCATTGTATTCATTCCTGCTCTCTCATAGAGCATCGTTGTAGGATAATAGGTACTTCAGCGTTAATGGATTACGCCAAAGCCCTATGCAAATTCTGATTATCTTCCTTTCGAAAAGCTCAATTTTCTTCATTGTCGTTGAATCTGCTTATCACAGCTCCAGCAAAATAAACGCTTAGTAATGCATTCAGCAGATAAGCTGGTGCTGTAGTCATATGTCATATAGTTAGCATAGTTTTCCGCTATTGCATCTCACAAACGGAAGAAAGTAAGGTACCTAAGGTAAGTGGTAAAATGATGAGCCTAAATAAGTGAACCCCACCTTTATTAGAATTACCTAGCATACCTTACATAAGCGCGGCGCATATAGCAGTACATTCTTTGCTACTGCTACAGTAGTGTCTACCTATATGCATTTCCAATTACTTGTGCCCCATCAAAAGGTTGACGCTCCTTCCTAATGCTTTTCTTTCTAGTCTGAGCAACTTTTTTAACTGTTCATTTGTGCTCCCATTGTTATATCTAAATTAGAATGATTCACAAAACAACCTCTGGACTTCTGGAGACACATAATTTAATTACTTTGCGTTACTCCATGTAGGCGAGAATCAAACTATTACAAAGAAAACTTGGTAATTTTTAATACAACGACCTGCACCGTAAAACTGAGCCATAAGAAAGGGAACATAATTATAGAATTTATATGAGGGCTAATAAAATGTGTAGGTACATACCAAAATGGGCTTAAATTTGTAAAAGACCAGTAGATAAGTATGCATTCCTACTTGTTGTTGGCTTGATCCTTAACCTTAATTGTCTTCGCCAGACGTCCATTTGCTGTTGGTTGTGTTGTAATTGCATGGAAATCCCAAAACCGGTGAAAATTCTGAAACTTCGAAATCCTTTTTAATTGCCGCTGCTAAATCCTTAAAGTTTTCGGATAAGCGAATCTTGCCACTTTATCTACCATCTTTGGCAGACGTAAACAGAGCAAAAAAAAAACAGTATGATGGCGATGATGATGATGACGATGACGACCACGGCGACAACAGCAACGACACGGAGAGGCATGGATGGAGATGTGGACTGAAAAGTACAGTCTACGTTGTCGTTTGTATCTTTATAAGGGTATGGGATGATGACGGAGTTTACATACAAGCACACGCGGCTCGCGCGCGCACGCCTCTATCGCAATCGCAACCCAAAGAAACAAAACCAGTTTCGAAATAGCGTAGTGAATACGTACGTAAGTAAGTACCACAGCACAGCATCGACAGCAGCACCACCCGATTGCAAACAAGTTTTTAACTCCATTTTACGCTGCGATCCATGCACTAGGGCAACCGATGTCGCACTGTGCTTTGCAAATATGTACTAAGTCTTAAAGTTATTACAATTACAACTACAAGTCACACTCGTAACGTAACAGTGGCAACAATAACCAAAACTTTTTTTTTTATTTTGGTCCGCACAAATGTGCCCACTCTGGCGGATGCATACGAAGTTCTATGTTGCCTACATGATTGTAAGGCTATTTTTCTTAGCAGTTAGTATCTGAAAACGTATCAATCTGGAGGCTGGCGCAAATCAAGTTGTGGGCTATGTTCTATAATCTATCGAACCACAAGTTCTATTTTTATTTTATCTATACCTATCCGTCGAGAGCTCCAATTCAATTTCCAGCTCTTAGGCTTAGGAATATGGGATGTGCGTGCATCCCTTGATACCGGATTGTAGAACATTATACCTAGGTACATGCATTATGTTTCGTTTCCTTCCTTTTGCTACTTTACTTCCTTTCCAGTAACGCTACCATAACGCGAATCATATCAAGTAGAATTTGAAGAATCACTTTAGTTCCATCGGGTTCGCTTTGCACTACCTAAGCATTAGTAGTTCGGTTATTATAGCACTACACAAACACAACTGGCTCCTGTTTCTCAGTTAAATATTGTTGATGCAAATTGTTACTGATAATAAAGCCATTATTTGTAACGATACTCTTTACATCATGTGGGTGTGCTTGGAATTTGTTGGCCACCAAAATGAGAACCTCTTTATTATATTTTATTCGTTGTTTAGCTTACTTCTTTATTATGCCTTTGCCGATGTTGTCGAAGTATAAACACATACTTAGAAGAAGACGATGAAGGAAAACCCTTTCTCAAATCTTAGTGAAAGTGCTATTCGGCGGATTAGATTATAGGTTTAGGTTTACCTAGAGCAAAGTCTTCAGCTACATATTTATTACTACAACTATTAGAATAACGTAATTAATTCATGAATGATCTTATCAGATCGTTATCACTTGGTAAATGCAACATAAAAACGTAGTAGAACCTTGAAGGACAATTCTTAACCATATACCTTATGCCGAGATTGTCGGGGTTCATCTCACAATTTCTTTAACACTCTAGATCTGTTTGGGCAAATAGGTAATGTAAAGTGCACAGATTATGTAAAGTTGATTAATGCCCCTATTGTGAGTGTCGATAGTTGATCGTTGAGCGACAACTGTCGATCAATCTACAACTGTGAAAAATGTCTGGTCGATGCTTTTTCTTGGAAGTTCTTTTCAGGGGATAAGACTTCTTTTCTTTTCGTACAAAGTCCTAAGTAGGTACAAGTATATATATATGTATGGACATGTACATTATTATGTATATTTATGCATGTTTTCAATTACTGATAGGTTAATATTTTTTTTATTTCCAGATATCAATATATTCATTATAGTTTGCAGTTAAATCATGGAGCGTTTAAAGTTCAAGTTCAGTTGTTGACGTAACGTTTGTTTACCATTGTATTCTATCAACCTGTCAGTCGAATACGTTGTCGCAACGGACGCGACGAATTCTTTGGGAGAGCTCTTAACAACGCGCGCCATGGTGGACAATTAAACAATCGGCCCTAGCGAGGTATCCGTCGGAACGGAAATTTCTCCGCAATGCATATTCCGTCGGAGACTCAAATTACATTCGAGGTATCCGACTTCGGAAAGAAAAATTAAAATGCGACAACGCATTGATATGACATGATGTTGTTTCGTGCTACATCGGAGTTTTCCTATTAAGTGCTTGTTTTTTCGTTTGTTTTTGCCCTGGAAACAAAAATTAAAGCAACAAATACAACCAATTACTTTGCTAAAATGTTTTTTTCTTTATTGCTTTCATTTATCAACACTTCACTGCAATTCGTAAATAAATTCCGCAACTAATTCCTGTCGGAGCATATCGGAAGAAAATTCGTATGAAACTGTCAAAAATATGAATAAAAACGCACTTCATCGCACTGAAACGCAAAACGCCAGTGTGCGTTGCATATTTGTCGGAACAAAGTTCCGAAAAGCTGTTCCGACGTATACCTCGAAGCAAAAATCCTCCGATTCGTATGAAATCTGAGAAATTTCCGTTCCGACGGATACCTCGCTAGGGCCGAATATCGTGCATTATTCAAGCTTCAAAATAGAGCAAAATCTAAATTGATATGTAAAACCGTTGTTATTTTATTTAAAATGAAGATCTCTATCGCTCTTAGGGCCGTTTGCTGATACGACTCATATAGATTTAAGTTCCACATAAACTCTCGACAGTTTATGCCATACAAAAAGTACCCCATACGAATTTAAGTAGAACTTAAATCGTTATGAGTCGTATCAGCAAACGGCCCTTAATCAACGACACTTTAGTTTACTCGCAATTAGGAAAATAAAACAATTACATAATTAATTTTTTAAGAAATAAATATCAATTTATTCCGTTTATTTTGTATTTTTAATTATTTTTCATAATTTTTTTTTCTTCTGTTTCTGACTCTTTTCTTTCACAACTCACTACTGCTTTTGTTCGTTAAAATCATAACATTACTGTTTGCATAAAATCTTATATAAATCAGTTAAAATGTTTAAATATAATAAGACGGGCTATTGAAAGGATAATATTTCTGCATCTGCAAGACAGACACGGTTAGTACAATATTGCTGAATATAAACATTATGTAGGTATTTCTCTTTAAACTAAGCATTTCTCCTGGCCAAATGGTCAAGGAAAACGAGTAAATATTAAAAATAATAGATTGCCACGTAATATATTATTCACAATAATTATAAAATCAGTAACTTTTCTCATATATATTTATAAATATATATATATTAATATTTAAATACACCTTAAAAGAATTTTTTTTATTGTCGCATTTTTTTTATAGATCAACTAAAATTTTTACATAAATACAGTGCGATTTTTTTTTTCCTGATTTGTATAAGTGAATCAATTATCTTTACGGTTTTCTTTTTCTAAGAAAAAAAAAATATTAATTTTACTGTACAAATATTTATATATAATCCAATTAAAAATAGAATGGTATTTTTTTACGTTAATTTATAAATGTTTTAAATAATATACCAATTGATACATGAGATCATTTCAAATGTTAGTTTGATAAAAAAAAAATTAAATAGAAACAAGCAAGCGATCGGTTTTGGGTTTGCCGCTTTGATGCATCGCCGTCTTAGTCGAGCTTCGCGCTATGATCAGTCGTCATCGTGTGGAGAGATATTTGCTCCTGAGATTTGTGGGTTGATAATGATGATGAAGATGATGATATAGATTGAGATGATGGTTCTGAGGCAGAGATAGCGGTGGTGTTTTCTTCAATTTCAGTGTGTTCCTGTACGGAATGTGGCAGCGGCAACTCATTCGTTTGTTCCACCGATTGCACATCAGGTGTCCGGCTGTTGTTGCACACCACTGTTTTACGTTGACCATAGTAATCTGTAAGAAAAAAAATATTTTATTAGTCATACGCACGCATACTAGCCGTAGTATTATGTAGATAGATATTTTTAACTTTTTCAACTGTTTTTAACTGCGACGCAATAACCTTTCTAATCAGGAGGGAGAAGTGTTATTGTAGGCTTATCAGTGGAAATCGAGTCACACTGTCTGTGCGCAAATGGGAAGTTATATGAAGTAAACAACAAACACATTTGTGTGGCGCATTTTTACCATAATATACGCTAACGTGATTAAACATGTTTCGTGTAGGCTATGGCTGTGGTCGGCAGTCCGCTTAGGAGTGAGCAGATCAGACAAACCGTGATAAATACGAAACAAACAAATAAGAAACAGCACAAATGGCGAATAAGGACGTAGAGAAGGCCGTAATGCCGTAGCGCGATTGGGCCGAGGTGGGATGGGAGGGAGACTTCATTTCGATTTCGTTCATCGACGACGACACAAACAACCATGATGACGACACTTTCGGCGGAAAAATATTGGCGCGAGTTTTAGGATTTCAATTTTGTTTTTTTGTTTTTGTCTCTGTAGCTAAAAAGAGAAATCTTCTTCATAACGTAAAGGAAGTAAAAAACAAGTGTAGCCAGTTGATGAATTATAATATGAAAACAAACTGCAGAGAGCAAGGAGAACTTATATGTACAATAACACAACAACTAAAGATGGATAGTGGCCTTGAAAGAAATAGTTTATATTTCTTTCCACTCTTGGAGAATAAGCTAGTTACTTTTCTACTCATAGTGTTGTTTGGTTGTTGACAAGATCAATCACGCATTGAGGCTAGAATAAATGTGCTAACGAGGCGAGATAGTTTTATAGTTTTTGAGGCACTTGAACCTCAATTGAGTGTGATATTTTTATTATTATTTGCAATCGAGAAAAAATGCTAATTTTTTTTTTATTCCCTGAAAACACACTCTGGGCGAGAGGACTCATCAACACAAAAGAGTTGACGTTCCGGCGTTGTGACATGCGATATGTCTGGGTTATTTGGTTACATACTCCCTGCAACTACTGCTTCAAGTGATCCCGCTGATCATCACTGGTCGTCAAAGAGGTTTCTTCTTGGGTTTCAACGATGCACTGATGTGTAACTGTGACATTGGCTCATCAACCAGATGATAGACACGTCAATGTAGCAGTAATGCGAGGATGAGGGTGGTTCTTTTTCAGCATCTGATGACAGATGTCTTGTTCTGTTACCCCGGTCTGATGAACTCATGTATGAACATAGTTTCTAAATGAGATCTAGTTTCATAGCATATACATAAGTATCAAATTCGTTTATAGTCGGATGGGTGTTATCAAGTACCTTTAAAGTTTAAATACTACACACGGTCTGTTTCTCTCATAAAACTTATAGGTAATAAAGTGCAATTTTATTTATGACAAAAGCGGATAAGGCTTACAAACATACACTACACATGCATTCATGATGATGAAAAATTTGACTTGAAATATGCTGGCGGCACTCTGAAACTTATGTTGTTTCCATTATGTGGGCTAGTGGTACATATCACAAACGTTGCCTTGACATCAATTTGTATTACAAGATTTATTAAATGAACGCATTTAGACCCTTGGCGAGCGACATTCTTCGTTGTGATTATAATTTATAACTGAACCTATGTATATAATAAGACTGATTCTATAATTATTCACGGCTGTGACAAGCCCTCAATATGATAATGCATATATTGCATACCCTTATGTATTGCTTGTCGGTATAGACAATAATGGCACAGTTACCAATCGCCCTACCTCGACGCCTTATCAGAACATCTGTATTGAGAATGTGTAGACGAGAAACACTGTGTAATCCAATACAAGGGTGGAAATAAAAACCAAATTTGTTTAATCGATCGCGAAATAATCCTTCTGACGAGCCATCACCTTGCGAAGAGCAATCTGAAGGGACTGATTGAGTGATTGGACTTCACGTGTTCCATCAACCTTTTCTGCTTTTTTTTTTTTTTTTTTAGAAACCCATATTGAACATATGGTCGAGATCGAGAGTGAAATATGAGAGTTGGGTTATCTTTTCAAAAATATCCATAAATGTTATTAATCCCACAATGAATAAAATCAGGTCCCTCACTTTGCGGGACTTTTTTTATTTGCGCGATTTCACTTTTGCGCTAACGAAATAGTTTTGTCAATCGACGTTTTTTTAATAAATAACTAAATTATAAGCTACAGTGTCTTAAATTACTCCTATTTGTTTTTCTTTATACATCTTTTCAGAAATGCAACCTCCTAAATTACATAAGGTTCTTATTCTTACTTCGCTCTGCGCGAACCCTAATCCCCGCGCAAAGCAAAGAAGGCCCGAGGTTACCTGCTTGTTGTTCAGTTATATATAAAGGAGACTAGACAATCCCATATAAAAAAAGTGATTGTATCTATAATTAGGTCCTAGAAGAATCCGTTATTATTTTACCAATCTAAAGCTATCGCACTCTCCTAAATTCGGGTACCTATAGCTAGGTTGTGCTAATTCCGTCGTCAATGTAAACAGCTACAAACCAAGGTAACACGTAATACATACATACATACATACATGTATTTCGAGCACTTGTTTTCGTTTCACTCTTTGCAACTGCTTTTCTATAGACGGACAGGTATCACAATGTTCAGATATCACACTACATATTTCGAGTGCAAGTGACTTATAGGGGTCACGACCGACCGATGTGACGGTTCGCCAAGATCAATCTAGGTTAATAAAAATGCAGACATACGACGCGACGCACGGTTGCCTGTTTTCAGACAACTTGAATAAAAATTAACGTTCCATTAGCTTTTATAGATCTTTGACAGCCGACTGCGGCCATATTTGAACAAATTTGGTTGTCTTGTCATTGATTGGCATTGGTACTTGGAGAATCGAAATCGTTGAATTCTATTACGTACGAGTTCTGTTGTTTTCGCCCTTTACGATGGTCTTTGGTTGTAAGGAGCGTAACCATTTGTCAAATTAGAAAGGTATTCGAGAAAAATGTTTCAGTGGCTGATCGCTAATGGATAAGTCCCTATATGTCTACGAAACGTTGAAATTGGCGGTTTGGATAGTAGCCGTTTTTTATTATCAGCGTGATCTGATCCGGATCAGATCATGAAAATAAAACAAACTGGATCATTGATTGAGTTGTGGCAACAAACATATAAAACCCAATACCAATTATGACAAATTTCGTATTGCCACCAGCCATCTTGCAGCCACACGGTACAATGTGACGTCACAATGCGATGATTTCTCCATTGCACTTCCTCATATTTGAGTTTGACATTTCGCTTCTTGTGTCGGGGTGTTACCATATGAATACTAATCTGCAAACATTTAGCTTTCAATATTTTTTTTTGGGAAACTATTTTCAAGTGCTATGTTCAAATATGCATCATAATTAACCATATTGTACTGCTAATATTTCCATTTATATTTCTGTGCTATATAGCGAAACAAAACATCTCGAAAGTCGGAGTAGTAACTTATTCGAATTAGAAAAAATGCTAATTGATTTTTTGTGTTGTTAATTGTGTTTCATATTTTGGTCTGGCAACATTACTGTGTGGCTATAATTTGCTGGGACACCAACATTGAGTGAATGAAATAAACAACGCCACGAAACGACAACGAGAAATAGTTGAATTAATTTTCAGATCATATTTCGTGATCTCGATGAAAAGCAGGATCACATGTTGTAAGTGCATGTAAATCGATGATATTATGGATCATAGCTGATAATAAAAAACGGCTAATATTGCCATAATTTGAAGATGTATCGCGCTTATTGCATGTCTCTCTTATGCTTGTGACACACATATGGTTTCGATACCATGGTATCGAGATGAACCACATGTCTGTCAGGGTATACCAGGCGAGGAATGTGGTTTGAGCGTAGTATCGATACTAGGGTTTTTTGCGTGGTATAGCCATCCCCCAAGCGAAAACAGCGCCACTCTCATGAAGTGGAGCATAGTTTTATGTCATTTTGAAGTTAATTTGCAATATTTATTTCTGAAGTAAATTATTTTCTGATAATTTTATGTAATTACTAATTAAGCTCAACAGATCCATCACAAAACGTTATACAGTCTCAATTTCAAAGAATTCGAATTAAATGTCTGTCCGAGAATGGCAACTGCCAAACATTAGCCGCGTTCCATTGACCGCTAGATGTCTAGCGGCATGTCAAACTCCATATAAAAAAAACTGACGTTTGAGCATTTGCGCTAGAGCTCTAGCACATTTTGTGCAATATCCTTTTCTGGGAAATTTTTCAATCTAGCGCAAAATGAACTGCTAGATTGAAAAAAATAACGAACTTTCAAAATAAAAGTGAAAGTGCAGAAGTCAAATATTTCCAATTTGGTGTAAAATGGGAATTCAAACTTCTTTGTAATACGGGTCCACAAAGGGTTCGTCATCATAAAGGACCTTCATCAAACTTGATAGGTACATATTCCCAATCAAAGCAATGACTTTTAAAATATGTATGTATGTATTCAAATGTACGAAGCTTTCATAGTTTCGTCCAAAATAATAAGTCTTTTTGCATTGACAACCAGCCAACTGGCAAAATTGACAAAAGAATGCATTCATCTATGCCGTGAGTTGCTCCTATTATGGAGTTGCGTTTGCCTCGTTGGGAAAATGTAAACAAAAACAAACTGCAAAATAAGCAAAAAGTAAAATACATATTCTTACGCCTACGTACGAATAAATGCATTCCATCAACTGTGCTTCTCATTTACAGTTAGCTTACTACCTAACCTATACCTCCTGAAAATAATAACGCTTACATTATTTTCATTTTGTAGGTATGCCCTCGGTTCGCGCGATCGTCTGCTTTATGGCCGGGCGGCGCGGCGGTTGATTTCTTTTTTCGATTTCTTTCTGTGTGTGCTTCTCATTTCTCCCGCTAATTGTGGTTGGTTTTTGATTTGTTTTTTTTTTTTTTTTTTTTTTCGTAGGAAGTTAGCTTAAATATGAATTTTTGTTGACTATTTTGTGTTTGCGTTCCCCTTCCTACCTATACCCCTTCAATCCATTAGAGAAAATGTTAAGATCGCCCAGTGTGCAGTGAAGTTATGTGTATCTACATCTACATAGCAATACTTTGTGTTATTATTTTTCGCCATTTTCTTGTTTTTGTTTGATGGGGTTTCTTGCCTTCCAAATTCTGTATTTCTCTTTGTCGTCGAGCTGCGTACGAATTACAGCAAAACAAATCAAAAATATATAGGTACCTATACCTACATAGGACATATCTACAATCTACATAATCAAATATGCAATTCATTCTCGCATTTTCTATTCATACGTTCATAGTGAAATATGAATGTAATTGTGCAGGGAAGGGAGCGGCTTTTTAATTTAATTAAACTGCAGAAATAGACAAACGGAGATTTCAATTGGGGTCACCCATCTATTTAGAGACGCAAACGCAATAGCCCACGATCGAATTAGAACGGTCTCTTTCGTTTGGATGTTATTGAAAGTAAAGGAAATCATTTACGCGCCTAAATTACATAACCCCACTATAACCGCGCAAACTAGATAGGTTAGGTACGCAACGCAATCAATGGAAGTTTGGCGCAACCAAATTAAAAATAAAAACATTTTGTTATTTTTCTTTAGCAAAAAAAAAAATCTGTTGACCTTCACTAAGGTAACTGTATGGGTGACTTGAGTCTATTCCTATACATATGTGTGCATATTCCGCCGGTGGGTTTTTTTTTTAATGGCGAATAATCGTTCTGTTTTTGTTTCTTTCGCTCTCGGTTGTCTGTTGCCTAAAAACACCAACCCAATGATGCACACGCGCGCTAAATGGAAATGAAATAAATGAAATGTGTAGTTTTGAAGCTAAAATTAGATTAAAAATCCAGTTCCCGCCAAAATAATATTACAAAAATCAAATTGTAAAAAAAAAAGTCTGTATAAAAACAAATTCCCCAAAACGTTGAATAATAAAATGACACTTGGGCGTGGCGGCCGAGGGAGGAGACGGAATAGAAGTAAACATTTTATTATTCTTGTGTGTGTGTGTGACCGATCGCGCTGGCGTTGCGTATCTACCTACTACACAAAAGCACGGGCTTGACAGATAATTCTGTTGTTGTTTTCGGAATATCTACATACGTATTTTTTTTCATTTTTTTCTTCCCTGTAGAAGTAGATTTTAGGCGATTGTTTTTTGGCGGTATTTTTTTTTAGACTGATTATGTAACATAAATAAATATTTTATTATTTATTTTTTTTTATTTTTCGAAACTGTCATCAAAATTGTTGTTGACGAAACAATGTGCCCACTTACAGCTATTAATTGTAGTGTTGTGTTTGTTTCGTCAATAGATCCGATTTTGGCGGGATCGTCACTTTCTTATTGGATTATGATACGATAGCTACCTATAGAAACGTTAGTGGGTAACTTTGGGCGCAATGACATGTGTTTTTCCCTGCTGATTGTCTGATCATCCTCTTCCGATTGGCATTTTTTTCCTTTTTGCCGCCGAAAAAATGTGCGCACGGATACGGGATGCGTTTGTGTTGCACCAACCTGCCGCCTTTTTTTGTTATACCTAAATGCGCTTTAGAAGATTTTTTTTTCACGACGCGTTGAATAGTCAGGTTTTGTTGTTTACTTTGATTTACTCAGATGGCTAAAAAAAAAACAATTTTGAGTACAAGGGGAAGTTATTTTTTTTTTGTGTTTACGAATCCAAATCCCTTGACTCCATAATAAAACAGAGTGACATACCCCTGTACTTAGGTAGATCGCGTATGGGGATGATTGTATCTCGATAATTCACAAGTGTTATAACCTCAGTAGGATAAGGCGGATAAACTATGTCACATACAGAAAGATATTACCACACTACAGCTACAGAATAACAACGGATACCTACACCATCCACTGGCCTATAGGGGACCATGCAGTCAGACTGGGCACCCAACACAATACACATTGTATAGTGATCAGGTTGGGCTTATTGGTCTTCATTTTTTGAATGTGAATATTAAAACAACTATTCCATTTGTCCACCCTACGTTTCGTTGGTAGGTAGGTTTCCCAACATCATCAGGGGTATCAGTTTTTTTATTGGAGCTTTTTGGGATGATACAATAATTTGAATTTTGTATTTAGTTAATGTCTTAACAGTTTAACAATACACATTGTACAATTTGTAAGATAAATGGACGTAATGGAAAAAATAACTTCAACCTGACAGCGATTTCTAGAAAAATCCTTCTTGAGGATGTCTCGTGTTATAGAACTATTTCTAGATTCCACAAATCTAAACACTTCCCTTTAATAAACTTTTCTTCCTCCCATTCAAACATGTACTGTACATACCTACATCATTAAAAGAAGAAGACGAATTTCCAAATAAAATATATTGACATTTAGCACAAATGTATCGAAACGTACTTTGCATTACATTTTCAAACATCTTAATTCTTTTATGATTTGAACGTAATTCTTGATTAATATGTATACGTGATCAATTTTTGAATGCAAAATCATGACTCGGTTAACATTGAGTAAACAGTGCGTATGGTTAGATGTCAATCATTTCTACATAGGTATAAAGAGTTAGACAAATCGATTGTAATCTAGCAATCACAATGCAAATCAGTTCTTTTGAACTTTTTTCTTAATTTCAACAACATTTGCATAGTTTTTAGCGTCCAACAAAAACACAACATTCAAATAATAATATTTTGAGGGGATATACCTATTTTCAGATTTTCGAAACATTTTTCCGTGACAAAAATTAACTTCTGAGGTTAAAAGAAATAATGAAGAAAGCCTTAACTAGACTTGCACATTTCTTTTCTACTCAGACTACTCCTAAGCAGTTCCAGTATGATTTAAAATAATCTTTGATTGAAATAAAATTTTACAAAAAGAGGAGAAGGCTTGAGAGATTAACAAACTTTTTAATAAATAACAAAAAGCATTACGCTTTCCAACCTGCACCTCCCGTTGTATTCAGTTGGAGCAAATGGTAGATAGTCGCTTGGACAATTGACGTCAAATCCAAGCGCAGGTTTTATGTAAATAACAGTGGTAAAGGCAGATTAAGTATCACTCCAAAATTATTTTCTCACCAATGAACCTACTATATCAAGAGGTGAATATTGTGGAGTGTTAAACATTAAATTATATTGGTAATTTAAGTCACATTTACTCCAAAATGCATTTCACCTCGAGGTGGTGGTAGTTATTGCTAAATTGGTTCGATGATCCCAATACATATTATGTTCACGGTTCATACTACGAAAAATCGATAATTGCTCGAATTCAAAACGTTCACTCAAATAAACTTCCTACGTTTTCAGTTTCGAGGGAAAAGGGTTTATTATCAAATGATGCAGTACTAAATTTAGTTTTCGAAATCATCCATTGAAGTAACATACATATCTCTATTGCAAATACTTTTTTTTTTGTTTTCATTTGTTGATTTTATTGAATTCATAATTTTGTTAGGAAACTATGCAAATTGCTGCTTAAATTAAATTGTACACCTAACTCAAATCGATCAAATATTAGAATACAAGAATAAATGAACTATTTACCTACTTTTAATCACGATTGAAATCTAATTATCTACGAATAGGTGTGATTGAACGAAATCGAAAAACTTTCGAATCGAATCTCTGCGTAGGTTTTTAAATTCGATTTCACTATTAAAAACTCTAATGTAAACATAATCTACTAATATTTGAACCATATTAGCAATACATTTCCTTTTTGATAAACCAAAAATATGCATTAAGCGAGTAAATGTCTGGAATGAATAGATATTATGATTCAGGGATTTAATTAAATTCAGCCAACACAAAAATCACAATAGATGTTCCTACATAATGTGCACTATTTAGATATCAATCGGATGCTCGAGCTTTCTTAGCTGTACATAATTTTACATGCAAGTGCTAGCTTTCTAAAATAGATAAAGAACTGCAAGCGCTAATGTGTGGAGAACAGACAAGTAATATTGCACTTGCACTTGACTTGACATTGTCCCGAGTGGGTGGGTGGGGGTTAGAACAAGTAATTAAGTATTGAATTTCCTTGCCATCAATAAATGGCTGATTGGATTGAACTAAAATGCCGTATGAATAATTACCTATGTGTTATGTAAGTATTTCGAATTAGGAAAGGCAAACGAAATGGACACTGAATTAGGTCATCGTCTGTTTCTCAATATGACAAAGGAACAAGAACAATAGGTATCCACTGACGACGACGCAAGGCAAATGAGTGTATAATTTCAATTATTGCCAGCAGAACGCTGATAGCAATTGATAAAATGGACAAAATTCGTAAGTTAAAAAGATAAAAAGAACTTCGATGAAATAAAATGCATTATTGGCAAGAGTACCTATACTTGTTTCGATTCAACAATGTTTCCCAAAAACAAGTGTAACATTTTGTCAAAGCCGAAAAATAGGGAAATTGTGGGGAAAGCTATTTCCAATTGGGTTTAAATATGAGTTTTCTTTTACGATTGTGACGATTCAAAGTTTGATGTAGCTATATACAGATACACAACTAAAAATCCAATTCGTCATGAATCACTGCTGCAACATTGTGAAAGCGTGAGGGAAAGTTTAACGTCCTACAAAATCCACCATGTGTATCTATTACGTATTATAAACATAATACATAATATGTATGTGGTTGTAGTACCTTCATAAAATCTAATTAATAATGGAAAAAAACACCTTACCTGTTATTGACTGCTGCTGCCTAGCATAGGGTTTCGGTCGTTCGCCGCTACCGTTGCACTTTGGCCCAATATCAACATATGTTCGGTTGGCAGTCGTTTCCTCAGATTTAATTTGCTTCAGGGTTCGAGATCGACCAGACCCAGTTTTCTTGATACGTTGTTGGTTCAATTTCATCTCGTGTTCCCGACACTCCTTATCTATGAGACTCTCCCCCAATCTGGATTCTGATTCAATGTTGGGGGCAGTGATGATACAGTCAACGGCAGAGTTGCTTTGGGAAATGGGGTTTTTCTCTACAGCGTATTTTTGAAAGAATTCACCGAGGCGCTTTTTTTGTTCCTGCTGGAAAATTTCATTAATTTCGCCTGTTTTGGGGCTACCAAACAGGTTGCACGAGACGCGACTTCTACTGCGCGGAAAATCTGGTGAGCTATTGGACAATTTTTCCAACATAACCGGTTGAAATCCATAGGTTAATCCAATCGGTTTAACTTGCACGCAACTGCTTGCCATTGTTTTCATCTTTGTCTTTTATTTTCACTGTTTTTTTTTTTTATTATTTATCAACACAAGGTGTAATTCGGTTTTTTCTTTTTCTAAATTGCGCACTTGAAAGATATTGTTTTATAAAACAAACAAAAAACACGTTTCCGAAATCTAACACAATAATTAACGATACTCGGTAAATTTTTTTTTCTCTCCTTTTAAAGTATTTTAGTTCAATTTCGTTTGAAGCGAAAATTAATATTTATCAACTAAATAATTTATTTGATCTCACTATAGGAGCGCGCACACCCAACTTCGACAAGATTTTAACTTCGAATGTAAGTAAGTCTGTCTCAAAGTACGAAGAACAATGCTGTGCCGTTCCGTTCGCCATTCGATGTCGTTTTTTCTTGTTTAGTTTGGTTGGATTGGATGAGATCACATTCTATGCGTCAGTGGTAGGGTAGGGGAAAAATGTTTACTTCCCCTTCGACTGTTATCAAATTGCATATATGAACGTGTGTTTCTACTGAATACGTAATTGTGCTTGACTAGTATGACTGTACTTATTTCGAATGATGTTGGTGTGATGAATTCGAGTTTCACTGGGAATGGCAATGTTCAATGTATTATAGAAATTGCATCGATAAAGTAAAAAAGGGTTTGAATTTTAATAAAATGTATTCCAATTTCCAAAATGGATTCATCTATTTTTGTACAATTATTCTATAACCACAAATAAAAGGAAAAAAAGTTCAGTCAGAAACAAAATTGGAATCAGAAGATGTAAATTGTATCCCTGTGTCTATCTCCTTCTGTTTTATTTACTCACACAGAAGTAGTTGGTATTTCGTTAAGTAAAAACGTGTAAGTGTTGCCAAGTCAATAATTTTACATTAACAAAAATATGATTTCAGTCCATTTACATGAGAGCGAACGAACTAATTTATGAAATGCAAACAAACCACTTTTTATGCATTTATAAAGATAAAATGGCAGATTTTATTATTCCAAGAGGAGGATAAATGATTATCCCATCAAAATGTATTAAGAAAACAAGTTTATAAACAGTTTAAATAACGAAATTTCGTTTTCCAAACTTTTTGCCGCGATCGAAAATACCCTTGCCGCGAATTGTCAAAGTTTATTCGCAATCCACATAATTTATTTCGCGTTCCACAAACTAGTGAATAAAACATTGGTTTGAACTTAACCTCAAACTATACATACATTGCGGGTAGAAACTGATGGCTGAAATTCGCGAACTGCCGCCATCTATAAAAATGTTAATGTGAATGGACTGTCAAAACTTGCGTATACCTACTCGTTCGTTCATAGGTAGTTACACGCTCTCATGTGAATGGTCCTTAATACTGAAGATGCAACTTTTACACCAAGGATAAAAAGTTATATAGTACAGGTACTGGTGGAGATTGGTTTAAAACAATTTTAGATTGTAATAATAAAAAGAAACACTATGGAATAATTTATATGCATAATGTTTGGCTTAAAAGAAATTTCTATGTATTACAGGGTAGGCTTAATGGTTAACTGATTAATATTTGATGATTGGAGAGTTTTGCGATTTCATCAGATACCTAATTGAAATTATTCCCATCGAATCAAATATCTTATAAAAGCGTTTATTATCAGTAATATTCAGCATGTAAATAGCAATTTATACGATTATTTATTTATTGGGCAAATAAAAAAACATAATTGCAATTTAAATTAGTAAATTTTATAATCACTATTATTAATTATAGGTACCAGTCATATTACTATGTATAACCTATGTTTCTCTGTTCTGTTAATCTGTTTCAACTTTCTGATGAATTATCATCAAAATTATATACACACAGGTACCTACCGATACCAAAAGAAAACGTTAAAAAACCAGTAAGACAATTGTCTTCGACTATGCCGAAGCTCAAATACCCGGTACTATATTATTGTAAACTAAAAAAATATTTTAGTATTAAAAAATTATATATTTGTATGGGAGGTATGGGTACTTTTTATTCGACCAAGCTCATTTTTTGTCCAAAATGTTTAAATATTATTAAAACAATATGCGCAAAGTTTAAACTTGCTATCTTTACTGTAGCTATTTAAATTTAATTTTTAACATAAAAAGCTATATAAATCTGATATTTTTGTATGGGAGGTAGTAGTAGTTTTCATCCGATCTTGCTCATCTTCGAACTTAGCCTCAGTTTGGTGGATAAAAGCTTACGTACCAAATTTCAAGTCGATAGCTCTTAAATTACGGCCGTAATCGTGCGGACAGACGGACAGACAGACGGACATCGCTAGATCGACTAAGAAAGTGATGCTGATCAATAATATATATAGTTTGTTATATCTACCTACAACGCCTCTTTATGGGCGTTACAAATGGAATAACAAAGTGAATATACCCTCACCACAGTGTGGTACCGGGTATAATTAGCCTATAAGACAATTTATTATCCTGCTCCCGGAGCAAAATTCCATGCGTGATGTTGTAGCCCCATTATTCGCATTAAATTGGTTTCTGTTTGAACCTGGGAGCATGTTCGTAATGTATGGTAAAGTTTTATTCAAATTATAGAAATCTATCTTTATTTATAGTCAGTAGGGCAATTTAATTTTTCCAGTCAAAAAAGGGGTTTCCGGTTAAAAACATTTTTCGTTCCGGTCAAAAAACGGTTAGGCCGGATTTCAAAATTTTCTCCGGTCAGAGTAAACAGATTTCGGTCAGATATGACCGGAATCCGGTCAGAATGGCATCACTGCCTATAACCATCAGAACTAAGGAAGGGATTCGGCATTTTATTTAATTTAAACATAATTATTATTTGAAGAGGAAATTAAACAATGAATTTCAATTAATTGAATTGTGAAATTCGATAAATCTCAGATTGGAGTTTGTTGAACTACTCTTTTCAAGTGTCCGAAAATTATCCGAGAATAGCCCAATTGACACACGGAATGGCCATACACGTCTTCCCAAGACTTTCATTTCCATTTGGCTACACACAAAAACCGTCATAAAATAAAATTTGGCAGGTAAAAGAATAGTGAAATTGAAAACATGAACAAATTCTATAGTTAAGCCGAAGCGGACGCCCGTTTTTGACGTCCTCACTCTATCAACGCAAATATCAAATGAAGATTTGTATCGAAAGCACAATGGTGCGAAAAAGAACGTGCCAGAATTATTTCTGAAAGTGGATTTTCTATACTATCTACCTTTCTCCTTTACTCACTCAAAATCTACCTGTGTCGCTGGACACGACGCACGTTCATTGGAAGACGTGTATGGCCATGCACTACAAGTGTATTTCAGAACTCAAAACATATCATATAAAATGAAAAATTAATTTCAGTAAATTTTAAACAAACGAATTAAAAAACAAGTTCACAAACTCAAGATTCACATATTATAACCAGTAAGACAATTATCTTCGACTATGCCGAAGCTCAAATACCTGGTACTATATTATTGTAAAAAAAAAAATATTTTAGTATTAAAAAATTATATAATTTGTATGGGAGGTATGGGTAGTTTTTATTCGACCAAGCTAATTTTTTGTCAACAATTTTTAAATATTATTAAAACAATATGTGCAAAGTTTGAACTTGCTATCTTTACTGTAGCTATTTAAATTTAATTTTTAACACAAAAAGCTATATAAATCTGATATTTTTGTATGGGAGGTAGTAGTAGTTTTCATCCGATCTTGCTCATCTTCGAACTTAGCCTCAGTTTGGTGGATAAAAGCTTACGTACCAAATTTCAAGTCAATAGCTCTTAAATTACGGCCGTAATCGTGCGGACAGACAGACAGACGGACAGACAGACGGACAGACAGACGGACATCGCTAGATCGAATAAGAAAGTGATGCTGATCAATAATATATATAGTTTGTCATACCTACAACGCCTCCTTATGGGCGTTACAAATGCAATGACAAAGTGAATATACCCTCACCACTGTGTGGTACCGGGTATAAAAACGTTTTCTAAACATCGATAATGCAGGTGAACATGAAAATTCGTAAATTGTATAGGTAGGTATAGGTTCTCTTTTTGACCGAGTTTCAGAAAAATTCTCATTTTAACTTTTTACCGGATTTAGAAAATAAAAATCCGGTCATTCGGTCAGATTTGACCGGATTCACTTTTTTTTTAGTGGCAACACTGGTTATAGGTTAGGTATGTACTGAAAATGTTTTGTTTATTCTTTTGCTAGATTATTGACGAAGACGAAATTCGGTAAAATGGTAAAATTTTCCGGATTTCGATTTTATTCATGGCAACACTTCCGTGGTACTTTCATAGGGATGATAATGCTGAACCCAAGAAAGGTAGTAAATTGGCCGAAAAAACGAAGTAGATTTACAAAAAACGAAGCAGACATTTGGCGAAATGCTCAAAATGATAAAGTTAGGTCTTCAATGGGATAATGGGATCTATAGATGGATGTGTAGTGTGACAGAAGCACACAAATGATATTCTATAGTGCATTACATGACACATTTTTTTCGTGATATTTATATTTCGTTGATTTTTTCGTCGTTGTTCATGTATTTAGAGTCAAATTGGTCAATATTGTCTATTTTAAATGATATTTTGAACCATAAATAAGCGAAGTAGAAATAAGTTGCTACGTAGCAGATGAACAATATTTAGAAAATGAAGTAGATCTACTACATATGAAGTAAATTATCATCTCTGCTTTCATTTCATACTTTTTGTAATCTTCGTCAAGTATTCTCCAACTGAGTATAAATCGATGTTCCTGAACCTGAATTCGTTGAGGTGCACATGCAACAACTATATAATCATAATGAATGTGAAGTTGTCTCAACTTGAGTAGGGTTTGGCGGTGTTTAGCTGCATTCTATTGTTTGCGTGTGTTTGTGAATCTAACACTCCGTCACCACACCACTCCCCTCCCTATTGCGTTTCAAAAAAAGTAGTCAAAGTCGAACATCCCAAAACGAAAGTATTGCAGTTCCGATTCCAAAATCCGAACCAAATTCCAAATCCAGTGGAACAAGAGCGGTCTTGCGCGTTGCGCTTTATTTTTGTTCGTTTCGTTTTCAGTATCTTCTTCGTTCGTTCTTCACAGTAAATCGTACATTCGTACTCGTACTCGTACCTAACTGCATTGGTATGGTATGGTAATGGTATGGTAGTGAAGTGATTTTGAGTAAACTTCAGCCGAGAGATGAGAGAACAGAGAACTCTAGGCAAAGCGTAGCGATAGCGCTTTTAGCGTGCGCTAGGCAAGGCGAAGGCAGTCCATACCACATGGTCCGTCGGTCATCCCCAACCACACTCCAAGAGGAGAAGCTCCAGAAGCACACACACTGGAACAGTTTCGAAGTTGCAATGAATTCGCCTCAAACATAAGTTCGTAGAATAGCGAAACGGTTTGTTTTTGTTTACGCACTTTGCCGACCAAATATTGCCTGTACTTACTCGTGTTGTTGTTAGGGGGGGAGCGGGGATCCCATCGTGGGAAGCAGCGTCACACAGTCCACAGGTTTTATAGCTTTCGTGTTAGGGAAAACGTGCTGCTCACGCTTTCTACCGTTTTACTCTATCGCTCTGACTCTGCCACTTCTCATTGAGCAACAAACTGATTTCGATTTGATTGTTTTGTTCGTTTCACTGTGCTTCCACTTTTGTAGTTTTGTAGGTAGTTCTTCTAACGGGCCATGGAGAAATTCGCGATGTTTTTTTTTTCCTTCTTTTATTGGCTTACTTCGCGTGGTTGTTTATCTCGCTTGCGCCAGCGCTTACTCCGTTCTCCGTTGTTATTATTTATATGTATTATCATCATCGCATTCTTTTCTTGGTCGCGTGAGGCTTTCGTGTCATACTTTTTTGATGTTCACGTAGTTTGTTGTTATCGTAAAAAGAAAACTCGGTCGGTTCGGTCGTTAACTTGTGTTTGTGGTCTTAGCTTGGAGCTCTTGTTTGTTCGTCGAAATTAATGGCGTAGTAGGCATGATGGTGGTCATCGTCATGGACTCATAGTAGGTATGTTATGGATATGCAAATGGTTGTTGGTTTTTTCCTTTTTTATGCAATTTCGTTTGTTAGCGATTTGCTGTTATTAAGCGGATTTTGTTTTGATTTCTAAATTCGATAGTAAACACATGATAGATATGGGATGCGTTGCGTACGCTGGGATTGTTTGTTGCGGGGTTTTGAGAGTTGAGACTTGAGGGGCGCGAGGCTATTAATCTATTGGTATTGGTGGTAGGTAGGTAAGGTATACACATTTTACGCGATAAACAACTGGTTTGTCGCAGATGCGTAGTAAATTTACTCTACGGGCGCAGCGGCGGCCTTGGAAAATTGTTGATATCAATCAAGTCTGGGTGGGATCGATGTGTGCACCAGCCACAACGTAGGTATGTATGACATACAAATGTACCTACTATGAACAAGTGTAGAACGTATGTATCTATGTATGTACAGATTCACAGATCTATTTTTTATTTCCCACATCTGGTGGATAGGATACGTCGTCATCATCAAGCTCTTTGGAATATTTTCAGTTGTTTTTTTTTTGTTGTAGGTATCTTTTCTTTTCCGTGTTTTTTTGCTTGTTCTCTCTCTTCACCTGACTGTTTGTATACAAAAGAAAGACAGGTAGCCGTGCCCGTAGCCATAAGCCCATTGTGGTTTCTTTTGAAGTAGGCCAACGAAACGAAATATGTTCGTGTATAGATTTGGACTGAAGTGCATTTTCCAGAATGTAATCAAATATGTACAGTGGAACTTCCATAAGTCGAACTCTCAAAATGAAAGAAAATAAATTCGAGTTATAGAAACTTCGAGTTATGGAGGCCAAAAGTTGAAACGTTGAAAGCGCAAAGTTCTCAATAAAACTTCGAGTAATAGAGAAATTCGACTTAAAGAAGTTCGAGTTATGGAAGTTTGACTGCATAGGTTAGGTACATAGTACATATCTACATAATATGTTCATGTATGTAGGGATATAATGCCTA
Organism: Cheilosia scutellata; assembly: GCA_955612985.1. Classification (NCBI taxonomy): domain Eukaryota; kingdom Metazoa; phylum Arthropoda; class Insecta; order Diptera; family Syrphidae; genus Cheilosia; species Cheilosia scutellata. The sequence continues at coordinate 2,688,755 of OY015312.1, forward strand.
TGGGGTAAGTAGGGCAGAGAATTTACTCAATGAGCTTGAGCACTCTTGTTTGCTCATTTGATGTTTTATTTTTATAGGTACACTAGACACTAGAGTGATAGCTTGAAGGGAGGGGGGGGGGGGGGGGGGTGAATTATTTAATTAGTTATAGGGTTTATAACTGTGCGCAGTAGCGCAGTGGTTAGTGTGCTGGACTACTGTGCGGGGGATCCCACTATCCAAGGTTCGATCCCCGGAAAAACCCAAATTACCTACATCTTAAGGTTTTTTTCTACTGCGCCACCTCTCGCGAACGTCTGACAAACATCCGAGAGTATAACTGTCATGAAAAAGCTTCTCAATTCAGCCGTTCGGACTCGGCATAAAATTGTAGGTCCCTTCCATTCGTCCCAAAAATAGAAACTCACACAAACGAATGGTTGCGAGAAGCTAGGCCTAGGGTGTCTACCGCCTGTTGCGCCACCTATTTATTTATTTTTATAGGGTTTATAAGTTATAAGGTGGGTAGCTAGGTAAGTACCTACCTAACCTAGGTACCTACCTATCTACCTATATTAGTTACTCCCTGACCAGGGCCCTAGTACCTACCTACCTACCCACCTATTACATACATACATACAAATCTTGCACATTTTAAGTTAACCTTAGGATAGCAACAGGGTCCACCACACACAGTCCCAACGAAAGAAAAAGCTCTCCATTTCACACCTTCGCGCCAGCGCCATACCTACAATCGCTCTTCTTTTTTTCGATTCTCAAATTGATAGCTAAGCTAAACTTACAGTTCCGGCCTCCGGGACACAGTTGGCTGCGGTAGGTCGTACTTTTTGTTTTAGGGGCATGGGGCTGGGGTGTCATGTCACCCTAGTTGCTATTCACGTTACTATTTTTTTTGTACGTTTTGTAGGTAGGTACTATTGAACTTCATAATTTTGGAGTTAAAAAAAGCTTTTCGATCGATTAGAATTAAGATTTGCATTTTGTCCAAGAAACCGCGACAGAAAAATTAATACAGTTTGCGCAAAATGAGGGTTGCAATGTTTTTATTATTTTAGTTAAATACATTGGGGTGACAGGTCAGCCCTGTAACCTGTTGCTATTCGCGTATGGAAAAAGTGTGTTTCTATCCTAAGGTTAATGTGGATAAAGTTACATTTTGTTCAAAACTTTTGGTATAGGTACATATCTACCTATATACCTACCTATAAAATAAAATATATTTCCTAATGTATTTTGGCGTTTTCTTGTCAATTTTTTTTTTCGCATCAATTAGATAGGTACATACATACTTAGGTACTAAACACTAGATAAGCTTTTTGGGAGTTCCACCCTCTGGTGTAGGTATACCTACATATATATGTACGTACATATAGGAATTTTTGTCGCTATAGGTAACCGAAAATAATATATTTCGTCCAATACCTACCTATTTCGTGAATTGCTTTTTTGGACAATGCACATCATGTTCCAAATTCTACAACTTTATCTCCTATTAGTTTCGGCATACGTACATACAGGGTGTCCCAGTTAAGAAGTATAATCCTTTAAGGGAAGATTCCAACACCGAGTTTTACTACAACTTCTGTTGATCGTACGTAAAAAAGTTGCTTAACATAATTTTTAGGAAATTTTTCAAGGATAAAAATTTCATAAAAAAAATAAAAATTTATTAAGTCAACATTTTGAGAAAAAGGCATTTTAAATAAAAAATTGTAACAACAAATATTACGTTCTGAAAATTTTTTTTATGAGAGATATCACGCACATTAGTCCAAGGCTGCTGGACAGATTTTGAACAATTTTCACAGAAACACCCTCGGGTCAAAACTTTTATTATAGCATTTTGTGCTAGTGCAAATTAACTTTTAGTAGAATAGTTTTTAATGGTAGTGCAAAATCAATGTTAGTGCTTAAGGACCCGGGTTTGCTGTGTTTTACGAAGAAAATTTGAAATAGGTACGATTTTTCTACATTGTCAAAACACTATTCTTTGCTGTCTTATCATGGCCGTGTTTAACCTTTAGAAATAATGAAAATTCATATTTTCATGTATGTATATGTATATTATATTATGAGCAATCGGTTGAATCCTTTATTAAATGTAAACAAAGCCGTGTTGAATTTCACTTCTGCCATCGATGTTTGCACCCGCGGGATATTTGGTGGCTCTAGTTGTGCAGAATCTAGGTTGGAATTTTCTGAAAACATGCTAGCGAAAAGATCTACCTTTTCTTTAGGTGTTGTTGCTGGCGTGTCGTCTTCTTTTACTAGAGGTGGAAAAGAAGATCAACTAAAGTTATTATTATTACTGATTGCCTTTGCCATGGACCAGAATGCGCGTGAGCCGTTAGGACATCCAATTACTTTGTTATTGACTCTTTCGTTGTAAGTTGTCTTCGCCGATTCAATAATTAGGTTGCATCTATTTCGAAGAATTATAAATTCAGATGTTTTTTGCGCCGAAGGGTTTGACCGCCATTCCCGGAAAGCCTTGTTTTTCGCTGAGGTAATTCACTTGCAATCTTTGTTAAACCAGGGTTTATTTGAAGTTAGTTTTTTGATGCAATGTGGAATATAAAGTTCCATACCGAGTAAAATTATTTCGGTTACTTTTGCGCACATATTGACATCGGTATCTCTAAAGAACATATCAGCCCATGGCAACAAAGCGAAGAAATTACGCAGCTCGTCCCAGTTAGATTTACTATAATTCCAAATCGAACGATGCGATGGCGATCCTGGTTTGCTCCGGTATGGTTTGGTTTGGTGTCGGTATAGAGACGATAGCAGATATTAGACCATGATCCGAATTCCCTAAGGGAGCATTTTATTTTATAATTATCTGGCTCTGTTATGAGAAGCAGATCGAGAGTGTTTCCGTAATTTGGTGGATTGTCTGGAATTCGCGTGGGCTCATCAACGAGCTGAGTAAGATTGCGGCAAATGGCGAAGTCTTCAGCTTGTTTCCCTGCCTCGTCCGTTCGGTTAGAATATCGTAGCCAATCCATGTTATGGATGATGAATTTGTATCCGTCTACCTTATCGGATAAATGACGAAATAGTTTAGATGGTTCGTTATCATTTGGCGAGCGGTACAGGCAGCAAAGGAATTTGGTAGATACAACTTTGTAGGACGACCTTTAGCCATATTAAGTCGAGATCCGCAGGTTCCATCTCTTCTTTTCTTTCACACGCCAGATCTGTTCTGACAAACACACATATATTAATTAATAAATGAAAATTTCTTAAATTTCGATCTGCTGTTGCCCATGAACAATCAATTTCTTGCAATTTGCAACCATAGTACCTGACATTATTTTTTTGTTTCTACTACTGCAGGTAGGTACCTAAGGTATATAGAAACTAGGTACCTACCTATAATATATTTCAGCATATACAAACTCATTTTTACTTATCTCAATTATTGGTCTTCTATCTAAATTATTGCTATACTGATAGCGATATTATAGCCATTAAGAGTAAGTATAGGCATACCTACTGCATGCATGCGTGCTCACTGTTTTCGGAAACACAATTCAAACAACATTTGTATATACGATGTGCCTACCTACCAAGTATACCAGTTTGCTAATTGACAATCAATGCCATAAAAATAAATTGAATATGTTAGCGTCTCGCCATATCCGGAGCTTCACTTACATAATTATATTGTGGGTAGGTAAGATATCAACTAGGTTCCGGTCTTCGCGATAACACGCATACCTACCTACGCATAGGTAGGTATCTATGGTAGGTACATCTAAAAAAAATACATATTTTCCATAAATACTGCACCTGGATATGAATCACTTTTCCTTTTCTGCAACTCTTTCAAAATATGTACATACCCACTTGGATATGCATCAGGACAATGCATACATAATTTCGTTTTCGGTATACACATAAAAGGGTCAATTGATAAGCAGATGCAGAATTAATCCAAATACCTATATTCTGTGGAAAAAATTGGGAAAAAATCTGAATTTTGTAACAATAGGATCGCAAACTAAAAATGAAATGAAAAGTCCTGTTGAAATGTCAGCCGACCAACTGATGAAAGCAAATAACTATCCCTTTTTTTCACACCTTTTCTTGGAAGCGCATATGCTTCGATAAGTGTGTAGCCACATAGGTATATGCTGAAGCTGAACTCATCAGCACCTATCCCAAATATTGATTTTTTTGGTTGCCCTTTGCCACCCTCTCCGTATTCATGATTCATGCGTGTATAATATTAAACACCGCAATGATATTTATAAAAATTCAAATAACATTGCCGGCTATTGATGTCGAAAGGGGATGTCAATTTCAAGTTGCATCCTTCGAGGGACACAGCTGATCGAACTCATTGTTTGAAAACGAACAATTGATATTTGCAATGCACTTCTTTTGGTTATTTCTCAATTAGAACTGAAGCCCCGTAAAACCTCTAATGAGTGACCATGGAAATTATGTAACAGTGGGGCGCATAACACACCTTGTCTTCCGAAAACTCATAGTGCAAAGGAAACCAACTACGGAAGTCAAAAAGAGGTCTAGTTATGTCATGAATGACTCACTTTTCAGCGGCGCACCTTGAATTAAGTCGGTCGGCATACGTGCCTCTACTCGTACCTGTTAGGACTGACTTTGTTAAAGAACGAACAATGGGCCAGCGCCCAGCAGTGATATATAGTGACATAATGAACATTTCCTTAGCCAGCGGATGCTTGCCAATTGTGTGGCAAACTTTGGAATGCATTTTGGTAGCCATTGTTTTGTGATTGCATTGAGGGCTATGACGAAACCCAATGAGCACTAATTTGTACGTGTCGCAGGCTGAACTGTAGTATTTTCCATTCAAACTGCATTCCTTTCCTACCCGAAAAATAACAAAAGTTTATCTTCATTCGGGATATGCTGCTTCTACTTCCACTTTCCACCCCGGGGTTTACTTTTATTGTGCTGTTTCTGTGTGCCCTTAATGAATTCTATTAACAGCTGCGCAGTTTCCATGCGATGTTCAAAAACGCATGGGGTTGGCAATTGAATCTCCTTTTTGTGAAGCATGTACCATATTCGAATGTGCGCTGCTGGTACAAAAACTAAAATTAAAGCTGATTGCGCACGCGTGCCCAGTTCAGTGACACGGGGATAAAAAAATATATACCTACATATTTTCATTTCAAATTGAATTTTAAGCCAGTGTGCCTAATTAATATGCCTATATAAAACAAAGTTCTTGCCACTGCGATGTGTTAAGAGTCATATGGTGCGTTTCGCCTCGGAAGGCCAGATCCATAGATAATATTTTAAATACCATAGTTCACCGATCCAACGAGTTCTTGGTCAGTGATGACAATTTGTCTGGTTGGGTGAATGCGTTATTTAAGATACATACGACACTCCAAGAGGGGATATCCTGACATTGGCTGAGTGCAGCCTACTAATCCTGTCATGTAAAATATGGATTTTGCATTTTGGATAAAAAATAAATATATGTTGGTAGGAAATTAAATAGTGTGTCTGAAATACTCACGAATGGGAGGATTTTACACATTTTTAGACCGTATTCAAACGGTCCATTCCAAATCGTTTAAAACAAGAAATTGTATTTTAAAAACTTGTTTTTTTTTTTAAAGAAGTTTATAGCGTCATATGGAACAGAATATGTCTACTAAAGGGTTTTCCAATGAGAGGTGTTATTGTGAATGGCCCGCTATTTCGGTAGCTGTCCCTTTTGAAGCTTTTATTCTTTGACATTTGACAAGCAGAAACTACGCCATTCCTAAAAATGGAACGATACACGCTTCAACAACGCATTGAAATTATTAGAATTCACTACAAAAATGGTGGCGCAGTAGCTTAGTGTGCTGGACTACTGTGCGAGGGATCCCAGGTTCGATCCCCGGAAAAACACAAATTACATCTTAAGGTTTTTTCTACTGCGCCACCTCTCGCGAACGTCTGACAAACATCCGAGAGTATGACTGTCCTGAAAAAGCTTATCAATTCAGCCGTTCGGACTCGGCATAAAATTGTAGGTCCCTTCCATTCGTTCCAAAAATAGAAACTCACACAAAACGAATGGTTGCGAGAAGCTAACCTTGGGTCAGCGTTGTTATATGGTCGTAAATATCGTAATTGTGACGATTTTGGAAAGCAAATACGACGCTCCGATTTTTGCTTGAATTGGCCTTATTTCTACGATTTGCTGATTTTTTGTTCCGATATTTACGATTTTTGAAGCAGTCAAATACGACGTATAAAATATAATAAAATTACAAATTTCAAAACATTGGCGTAACTACTTCCTTCCGGATTTTAAAACTACGTACGAACAAATTTAAGACCAAAATGTGCAAATCAAGAGTTAGAATTTATTTTCGCATTATTTTTAAATACTTCATGTTGTAAGTTGTAGTCCTCTGGAAATATGTTTTCAGGAAGCTACTTACAAATTTTGTTTGTTTTATACTTTCCTCGCGATTGTCAGAATTTCTGTTGAAGTGCATTAGTTGTCTCATATGTCACATGTCTCATAATGCGTCGCATGTCGCGGAATAACTAAGTTCCTCAGAATACATGCCATTGTATAAAAAATACGACATACCTATGGAAAGGTAGAAGGCTTGCAATAGGTCCCAATGGTACTTTCGCCGGTCCCGTAGTATAATGCAAAATTTTTGCCTTAAAGAAATATTCTCTGCAACAACTAGGTTAATATGTATATTATATCCAATTAATTGGTGAGTTATTTGTTATTATAGAACAGATAGAGCCAGTGATTAAATTGATTAAAGTTTTGTCCCATTTTCGTTGGCATGTTGCAACACTGTTCGCTATTACCTATATCCAGTGGCGTGGCGAGCTTTTCAAGAGTCGGTAATTCAACGAGCAATTTTCAAAAATTAGGTCTGAACAAAATGTTAAAATAGAAGAAGTGAGTTTGGATTTTCATTTCATTTTCAAAAGTTCCACATAAACTCCTTAAAATTTAGCTAGTTTCGATTCCATTTTAAAAAGGGCGGTCGGCATCGGTGAATTTGCCGACTGAAAAAGTTTATAAACTTGTTTTTTTTAATACAGCGGATGGCTGTCTAAATTGGACAAAGAGGCGTTGGACCTCAGATACCTCTGTGGGGTGAAATTCGATGACTTTAGATATAACTCCATAACCGCTGGCGCTGGGCCGATTTTCATGATTTCTATACAGTCGGCAAGTTCCTGAAATAAGTCGGCATTTAAATGAAAGTCACCCCCCACGGCTCGAACTCTCGCTACGCCCCTGTCTATATCTTCTTTAAAGTTAAATCCATTGCTTGTGATTGTGACCCGATCAGCATAAATTTGACGACTGCAATTATGCCACCGATACTAGGTAGGTATACCTATCAATCGCACAGTGTCCGCTTATGACATTTGTTAGAATGGCACACCGTTCTAAACTCTCTAATACGTCTCATAACCTATACTTCTAAAATTTTTTACAAAATACGATAATTACGATTTTCCAAACCCAAAAATACGATTAAAAGAAAAAGTTTATAACAACACTGCCTTGGGTGTCTTCCGCCTGTTGCGCCGCCTATTTATTTATTTATTTATTTATAAAAATGGTGAAAATCTTGCAGTCACAGTTCGCAAAACTAAAGCATTTTTTGGTCGTCGTGAAGCACCTTGTCGGACCGCAATACAGAAATTGGTGGGAAAATTCGAGCTGTTGGGACAAGTTAGTGATGTGAAGAATAAAACCCGTGCACGTCGCTCAAGAACAACTGAGAATATTGCTGCTGTAGCCCAAAGTGTTGAAGAAAACCCAGGTTTGTCCATTCCTCGTCGTTCTTTGGAATTGGACATTCCAGAAACGTCATTACACCGTATTCTGCATAAAGACTTGGGTCTTAAGGCTTATAAAGTTCAGTTAACACAAGAACTCAAGCTGGCCGATCATCAACAACGTCGTGTCTTTGCTGATTGGGTCCTTGAAATGCATGAAAATGATCCGGAATTCCATCGAGGACATAGGGCAGCCACTTTGCGATTTGGTTATGGATCATTTTTCTTTGAATACCAAAATAACACCTCTTATTGGAAAACCCTTTATAATTCCTACTATGTAGGACTCATATTATCACCTCAGTTCATCTAAGTCACCATCATTAGTCGGATATCCTTCAACACAAAATGAATGCAAAATATGTATATTCTAGTACTACCAGCATCTTTGAAATTATACGATACGTCCTTCGATAGTCATTCTATCGTCCCCTTTCAAATAAACGACAAAAATGCAGGTACATATTATGTACGATGTATAGCGCAGTGGCATCGTGCTGTATGCGCATGACAATATGGCAAAACCGATACGCAACACCGGGTTTAGGGTGAAGAATTTTTCATGTTCCGAAATATGGGGTTTATTGCTATCAGCAGGATATCTTTGCGTCACATTTTTATTCGCTCACCTTCGGCATTGACCCATTAGTTTTCAAAGCCATTCGACAGGGGTTTCTTCAATGATGATGCGCGTATATAATATGCACGCATTTTGTAATTGATATGAAGAGAACCTCGTTCTCATTTCCTTCGCCTTAGTTTGTCGTCATCAATACCATCAATATAACACAAATGAGCGAACGAATCCACTGTCATTATCCAGCCGATCATTCGTCATGCATATTAGACAACATGATGGTAGGTATGTGGAATTGTGCATGTGTCATAGGTAGTTTGTTTTTGATACAAGGGTTCAAAAACAAATGTGATAAATGAACGGTTTAGCAGTAATTTTGTGTGTTTTCTTTTGTTTTGGGTATACCTAATTGAAATGTCCGAACAATGTTGGGGGCGGCAGAAGCGTTGCTATCGAATGATTAGCATCGGCGATAACAGACGGTGTTGGGAAAACGGTTTGACAGATGTAGTTGCAATGTTCCATATCGATTTTTGTAAAAGTTAGAAAACATTTTTTTTTGTTTCAGTTCGGAAAGTATTTGGTGGTGACTGGCATTGTTCCAGATATGGACACGAAACGGATTAGATAATTCGAAAACAATTTGTGTAACCATCACCGCGCATTTGTGGCGTATTTGCTTAGAAGACTCCCCTAACGATACGCGGAAATCATACGCGTTTTTTTTTTTTTGTTTGAAAACGTTGTTCCAAAATTGCTATGGAGCTCCAAGTCTTTTGAAATATTTTCTAAATTAAGCAGATTTCGCCATTCTTCATCTAATGACTCCTCATCGATACCTACCAGAAAATTAGGAAAGTGAGTCATTAGTGGGACATGACTTGAAGCTAATTGCTTTGGATCAATGCCTTGCAATGTATAACTAAAACTTTGTCATTGAAGTTGAGAAAATTTATTTGCAGAGCTCTTTGTAATATTCTCAGTAATTATCCTTAATATTTTAAACATAATTCTAGAAACCAATAGACACAAATAAATAAACAACTAACATAACAACGTATTTGTCACTGACAGCACAGTGCCCAACAGTGCCATAGCTAAGAATCGAATGACAACTGGAAAGTGGGCACGTTCAATTCACAAATGCATTTCACTGAAATTAAATTAGAGCAGAGACAGAATTTTTATAAAACGAAACTATTACATATTTTAATTCGCATTCTTAGGGCCAGTTTCAAGACTTAAACCCAGATAAACTTAAACTTTCGGTTTCAAAGGTTTCGGATACTGATATCTGACAGAAAAAGTTTCGGATAGTCTATCAGCCGGTTCAAGTGGCTGTTAAAAAGCCTCTATCCGGAAGATAAACAAAATATTTATTTGAAGTGGCTGGAAAAAATATAGTTTCAGAGCATTCTTTCGTTGACGGGCGTAGACACATAGACAGCAGTCAGAAGTGTCCTATATAGTGGATTTACCTTTCACCGTGGGCGTTGAAATTTGCCAGGGGCGCGTTCTGTCTCTTCATTACTTATATGGACTGGATGTTACAGCTCGGTCTTGGCGAATAACGTTTCGAATTCGGAAACCCGAGGATAGTTCATTTGCTATTCGCTGATGACTGGGTTATCCTTGGGTCCTCTCAGACTGAACTTCAACGCGCACTCTATCCGTTTGTAGCCGTTTGTTTGTTTGTTTGATATACAAGCTGCCGAAATGAGATTCCTCCTCTTGGACGTGAGCAACCTAAACCTGCGACCCACTTAATGGATAAGCGGGCCATCGAATATGAATGAATGAATGAATTTATCCATGCTAAATTACCAAAAAATAGAACAACACAATTCAGTTACAAGTGTGATAAACGATAAAAAAAACATCATTGCCGTTCCTGTCAAACAATTAGTGCCTGATAAAATTATATTTTTTTTGTTTACCACTTTGATGAATGGCTTTACTTTCACATTTGTCTACCGGATAGTTTATCAGAGACTTTGACAATGAAACAGAAAAAAAAATATCAGCAACTTTTATCTGGTGGATAGCGCTATGTGTCGGCTAACTATCCGAAGCTTTATCCGGAACATTTGAAACTGGCCCTTAGTTTAATTGTTTGCTTTGGGTTGAGCAGTATAATTTGCTTTACGCAGTATTGGATGAAAAAATCGCAGTATAATACTGCGATTGCAGTACTTTCGGCAGCGCTGATTCCTGGATGTTTGGAAACTTGATGTACATAATTATTTGCTCATCATCTTGTTCTGCAATTCGTCAGCCTCTTCCGAAAACACTAGAGAAACCATAGTCCTTCCATTGTACCTATGTATACATATATAAGAGTGATTATATACAATGGTCCGCATATCTCAATGAGGTCCACATCCTGGGAAGGGACCCAATTGCAAAGAATAAAATAAAAATGTAATGCAGCACAGACCCGAATTGCGAATGGAATTGCCTTTGCACAACTAATATGGAATTAGCTCGTCAATCAGTATCCAGGAGCGGATTCGTGCTGTCTCGTAATAAAAACCATTGAATCCGTGCGCTAAAACTTAACTGAAAAACAATGCTACCCGTGAATTCCAATTGAATTTATTTTAATGTATTTTCTTTACAATGGGAAATGGAAATTCATGATTGATGCCACAAACATCCAGCGATTGTCATAGTGAAAGCAAGACGTACAGGAAATTGCAAATTTAAACGCAAAGTATTGTGGATGCAGCCATAAGAGATGTATAAGATAAGAGATATAATCGGCGAAACAATCGAAGCTAATTCGATGGTCTGATCCAAAAACTAATAGGTAATAGACCGCCAGCTAATCTTCCCCACAAAATTTTAAATAAAAATCTTCTCTCGGTTTCTCTATCTGTGAATACATATGAAAATGCAAGAGGAGGTGAAATAATGAATGGTCAAATGTTGCTATTAGGTGCGAATTTGTGGACTGAACGCTAATACGCCGAAATTGAGTACTTCGGTCACCTTCAAGAGCTTACAATTACAACTGAACTGGTTATACAAACCAGATGTCCTAAATTTAAGAAAATAAGGCGGCAGATATGCCGTCTTATAAGTCAAGCCCAAGGCAGCGCCTGAAACTATACGTCCTAGTAGAGAGACTTATTCTTCGATAAGAATGAGTTCGAACACCTATTTTAGAGAAGAGCATCGGAAACTCTTTATACCAACAAACACAAACGATCACCACTAAACAACAACAATGGTTTAGATTGTTTAAAAGGGGTCTACCACGATATCTCGAATGTAAAAATCTCGAATTAAAAATATCCCAAAAACAAAAATCTAGAAAGCATAATCTAGAATAACAAAAATCTCGAAAAAAAATCTCGAATTAATATTAATTTTTGAGACAATGTGTAGGGAACGGCAAATGATAATTTCAGGCATTCAAATCATTCCGAAATATTTCACAACTTTTCTATAAATAAAAACAAATTGTCATTAGTAAAAAAATAAAATTTTCATTCTTGCTGTGAATATTGAATAGCAAAGATTAATTTTTTTATAATACCTACTTACCTAATAAATAAATATGGACTGATCTGAATTGGTGTCAAGACGAATAGATTTTTATTGAGGAAATTTAAGAGAATTTAAAAACTAAAAGGATACTAAGCGAAATTTAAGAATCCGCCATACGTATTGAAAATTTAATCAGAGCAAGACGAATAACAATTGTCTTTCAACACGATTTGATAAAATAATTTAATTACAACGAATTTTCTTGAATCATCTAACTTGAACAAACAGAAGATCAGCAACATAAGTTCTTAATATTAACTAAGAAAACCAATCTGCAAGATAGCTTTAAATAAATACATAAATGCAAATAAAAAAAACAAAAATTTGGGAAGATGGACATTAGGACGAAAGGACGTAAGGATTCTCGTCTCACTTTGGAGGCCAGTTTAAAAATATTTAGTCCGTATAAAATAGGTTATTTAATTTATATATTAAAGTTAAGTATTTCATCAACATTATTTTTCTTTTTTTTTTGTAAGGATTCACCAAAATTAATTTCACTTCTAAATTTAGAGTTTGAATAGGCAACTAAATTCAAGTTTCACCACGGGCAGCGCGGTTGATGTGCACATCGTCCCCTTCACCCCTGGATCTTCATAAACGGTTGTAAATAATATAAATTTGGTAAGTGATACATTTTTTTCTTTTTGTAATTTTATAATTAATTTTGGTGCGGCCCAATTTTGTTTTTATTATTGAAAATTATTATCGTTATTTACATACTTATTATAAATCTCAGACAACTAATTCATTGCTGTTAATTTATTTTATTTGTTTGTTTATACTTGTGCATATAACGTAACTAGCTCTCGTTTAAATATATGTTTTTTGTTAGTTTAGTTTTTATAAATATGGTATTTTGAAAACTTTAGGTATTGTTGGATGTGGCAAGGCTTTGGTGAAGCCTAAGTCTATAGGATGACAATGAAGGTAGAAGTTGATTGGGACTGCAATCAATCTCTCCCCTCCACTAAAATTTAAAGTAATCTATAGAGACATTAAGGCCTCATTTTTTTTATTTGAAGTTTTTTAATTCTGGCATGAATATGCGTAACGAGCCGTCCAGGGTGACCGATAGCAAGAACCCACCCATCCGACGAGCTAGGACGAGCTAAAGCTATAGCATGCCAGGCTGTCGGGACCTGGACACCCTTCCACTTTGGCTGCCCGGACTGACTCCATGTACCTGTAATCATGGGGTCATAACGGTAGCGAGTAAGGTGGAAGGGAAATAGCTAATTTCGTTACAAATGGTAACAATTTGCGCCCGACAGAATTACTAAAGGTGCTAGTACACGGTATGTAGCGCACACATTTCGTTTTTCGTATGTAGAGCGTGCCTCATACGTATGAGTACCTTATGTAGCCATTGGCATGGAACCCCAAAAGAAAAATCTCGAATTTTTTTTTCGAGATTTTTGTAGGTAGGTACATTCGAAATTTTTGCATTCGAGATTAAAAAAAACTTTTCGAGATTACGTCATGATCCGGTTTAAAAGATCAACTAGTATAGGAGGGTCAAACCTTTTTAATGATGGTACGACAAAGACAAAACGCTCAGGGCAACGTGTTTGCAGGATAGCTCAATAGCTGGCATCTCCTAGAACCAAAATATAAAAAAAAATGCTATAGCTACACCAAATTCTCAATAGAAATTCGAAATATGATAAGTAGCTTAGTCAATCAACCAGACGTCGACACAACACAAATTTCTTCGAGCACTTTTTCCAAATGCAACCAAGCGTATCTTAATGTCAATAACCTTAAAATCGTCAATGCGACTTTGCTAAAGTGGTTGTCAGCATACCGATCTATGCCTATTAATTTGATAGATGTTTGTCAGTTGCCACATATACTCACATGCAGTATAGATACAAGTATAATTCCACAAACACAGTATATCGCTTCCTTTTTTTCTACCTATATCTTTATAGCTACCATCAAAATATGTCTGCAATTTCTATAGCCACAACCATTTCACGCATCACAATTCGCCAAAATTATGTTCGCTACAAAATCTCTGGCATTTGCAATTATTTGTCACTTCCTGTAAAGCAATTATTCCATTAGTCTTCTGACATTTCGTAGGTGTCTTGCTTACTTATCAATGCTTCGCTGAACGTCTGATGAGCATTTCATTGTTTCAAACAAAAAATAAATAAAAAATCCCTGATCTAATGGAGTTCCGGTTCAAAAACTTTGCTTAATTTATGTCGCTTTTCAAACTTGACTTTTGGTCCCCGACGAGCCGCAAGTTTAATAACCTCTTCCCAATGTTAATGTAGGTATAATCTACAATGTCTTTGAGTCAAGAAAACCCCAAATTGCTCTCTATGACATCTCGTAATAATCGAAGCAGAAATATGAAACTCGCTGGTTCTTTCCAAGGGGACAAAACATCTTATTCGTTATAATTTCCTAGACAAAATAACTCTAGGGCGGTACCTTTTACAGCACCTTTTGTTTGGTGAAACCTTGCTGCTTCGGTCAGTTTGCTCAATCAAAAAACAAAGAAATATTGCACCACCATTAGAGTTCATAAAGCGCATTCAAGAAAACAATGAAAAACGAGTTCCGTTCTATTTTATGTGAAAATACTGGATTTTTTTATTAACAGATTTCTACATGAAAATGAAATGCTGGTACATATAATATTAAACGCGTTTTCCAGTTTTTATTTTAAAAGAACATGTTCAATCTTCATCATGATTGACATTTGACGAACACCAGTAGAGGCGACACCACCGAATTATTCGAATCAGATATCCGCGATTTGTACGTTTTAAGGGAGAAAAATCACGTTTTTTCAGTTGAAAAAGCGAAACTGGTTTGAAAGTGTACGCGTACTTATCTACTGTGGCGTTACGAGCAATAATGAGTTTATAGTTTGTTGATTGTTGTCATGGGATAAAAAAAAAGAACAATACAGAACAACCCTTTAATGCGCGTAATGCATTAATGTATTATTGTGAAATATTTTTCAATTTTCTCACATTTATTTTTTTCAAAAGTAGGTACCTCTCGTATCAAGTACATAGATCAAAATTTGACTTGCATTTCAACAGCTTAACAGTATACAATTTAAAACAGAACGAAACAGTCAGCGTTGCGCTTTGTGCACTTTCTAACATTTTAGTTTAAGTTCTCCTTAAATTCGTATGGGCCACTTTTTGTAACGGGCCTTAGTAAATTACCAGCATCTAAGGTCGTGCCTACATTAAAAACATAATTAAGTATGTCAACAACATACAGGGTGTTTCAGTTAAGCGGTATAATCCTTTAAGGGGAGATTCCTGAAGTTTCACCGAACGAAAAATTGTATGCCAGGGGGGAGTGGTCTATTCTCATCCTATTTCCCTTTATAGGCTTATAGCCCATCAAAGTAGGTGACCTCTCATCAGGGGCGGACTAAGAGGCAGTGGCACCCGGGGCGGTAACAACAACAACAAGCTTACACCCCTTAAAAAATTTAAGAAAAAAAACCGAACAAAGATTTTATTTAAACGTGCTTTCGAGCTTGGACTGAATGTTTCGATTAAATCATTAAAATCTATAATTTTTGTGTGCTCCTTTTCGATTAAAAGTATATTCAGATTAGTCAACCTATTTTGGTCCATTGTTGATCGATAAGATAAGTCTTAATTAATTTTAATTTCGTAAAGCTTCGTTCACACGATGCCACTGAGACGCAAGTTGTTAAATAATTTTTTTTGGTTGAAGAGCTGAGAAAACTAACGCAATGTCTTTCATGGCCTTAGACGGATGAATAAGTTCAGTGCAAAATGTATCCCGACATTTTAAAATGGATCTTCGTGTTTCCTATTCCAACGTCAAACCAGCATCTTGAGCCTTTTCGCCTGGCATAATTTTCGTCTTTTTTGTTCTTCCCCGCCTTTCAATTGAAATTCTAGCCAGTCCATTGTTCTCTTGCGTATATCATGGCCTCTTTCATGGTTTCATCACGATGTTCATGAAGAAAATTCGCGAGCGCCTCAAGTTTTAATACACTTTTTTCTAAAGTGAGCCCGGATTTTTTCAAGTATTTCTGTGCTGCATCAACTTCTTCCAAAATATCGCACCAGAATGAAGGATAACACATTAACGTAAAGTCGCATACAGCAGATAAGAGTATGGTTGCAGCATGGTTTACCCCCCTTCGGGTAGGGGTTAGAATATACCCGAGGTAGGCATGCCTGTCGTAAGAGGCGACTAAAATCCAACTAAGGGTTTGAGGCAACGGCTAGCCTATCCTCAGTAAATCCCTCCCACAGGAGCCAGTGGTAAACACTCAAAAACGTTATGAATGGAGAAACAAAAGGAATTGATTACTCTAGGTGGTAATGGCAATAGCCAAAATCCACCCGTAGTCTTCTCGACTACGGCCGGGACACGGATTCTGGAGGTCCCAACATTCATACCTGATTTCACAAGCGACTCATGCGGCTCTATGTCTGATTCATTCGGCAAATTGAGCATGAGACAAGCTGTGGCTCACTGCACTGCCACTGACGGTCAGACCCGGGACACCTTGGTTGAACGGGCTCCTGAAGAGGCGGTCCTTGAGCTGTGCCTGTCTAAGGGACAGCGGAAAAGGAAAAGGAAGAAGCTGAGGGATCTGCGGCGCAAAGAAGCTGCACCTGCTGAAGGCGCAAGCACATCCGTCAGCTCTTCGGCGGCGCCTTTGAAAAGGAACCGGTCGGTGGAAGTCTCACCAACTGAAGCCAACCAACCCCTTGGATCTGACGCTGCCTCCTCTTCTGCCTACCCGAAAAGCAAGAAGAAGCGACCCAAGCTCGAAAAGAGAATAAACCCCCCTCAAGTCTGTGAGTCTGTCCGCGTGCGGTCTCCTAATGAAGCCGGTGCTTGTACCAGAAATGGAAGCAGTACTGGCGGAAGGAAACTGGACGTCGCAATCGCACCTACAGGCGAGAGCTCCCGAGGCCCTCCAATCGTTGGAGCTACCTGTGCACTGGTACTGAATGATGCAGGTGCTGGAACTAACCCAGGTTGCAGTACCAGCGGACAGAACTTTGTTGATGCGGATGGCTCTGTCGGTCAGAGTGCTTCTTTCGAACGCAGAACAGCTAAGGTGCGGGACAAGAGGCCATCCTACAAAGATGCCGCTGTCTCCTCTCTAGCAGTTCGTATAGGGAAAGCAGGCAATGACAATAGCATGAGCGATGCAGAGTGCAAACACTGTAAAGCACATCTTTTGGAGCTTGCCGCGGCAACTAATGCTTGTATCCAGGTTGAGGGATGTGAGTTCAAGGACGGAACCTTCACGGTGAATACCTCCTCGCAGCTTACCTCGAAATGGGTCAGCAACATGGTGCCGAAGATCCCTCCCCACGGGACCACAATTTTTGAGGTCTACAAACCACCCAAGCTCACGCGTGCTGTCTGCTGGATTCCTGGGAAACTGGGGAAATCGGCGGACGTGCTAACGCGTTTGCATGCCCAGAATCCTGGTCTCGACACAAAAGCCTGGATTGTCCGTTCTCACAGGCAGAGTAAAAACCGTCACGATGAAGATGGTAGCTCTCTGGTTGTGAGCATAGACAAGGCTTCTGCCGAGATCATCAAGTCTAGGTACGACATGCGTCCCTATCTGCACCTTGGTAGGATTAATTTCCATTTCAATGTCAAGTAGTGCTAATAGTGGTCGTAACCCAGAGTTTACATCCATTTTGTTCACTCAGATCAACCTACAACACTGTAAGGCTGCTACTGCTCTTTTAAGTAGGAGGCTTGCTGTCAGTAGGACAAAAAACCGCATAACATCCATCCAGGAACCATGGGTGTGGAAAAATCGCATCTGTGGCCTTGGTGAGTTGAGCGGTGCATACCATGTTCTTTACGATGAACTGTCCGAGAGACCTAGGACATGTCTTGTTGTATCGAAATCCCTCACGGCAGTTAAAATCAAACGGTTTTGTGGCCAAGATTTGGTTGCTGCAACTATCACTTACCATGCAAATGGCAATTGGGAAACCTTTGTTGTTGCATCGGCTTACTTCCCCTATGACTCTCTAATTCCTCCACCACCAAAGGCAATTGTTGAGCTCATAGAGTACTGCGAGGTCAAAAAGATTGGTCTTGTCTTATGTTGCGATGCTAATGCTCAAAACACTGTTTGGGGCAGCAGCAAATGCAATATACGAGGAGATCGTCTTCTGGATTTCATCCTATCGTCTGACATCACCATCAACAATGTGGGTCGTCGGCCTACATTTGTTACAGCCAGGAGACAGCAAGTAATCGATATTACCCTGTCCAACAGGCATTCCAAGACTATCATCAATTGGAGGGTATCGCCAGATAGCACTTTGTCAGATCACAGATACATCGAATTTCAAATCTACTGTGAAGTTTCACCTTCGCAAGAGAGGAGAAATCCGAGAAAAACGAATTGGGCACGGTTTAAGGAGGAACTTGGCAATTCTGTTAAAGCTCCACTTAAATTAAGGTCAATACAAGGGGTAGAGAGGTCTGCTCAGGATCTGAACAGCGTCCTTATCCGTTGTTTTGAACAAGCGTGTCCGGTTACAAAAAACTCCTGCAGAAAACCGGTACCTTGGTGGAATACCGAACTGCAGCGTTTTCGCAGAGAAACCAGGAAGCTCCTAAATCGGTCTTTAAAAACCAACTTAGAAGAAGACTGGAATCTGTATCGATCGAAGCAAAAAGAATTTAAGAGACTGATTCGTAAATCGAAAAATGACTCTTATAGGAAATTTTGTGAGGAGGTCGAATCACTAAGTGCAACCAGTAGACTTGTTAAAGTCCTCAAAAGGGACAGACCAAGTAAACTGGAATCGCTCCAAAAATCTGATGGCACCTACACTGAGACAAAGGCGGAGACTTTCAGTCTTCTGTTGGAGACTCATTTCCCGGGAAATCAGATCACTACGCGCTCTTCAGTGGTACCGGAAACGGTGGCCACCACGGAACGGACAAACACCACGCGGCGTAGCTGGTATATTGCATCCAGAGTGGTGACGGATGACGCTATCAAATATGCAATTGCATCGTTTGAGAGTTTCAAGGCACCTGGTCCGGATGGAATTTACCCGGCTATGCTGAAACAAGGTTTTAGTCAGCTGATGCCGACGTTGAAAAGAATTTTCACCGCTAGCTTGGCCTTGGCCTACATACCTTCTCTTTGGCGTATGGTTAAAGTCGTGTTCATACCAAAAATCGGTAAGACTGACTACACTCTCGCCAAAAGTTTCAGACCCATAAGTCTGTCTTCCTTCCTGCTGAAAAGTTTGGAAAGACTGGTTGAGCTGCACGTGCGCAATGTTGCTCTTCGATCGCATCCTCTTTCTGAGATGCAACATGCTTATCAGCGCGGAAAATCCTGTGAAACTGCGCTTCAGAACCTTGTTGGTAGGATCGAAAGCGCTCTTGATCGGAAGGAGTACGCGTTGGGTATTTTCGTCGATATTGAGGGTGCTTTTGATAATGCGACTTTTGACAGCATGTGTAACGCAGCTAGACATCACGGTATAGATGAAACATTGGTGTTGTGGATTAAAGCAATGCTAATGTACAGGACGTTGATTGCCGAGGCGGATTGTGGCAAATGCGTCATGACAGGGGTAAACAGGGGCTGCCCACAAGGTGGTGTTCTGTCTCCCCTTTTATGGTGTATGGTAGTAGACTCTCTGCTAACGTTACTCAATCTTCCTGGAACCTACACACAAGCCTACGCGGACGATGTCGCCGTTCTGTCTGTCGGCTCGAACCTAAGGACTGTCTGCTCTCAGGCGCAGAGATCCTTGGGCTTGATCGATGATTGGTGCACAAGAAATGGGCTTTCAGTGAATCCTCTTAAAACTACGGTTGTTCTCTTCACGAGGAGGAGGAACTTCACTGGTCTGACTCAACTTGTGCTAAAAGGTGTCACTATCCCGATCTCTGACGAAGTCAAATATCTTGGAGTAATCCTCGATAGAAAACTTCTTTGGTCCAAGCATGTTGAATCGAAAACCGATAAAGCGCTGTCGACTTTCTGGCAGTGCAAAGGCGCTTTTGGTAAGACATGGGGCTTATCTCCGAAAAGGGTCCTTTGGATCTATACGGCAATGGTAAGACCACTTCTCTCATATGCATCGGTTGTGTGGTGGAACAGGCTTTCGCGGAAACGTGTTACTGCCTCTTTCGCCAAACTCCAAAGAACAGTTTGCCTTGGCTGCACAGGGGCCTTCCCCAGCACCCCGGGTTCTGCTCTAGATGCTATGATGAATCTCCCCCCCCTTGATATTTTTATCATGGGGTGTACACTGAAAACCATCTCCCGTTTAAAGAGAGGTGGCTTTTGGTACCACGCGCATTGGAATTTTGATGAACTTGTGCGAGAATTATCCTTTGACCCCTGTCTTATGGATATGCCGTCTGATGCAATGACACCAGAAATCCTACTGCGACAAAACTACCACGTCAACTTTCCTCAGGCAACGGAATGGCTTCGGCCGGACTCTGAGCCAGGGAAAGAATGCCATCGTGTATTCACGGATGGCTCTAAAACCGGACAGGGGTCTGGTTCTGGAGTCTTCGTGGAATGCGAGAACATTAGACTACACTACCCTTTAGGTAACCACGCGACTGTCTTCCAGGCGGAGATTTTCGCTATCCTTATGGCTATGCGCTATATTGTGACAAACAGGTGGAGGGCTAAAAGTATATGCGTTTGCAGTGACAGCCAGGCTGCACTAAAAGCGCTGCTTAACCCTCTCACCTCGTCCAAGCTAGTGCTCGAACTCAAGCTTGCTTTGAACTTGGTCGGTAGGCTAAACACGGTCAAACTTGTT
>OY015312.1:3309714-3462214 GCA_955612985.1 Cheilosia scutellata
GCTTCGCCTGCCTCCGTTCTTTCTAAAAATCATAATTTTCGATTTCTCTAGATTTATGACAATGTTCCACATTCGACAATAATTCTCCATTTTGTTTATCATTTCTTGCAATGCCTCCGGCGATTCCGCAAAAAGTACTATATCACTATTATTACTATTTATTCGAATGTATGGCAAAACTTTTCGGGCGCCCATCTAGAATATTGGGCAGTAATTGAATATGAAGCTTAGTACTGGTACTTCACAAGCCGCTGGCCTTTATGTTAACTTATTTATTTATTTTTTTGAAAGAAGACGCGTTTATACAGAGTACATTGCAAACAAAAGAGTTAAGAAGCGAACTGGACTTTGCTTATTATGCACAATTCGTCCTATATTGGAATGAATACCGTTTTCGCCCAATAACTCGATGTGGCATAGCCTTTGTATGACTCTTGTAGGTATATACCTAAACATGCACAATGCACATCATTGGATAACAGACAAGTGACTTCCATCAGTCTCCTATAAACAAATACTACCTACAACTTACTTAAATATGGCACAAATTGAGTGGCTGCTTAGATGGCTATAATTTCGCAACTTTCTACAATATCCGGAGTATATATCTATCCGATGCCGTTCGCTTTGATATGCAAAATTATATCTGTTTTTCATTTCCGCTTACAATCGTGTGCAAACATCTTAAATTTCCTCTACTAAGTATAATCCGAAGCTGACCAAGTATCGGATAACCTCCACTAAATGGTTACATAGAAAATAAACCGGAAAATCGCCACTTCAACAGTCCATCGGATTGAGTGCGTATCTCTATTGGGAAAATGTGCTTGCAAACACCAGAAGGTTAGCCAGTCTGCTAACGGTGGCTATTGAATTTCAATTAAATTCCTTCTTCTTCGAGATGCTCTTCACCGGGATCTGGCTCCGACGTGTCGAATAGTAAAGACTCAGCAAACGCATTCAATTTTCAGTATTCTATAATTCAACCGGTTGATTGGCCGTATACCAAATACAAGATAGCAACTGACGGCGTCCGGCACCTACTTACCCTCTGGCAGATATGCATGGCATGATACGAGTTGTATCTGTGATAGGCGAGACACACATTAGAACATCGTAAATTATAAGAAAATTAGCCCTAATAAATTAACGTTAATTTAGCCGTAATTTCTTTTTAATTCGAGCTCACGTATCCACTATACAGATGCACAGAGAGAAAGAGGTGTATCATGAAGAAACTATGTCCGTGGCCGTGCCGTGCGTATCCATCGACAAACGTGTTATTTTCGTATATGTATCTATATGCATTCGATGAGATAAAGAGTAAAGAGACGAGTTGACAGTTAAATTGTCATGAGAGTGTATGGCGGTGGGGTTCGATTCGCTCAATTAATCTTCTCGCTTTAAAGTTAAACAAACATACCTTAGCTAAGAGTGGCTTGAGGTAGCTTCGGGCTTGAGGAGTGCAATTTGTATGGATGGACTCCGCGTCCGCTGTGCACTAGAGAATGCCGTATCGTATTCGTATGACTTGATGTAAGGAGTGTGCGCGTGAGAGTCAGAGCGTAACTCCATTCGTTAATGTGTGGTATCTGGTATGTATACAGAAACAATCATGTGTGTATTATTTACATAATAATTGGAAAATTAATACACAGCTTAATGGCCATAATTCAAGTTCCATTTACGGATAATTACTTCCTCTGTATAGGCTCTGCGAATGGTGTTTTTTTGTTTTATACTGGGAGTATACATATATGTAGGTACTAGGTACCTACCTATCTTTACATTGTTTGCATTTAAGTGAAGTAATAAAAGGGCGTCAAGACATTAGTGCTTAAGTAGGATTTACAAAAAATTACAGGCTAGAGGTAAGGAAGCATTATATAGCTGCAAGCATTTTCTGGCTTTTAAAATAGCTATATAGGTATTTAGTGCGGAATCGGGTAATTTCAACATGTAGTTGATTGTATTTCGGGGCATAGAGAGCTTCGAATAAAGAGCTTAGTCGAAATGTAATTTTAGTCGGCTCTCACATTGAGGCAACAATCAATAAGAAACTGGCAATAGGAAACACAATCTGAGACCCGCCATAATTTTAATTTTGTTCACCTTCCTGGAATAGACAATTGTTCTAAGATTTCTAGGCAAAACACCGGTATATCTAATCCCATCATAGAAATTGTAGCCTCTCTAACGTACCCTCCTTAACGCAACCTATACCATTGTCGAGGATTCCTATACCTATGAAAAGTTGGTGGGTCTTGACCTAAAAGTCATTGGCCCTTTCCATAAATTGCCTCTGTATGAAAATGGAAACATCACCTCCAAGAGCTCCCCTGGTTAAAAATCACAGGTGATGGTGCTTGTTCTTAAGGTTTCTTATACGAGTAGCGTCGTTATTGGTTGGTGGAACTGGTTCTTTCCTTGACTAGACGTGGGCTATCTTCCTTGCTCTATAGATATTACTCTCCCTATAGAATGTCCATTTAGCCGCAGTATTCGGGCGTTTTTGTGACTTAGGTTCCCTCGGCTGTTTTTGAAAAGCCTCCGTTTCGGTCTTAAAACCAGGTACATGGATTTCATATAAAACCTACGAATGTTGTTTTGATCGCGAGAATCTCTCCCTTCCATATCATCATTTATTTATTTGCAATCATACAACGGCCCTCTTTTGTGGTTATGATAGCCTACAATGTTTTCGACTACCTCCTTGATGATGGCACGTTACTTGGACTATCTACTTGTTGTTGGCTTCAGTGGTAGCTCATTAGCTTTCCGTAGCCTCTGGGCACTCCATCAGGTGTGCTAAGGCGTACAAAGGCGAATTTCTTCATTGTTGGACGGTTCTGAGAGAGATGACACAGACACAGTCGAGCCAGCAACAAGACAAATGGTCGGAAATCAACCTCTAGGAATTTATTGAGGATATATCTCACCCTCTGGATGGACCATAAAGATAATTGTTACCCCAAAATACTCGGTGAAGTATTGCCTATAAATTAAAAGCATTTTTTGAATTGACATACATATAGATTTATGAGTACAATGGCAAGTTAAGCGTAAAATCGAAATAGAAAAGTTTGCACCTCCTTTGTTCAACCCTTATAGGACGAATTTAGAAAAACGATGAATGAGGCATGTAATAGTTTTGACTTATCTATCAACATACAAACTTTCAAGTTCATACGGCTATCGGTTCGTGAGGCCCCCCTTATTCCCCGCGACCCCTTTACTCCTGAGCAATTCTCACCCATACGGCATAAGTTGGCCACTCATTTATAAAACAGAAAAAAAAATCATGAAATCATTGGACGAATGAACAGACGGATGTTTCATTTTATAACTATGTAAGTATGGATGTGGATGAGGATGCTAGTTACCCATCATCGATTGGCCCATGAAGGGTTTGGAAGGATTTCTTAGACTTCGAACAACATTACGAACCCTTGCAAAAGCAATCAAAGCCGGTAACAGTTATCTATTGTCGTTTCATAGATTATATACATAAGTCCAAACGTGAATCCGCGGAAAATAAATAAAATTACCCGATGTCTAACGTTAACAACGATTTTGCGCTATGATTCCGCGGTCACATTCATGCAATCTTTTTACATTTTATCTGTACCTGTATCAGTTTATTCAGCTTGATGACAGATTCAAATTTATTAGGAAAGACAAACAAGAAGCCTCGAAAAATTGGAGTCAAAAAATAGTTTAAAATCCAGACTGCTTGGCAAAAATATTAACATAAATAAACTTATTTTAGTGACCAAAATTATAGCTGCTATTCGGTATTAAAAACCCACCAATAATCGTATTACTTTCTATATAATTTGCCTTAACATTTTTAATAGTATAGTTAATAAATGCTACTGCTTTAGACGTCGCCGCGTCGGCCGTTTCAAAAATTGAGTAATTACGTACGTTGGCTGTGAGTGGCCCATAATTAGGTACGAAATAACCACATACACGACTTTAAAATCTAGTTCACATATTATATGCAAACGCATGTATGTGTGTCTGTTATACCGGCACCATGTGCATGTGCATATGGCTGCGACTTGCAGTTGCACTGCAATTGGTAACTATGTTGCATAGAGGGAGCGGCAAAATTCATGGAGCATGCCGTATATCCGCATGCCGTAATTAAAGTCGCATTAACAAGATATTTATCTGTAAACGAGCAAGATAAATATGCTCTCTATTTTGTAGCCTCCTCTGTTCTTCCTACCATTTTTTTTTTTTAAATATACTACCTCCAAGCGTAACTTTGTTAATAACACATTTAGCTTTCTGAATTGAAGTCACTTCAGTTTTTATTGACTTATAATTGAATTGCTATTAATGATGAAGAATGTTTTTTTTAAACGTCTCTGTAAGGTAAGAATATCATCAGCAATGCAAGTGCAATTTATAAGATATTAAGTGAAATCTATACACCTCGAAGGAATTTGTATTTTTTTGTGATACATATAACGATGATTGAACATTCCTTTAGGAACATGCTATGTGAGTTTGAGAGCGACACAAACGGATTTAATTCTCCGCACAGTTGATTGAATTCTCACAACTTTGACCATATTAGATATACCTTGTAATACTTCGTAAACGAGTATAGGTATTGCACTGACAGCTCCTGGAGGAAAAATATAATCTTGGGCCTTTGCTTATCCGCAAAACGGAATTTGACTCGCACATAATTTTGTCACGTATATTATACATAATTATAACGTTCCACAGCTGGGGCATAGAATCGAACCTTGTGGTTGTGGCACATCATCAGTTCGTTCGTACTCTTTTCGCAACATAACTCATTTTACCAATAAAGGTGGGGTTCATTAGGTATCTCTACCCCATAAGCAGGGTTTGTCAGGTTTTAAAAACCGAAATCGCCAAACGTAAAATATAAAACGCCAAAAAATAGCCAAATTTCAAAAATTTCCACTCCAAATTCAAAAACCATAAAAATCAAATGAATTCTTGCAACTCGTAATTTTTACGTAAAAAAAATGTAATGTACCCAAGCTCCTGGAGTAATGTAATTTTGTACACCTTGTTCCATCAAAACTTCAAAACGTATTCTTCGGGTACACTTTCTAAATAGAATTCATTTGACCAATTAACAGAAATTAATTTTTCCCACTGAGCTTCAGTAAATTGTAAGCTTTTTGGCTTAAACAAATGCATGGAGAAAAATATCCCAAAGAAACAAAAGGTGTGCAGCAGTCAGACAACCTTTTTCGCATTTCGCTTAGTGAAACAAGAATTAAATCTTTAACTTGCTTCTTAACTTCATTCACATTGTTGGGGCAGATTAAGCAGTCATCATCGCCATTATCGTCATCATCGCCATCATAGTCATCATCGTCATCATCGCATTCATCGTCATCATCGTTATCATCAGCATCGCCATAATATTATAGTTATTAATAATTTCTGAATTATTGTATTGAATTATTGTACTGAAGTATTGTATCGAATTATCTATCTAGTTTCATAATTATATTTAAATCTGGCGGTCAATTTAGACCAGTCACCATATTAAGTTTTACTTGAATTCGCCATAACATTTAAACTTTTAAATATAACGTAGTCTCTCTCACTAAAATAAGAAACCGCTTACGCACTTTTTGTATAAATACGCACAGCGAATAAAGCTCAAAAACTTTTTGTATTTGAAACCCAAAGGGGAAACACCGTATTTCTTTTATCTTCGCTTTCGCTCTACTCGTCGTCGTTGCATCGGTCAACTTCAAGGTTACCTATTGTTCGGTAAAGTTGCATATAGTTGCAGGATCGGTAAAGCCCTTTGTGGTCTATTAAAAAGTACAATTCGCATCCGTTAACAATCGGTTAACGAACACCACAACCAGGATCAGCTCTTCCTTAATCGAAGTATTCAAAGAGATCCCAAGGTTGGCGACACGAAAAACACTTCGGTCGTACACACATGCTATGTCCTACCACTGTTTTCTATAGCGATTCTTTCAAAATCCGACCCTAAATCAATATCTTCCTAGCTTTAAAGTTGTCTTCATTCGTTACGAATTGAAATATTTCGTCACAGTCATCACAGATGTACGGTTTGAGTGAAAATTATAAAAAAGAAAAAATACGAGAATTTTGGTTATAAAAATTTAAATCGCCAAAATCTAATAAAAATCGCCTTTTTTGTGGTGCGTCGCCAAATCGATTTTCGTGTTGCCAAATTAAATTTCAAATCGCCTGCCCATAAGCACGCATATTCGACAAAATAGCTTGATGCTAAACTCTGTCTTCTTTTCTCCAGAGTGATAGAGATAAAGATCATCATATTAAACATTCTTCAGAATTATACACTGCTGGAGAAAATAACAGGAACGAAAGAAAAAGTAAACAATAGTTTTTATTTCGATCTATGCTTACATTTTAAAATTATGCTTGATATTATTTTAAAATTTCCCAAATGTTCTTAAATCTATCATGAAAACACTTTAAAAATACATATAGCCAAACAAAGATATATCGAAAAAAAAACAATATTCTTCACTTTTCGCTTGTGTTCCTTAAATACTGCTCAGCAGTGTCTAATACAGTTACAAATTTACTTTACGCATATTCTACTTTACCACCAGATCACCTCCATAATTTCGCATCCCATACCCGACACGTCAAGCATTTCACACCGATCGCTTTGGGTTTCCCATATGAACTCGTTGGCGAACGAAATCTTCTGCGGGGAACTCAAAGAGAACGAAACGCGCGAATTGTCTGCTTTGGTGGGATGTGAAACTATGAGGAATAAAAATGGTGTACAGAAATATAGAACTAACTTTAACAGTGAAGTGCAAAACTTTTGTAGCATTTTGACTGCAGTGTTAGATCAGACATTGTGTAGAAGTGACAATACTGCGCTGGACAAATGCCGTTTCCCACCTTAACAGTGTGTAAGAGCACCTCTTGAAGCTAGGGGGAGATGTTAGGTTAGGTTAGGGGGGAGATACCGTTTGTACAGCGGATTTATATCTTTTGAAATTATTAAGTATAGACTTGCGACTATAAGAGTGCTAAACTGGATTTGTACTGTGGTATATTCGATCCTCTCAACTCAACTACAGGTGGAGAAAAAGCACAACCTAGAAGTATTTAACCGCAAGCAGATTATCTTTATCTAAAGAGCTAATAACTGGAGCCCGATTTTTTTATATTTTTTTACAAATTACCAAAAGTTTTTACAATACTATTGGGACGGGATCATAACGTATCTAATCTCGAATGATAAAAATCTCGAAAGCTAAAAATCTAGAAAAGTTTTTTTTTAATCTCGAATGCAAAAATTTCGAATGTACAAAAATCTCGAAAGACTATATCTCAATAATAATAATAATAATAAAAAGTAAATTCGAGATTCTTTTTTTGCTCCCACCCCCATATTCAAACAGTAAACCCAAGCAGGGGGTTTGTCACTATGTCACTTTTTAACACCATTTTTAATATTAATTCAAGATTTTTTTTTCGAGATTTTTGTTATTCGAGATTATGCTTTCTAGATTTTTTAAATTTGAGTTTTTTTTTCGAGATATCGGGGTAAACCCTGTTGGTATTGGGACATTGTAAAGTACCTACAGTCCTACATTTTGCTTTAACTTTTGGTCATGAGGGCAGCAGTGTTGCCAGAATTTTAAAAATCAAAATGCTAAATAGGATATAAAAAAAAGCTAAAATGTATGAAGCTAAATAAAAACAAGTAAAAGTGTTATCATCGGTCTGGCCGATGCTTTGATACCCTCCACTGTATGTACTGTACACTGTACAGGTACACGCCTGTGTCTAATATTGTTTTCGTATGGGAGGTACCAGAACTACTTGACCGACATAGACAATTTTGAATACCAACCTGACAACGATAAAAAGAAGTCCTCTCACAAAATTGTATTCATCTAAGTCGGTTCGTTTGGACGTTATGGTGTTTCCAACAGACAGAGAGATAAATGGGTCGAATATTGGCTTTGTATGGAAAGTAACAGAACTACTTTACCGACATGGACCATTTTTATTACAAACCTGACAACCGTAAAAATAAGATCTCTCACAAAATTTCAGTCGCCTTAGTCGATTCGTTTGGACTCTATCGTGATTTAAATAGATAGAGACACATGGGTCTAAGAGTGGTTTTGTATGGGAGGTACCAGAACTACTTGACCGACATAGCCCATTTTCAATACCAATCTGACGACGGTAAAAAGAAGTCCTCCCACAAAATTTCATTCACCTAGGTCAATTCGTTTGGACGCTATCGTGTTTTCAACAGACAGACAGACAGACGGACAGACAGACGGACATGGCTAAATCGATTCAGAATGTGATCCCGATTCAGAATATATATACTTTATAGGGTCTCCGGTGAATCCTTCTTGGCGTTACAAATGTAATGACAAAGTGAATATACCTTCCTCTGGAGGGTATAAAAATGCTAAACGGAAAAAAGATACTTTCATCAGTCTTTCAAACAAATTTCATACGAATTCTTCTAAGTGTAGGTACCTAGCTAATCCGTTTTCAATTGTAAAAGTTTAAAGGATTTCTTAAATCTTTCTATTTTATGGGAAAAGGAGCAATCAATTTTTATTAAAATATAGAAAAATAAGTTGTTACATACAAAGACAATGGAGCGAATAAAATATATGATACTTCAGCGTAATGAAAAAATTATTTCAAGTTAAGGAAAACACATCACTAGAGGGTAGGTATTAGCTAGGTAGGATAACAATTTTAATTGAAGAACTGCATGAGCATAAAACTTTAACACCTAGACTAGACCTAAACAATAATTACCTTTTGAAGGGTAAGGCGGAGTTCCAATGAATTTGCTAGAGCACAACAACTATTACTACAGCAACTGGTAAGCTGGTCGGAACTATTTTGCTATTTTGAACAACAACACTAATTGATCATCAGACTTTTTCAAGTAATTACATATTTAAAATACATCTCCATTTTTCCTCCACTGAGTCCCGCCTACGGTTCTTTAATTCAATTATGAGAGACTATGAGAGATTTTTTTGAGGTTAAATTTGACAGCGCAACATGTGATGTCATTCTGGTTCATTACTCTATATCAGTACATATTAATAGTTCCCAGCAAACCACTGGGCGAACGAGTCTTCTTAGAAAAAAACATGAAGGCGTGTTTTTTTCCAACCTACTTTTAATGAACAAGGAGTAACTTTTTTAAAGAAACGAGTCCGTTCCGCTATTTCACGTATTCCTGTTTACCACCAGAACCATATCGTTCCCCAATTCGTATAAACTTTCACTATAATGTTCGCCTTTTTTTCGGTTGGGGCTTAGCAATCGCCAGGGAGCCTTCCATCGACATTTGCCGCAACGTCAACTATTTCACACAAAACATGTATCGTTGACACCTTAGGCCTAGCTTCTTGCAACCATTCGTTTGTGTGAGTTTTCTATTTTTGGGACGAATGGAAGGGACCTACAATTTTATGCCGAGTCCGAACGGCTGAATTGAGAAGCTTTTTCAGGACAGTCATAGTCTCAGATGTTTGTCAGACGTTCGCAAGAGGTGGCGCAGTAGAAACATTAAGATGTAATTTGTGTTTTTCCAGGGATCGAACCTGAGAACCCTCGCATACAGTAGTCCAGCACACTAACCACTGCGCTACTGCGCTCACATATAGATGGAGATGCATTGACTATATTGTGTACAAGCCGTCATGACGTCTGTGGGTTACGAATTAGCCTGCACCTCTGGTTTCAATTAACTATGATGATTTTCATCTTAACGTGTTGATCGGTCCAAGGGAGGATACAAACTGGTGGGTTGAGAATGCGATTATGAAACAGCGCTCGAAGAAGGCCAATCATTTAAAAGATGTCAAGACTTTGTCGCAGCTTCATTCAATTGAATTATTGTAAACTCTAACAAAAACTCAAATGAAGAATGTAACCTACCTACATACCTTCATAATAATTTGGAAAAATGTATCCTGCAAAACGATCCCATTTTCCAATTAATGAAATTCTAATTAACAAAATGCGCCATTGTGCCAACTGTGCGCAACCTATTTCAAACATGATGTTGTCCGGCACCACTCCGTTATACTCGAAAGTGATTAACCGAAACTTCATTAATCATCATTCATATTGTGTGCATGTTCACATTTTGACATCTGTACATTATTATTATGTATACCCCGAGAGTCGGAATATAGAAAAATGTCCATCACCCATCGACATAGGCGAGTCCGAAAAACAAATTTAAATTTCCACACCATTTTCGTTTATTTCTCTCGCTTAGGTTATTCATCCTCATTTTTCGTCTTCTCGTTTATAAATCACATTTAAAGCGCCACATTCGGTGGTTGTTTAACACAAATAAGGCTCTCTGATTCAAGTCCACTTCAGTGGTGCGATTATTCGATTTATAATTCTTTGTAATTTAAGAAAGAAAAGAAAATCCTTTACCCATCATCGTAACGAACAGCATATAGTGACAGCTGACAAGGGTGTCTAGTGTCTGTGCATTCCAAGAAGCCCATCTCTCTCTCTCGTAAATTGGAAGCAGCTAAACAGGCAATAATTGTGACAATGGCCAAACAATGGCCTTCGCTCTGGAGTAGCACCACCTAAAGATCCAATAAACGAAGGTTTTTAGATCACAGACAAAAATAATTAACTTCTATTATGTGCCATTTGCTGTGTGAGATGCACTACAGGAGGAGAGGAGGAGGGTGACTCGCACTGTCAATGTCAGATTCAGATAGGTATCTGCGCCGATGAAGGGCGCTCGCATAAACAAGTAAATCAAAAAACAAAAAGCCAACTCAATAAAAAAATGGAATGGAATCAAAAAGGGATCAAATATCACACTTGGTTGCATCTGTCAGTCATTCAGATGTGCGGGCAACACAGGAAGGGTGTTACATACGTGTTACGTGTAACAACGCCTTTGGTGTGAAGAGCGTGCTTGCCACTTTGTTTCAGATTCAATTTTGTGTCAGTTTTTTTAGGGCTCGACGCGATCAGAGGCAGTTCTTGTTAAAAAAATAACAACAGAAACAGGATTGCAATTGTTATTTTTGTCATTGGTTGCAAAAGAACAAGAAGTGCATGTTTTTTGTTTGACTATGACAATGACACTGTCACTGTTAAGGGGAGGGAGGTTTTATGTTTGGTTAGCTGTCATACAGATTTTGTTTTTTACTAATCACGGATCAAACATTAAAGAGAGGAGAGTAAAATAATAGGGTATGATCAGCGTCAAACTCATAAATACGCGAGGAATACAAGGCTACTTTTTCAGAGTGGTTCTGGTGTATTGACTACAAATTCAGAGCTTCACTTCTTGCCAACCAACCATACCAAAACAAAACAGAAGCGGACATAACTTAAAGGAATTAAAACAAGCTTACGATTGTATTAGCGCTTCAAGCCCCCCCCCCCACCAAAGTCTAAAAAGCTAAAACTTTCTAATATAACTTCAAATCTATAAAAATAAGGAGACTATCCAGGTATAGGTTTACTTTTCTGTAGAGAAATTCCTCGCGGAGCACTTCGTTGTCCGTACGTATCCCATTTTTCGTAGTTATGGAAAACGCAATTATTTAGTATTTTTTAAAATAGGTACATGTATAAATCTAGTAGATATTTAAAAAAAAATATTCAAAAACATTTTAACTTAAGGTGCCTGTCCATTTGAGAGTAAAAATGCTGCGAGCAGCTCTCAAGCAGCTCTCGATAGCAAACTCGCAAGTGGACATAGTCTTGAGAGTAGTCCGCGGAGAGTTAACTTTTTACTCTCGAGATTCGAGCCTTTTGAAAGTCACTCGCAAGTGGACACATGTTCTGATCACTATCGGAGATTAGCTCTCAAAATTCCAACACGGTTCGTATTTTGCGAGTAGCTGTCGAGAGTCGACATGGCAGAACAATGGATATCGTAGGAAATAAATCAACTCATAGCGTTACCAATACACACTCACGTACTGGTATGGCTTCCCTTCACGCTGGTTGGAACATAGTTAGAATACATTTTAACTAGTAAAATAAATATCAAGTGGACACGGTTATGAGAGTACTCTCAGGGAATCTACTCTCAAAATGTTATCGAAGAACTCGCGAGATTAAAATCTCGAAATTATTACTCTCAAATGGACAGCCACCCGAGAGTAACTCTCGAGAGTTTACTAGTGAAAGAACTCTCAAATGGACAGGCACCTTTAGATTCGAGTTTGCCACAGAATAAAAAAAAAATTAAAATTCCCGTTTCCACAACTTATAAAAATTACCAACATTTAGTGGATCCCTTAATTTTTTTTAAACAGCAGTCAATCTTTTCTGAAGACTTTCCTCTAAAATCCGGCATCTTATAAATAAATGAATATAAATTTGGCGCATAGGCACCTTAGGACTAGCTTCGCACAACCATTTGTTTTGTGAGTTTTTATTTTTGGGACGAATGGAAGGGACCTACAATTTTATGCCGAGTCAAACGGCTGGTTTGAGAAGCTTTTTCAGGACAGTTATAGTCTCGGATGTTTGTCAGACCTTCGCGAGAGGGTGGCGCAGTGGAAAAAACCTTAAGATTTAATTTGTGTTTTCCCGGAATCGACCCCTCGCACAGTAGTGCAGTACTCTGACCAGACCTCCTTAATGTTTTCGAAAAGCTCTTCAGCAAATTTCTTGATTTTTTGGCTTTTAATGATCTTTCGATGTCGGCCCACAAGTTTCCAATTGGGTTCAAATCGGGACTTTGCTCGGGTCATTCCAAAACATTAGTTTTGTTATCTGTAAGCTATTGCTTCACTCTCCGAGGAGTATGCTAAGGATCGTTGTAGTGTTAGAAATCATTGTTACTGGTTTGTATGAAAAAAAGGATTTTCTCTTATATGTTTTTATAAACCTGTTGATTTATCAAGGGTCGACTCTTATATAACTAACGGACCAACATCGAGCTAATGCACCGCAGACCATTACTATCTGTCCTCCATGCTTTATAATCTTAAGCGTATACTTTGGCTGCAATTCTTTGATTGGAGGACGCCTTACATAGACTTTTCCATCGGATCCAAAGAAATTAAACTTGCATTTGGCACTCCAAAGAACTTTTGTCCAAAATTGCTATGGTTTTTGTAAGTGGAGTCTTTCGAAATTCCGGCTCTTCCTTAGGTTTTTGTTGACATGATATGTTTTTTTTGTCGAATATGCATCCACGAGGATTTTGTTCTATGACACATCGCCAAGGCAGTTAGTTCTTGATGGAGTTTAGGCGCAATAATCTCTCTAATTTTTATGGACATTAAAAATGGATTGGCTCTACTTGTCTGGCAAACCTCTCTTTGGAGTAGTTTTGAGTCCAATCTCCTTTCTTTTGCGGTTCTCAAAACTTCTAGTATTTCCCTGAAAACAAGCTTCGTAGCTGATAGCTCTGAAGTTCTGGAGTAGGTACACGATTTATATTTACGCATTTTTGTACTGTGTAGTTTCAGAAGCACAAAATTAGCTAGTCTGATGGAATTTTCATATATTTTCCCATCTTTCCGCGGAGCACACTTTGGGAAACTCGGGTTTACAGTATCCAAACGCTAGGTATGTATACACTGTGCAAGCCATCGCTTTAACCTGGATCTGCCATGTCAACTCCTGCAATACGGAATTTCCTTGGTGTAGGTAGTCAAATAGCTAATTTCTTCCGCAACCATTCAAATGCAAATATAACTTTCAAAAATGTCATCAAAAAACACCCACCATAGAGCCGAAAAACTTGACTATACGCCTTTCTGAAACAAGATTCAATGAAAGACATGCCATTATTATTTCCTTTGTAGTGCTCTTCAAATGTATCTCAATAAGTCTTGTAGAAATAACGAGCAGAACGTGGGTGATGTCTTCGAAAGCATCAACACTTTTGCCATCGGTCCAAAAAAGTGATTTCCTAGTAAGCCAGTGTGCGAAAAACTATTTAACGATGCCCTTATCAGTTTTCCTATAGAACAAATCCTTAGATTTCGTTTCTGCAATCGACCACACAAAAGAAGTTCTGAATTCTCTTATGAATAACAAAGAAAATGCCGAAAATTTTTTCAGAGAGTCTTTTCAATCCGCATCCCAACTTGCCAAAGACTTATTTGAAGTTGAATTAAGAGCTCCAATATTTTCATTGAAACAAACAACGCGTTCCAATCCAGAAACCTCTTCTACTGAAGCCCTATTTTAGAATTGGATTTATACTGATTCCTTGCATAGATTCGTTAATACAAAATCTTACGAACAGATTCATGATCAAGGAAGACGTTAAGACGTCAAGCTCTTCTCCCAGGTTTTGCGACAATTCTTACTTTAGACTACTTCTTGCTTACGGTTTTGGCCACGCTTCCAGTGACCACAGTTAGTGCTAACTATGAAAAGGATTAAAACAGTGTCCCGAAGCGTTATGGAGAATGCAAGTTTAAGCTCACTTGCTGTGATATCTGTTCATTCGGATATATTAATGTGGAGCCAGATAAGGTGATTGATCCCATGTCAAAAAAAAAAAAAAAAAAATATCAAGACGTAAAAAATAAGTGTATAAAGAAATTATTTTACATAGTATGTTCGTTTAAGTACATACGATTTAAAAACTAATAAAAATCAATGAATTGGAATTATATAGTTTCTTGTCGAAAGAATTCTTCGTAAGATTTGGAGGGCCCTGGTCACATAGGAAGTGCCTGGGAACGGTAAAATTTGTCGTTCTATATGTACAACTACGTCTAATCCGAAACATAAACATCAACATTGGTGGTAAAATCATCGGGCCAAATTTGTTCGCAGGGAACAAGCGATAAATGTGAGCAACAAGCGCATGATCATTGCAAGTAGGTGGCGTCAATGAGATAGGTACTAGGTAGATAGTATCATCGCTCAACTGCGTCCCCGCATGGATTACATTTTTTCCATGAGAGAAGCTAGATACATCAAAAGTAAAATCTAAGCTAATATAACCAGCGGTTTCTTGCAGAGGTAATAACATTTCCACCATGAAATTCACGATATCCAGCAAAGAAAATGCTGCATTTAATTAATAAAAACATTAAATCCGCTCTCTGCTAAATTAAGGGCCGGTTTGTTCAGAGCTGGTTAAATCTGCGGTTAGATTCAGGTATTTTTCACTTCGGTCACCAAACGATACAGATATGCGACAAATCGTTCCAGTTTATTTGTCAATTCAGTTGTTAGAATTAGTCTATGGTTAAAATTGTCACACCCGCATCAGCAATGCATTCCTAGGGTGTATACCGCCTGTTGCGCCACCTATTTTTTTTTTTTTATTTTTTAGAGGGGTGCTATACTGTATCAGGAACAATGTTCAGCAGTTTTACCAACAGATATATAAGAAAAGTGTTACAAGTGAACCGTCGTTCCACTGGAGACCTGTTAAGCTACGTAACGCACTTAGCCTCAGTCAGTTTGACCAACAGGTATATAAGAAATGTGTTACAATAAGCAAGGATAAGGACAGCATGACTTTTAAAGGGCGAAGACGCCCGAAATTCTTCTTTCAGACCCGAACGAACTATTAAATAATCTGGCCGATGAATTCAAGGACTTAAGAAAGTAGCGCGTGAAACAAATGTTCAAAAGTCTGTACAATTACCTATATACTTATGCAGATGACATTGACGTAATTTTTAAATACTTCAGCGAGGTGTCACTATATACTATAATAGTGGCTTTGCAAATATTGGAACAGAATCGCCAAAAATATGGGTTAAGTCGTGAATGATGGCAAAACAACGTATATACAAAAATCTACGAATCAGACGGAACGTTGAGGTAAACTCTGAAAATGAAAATACTTTTGCCAATCGATGTTTCTTTGGTAAGAAAACTATTAAGCAATAAAGACTTGTCAAGAAACACTGAAGAGACTCTATATAAGACCTTCATCATCGCATTTCTGCTATATCATAATATATAAGATATCCTTATCTAGATATAGCAAAAATATTCTAATCATTTTCGCGTTGACGGGATTTCGTGGTCAAAGGCTAGGTACACCTCTACTATCTGTCTTTTTTTTTTAATTTCTGCGTGAACAGCGTTTAAAACGGATTCTCTCAAAAACAGACCTCGCAAACGTAAAATATAAGCATTTCAAATGCCGTATCCTAAAGGCTGCAGCTTTCTTACGAAACGATATTTGTAAGACATGTGCGACAGGTGGGGACTGATTAACGTATAATGGAAGCTGGAAACGCTCATTTAAACGTCCATCACGCTAACCATTTACCATATGACAGTCTAACTGACAAATGCTCATGTCAATTTTAAGTACTGATCTGACTTTATTCAATTTACATCTCCACCTTGTGTAATTAGTCATAAAATTGTATGTATGCCATACATATGATTAAATCTTGATAATTAGACTCCATAAATAACTTCGCAGAGTATAATTACAAAATTTGAATAATTAAAAATGCGACTGCATCTAAACGTGTGACGATTGCACAAGTTTCAGATTTGACTGTATAGATGTGCATTGAAATATTGTTGAACTTTAAAGCGTTACTAATGTAACGGTCTAATTAAAGAGCGGTATACTTGTAGGTCAGATAAGGGCAATGAAATTATACACGTTTTATTACTAAATTAGTCTAATTAGCAAGCGTGTAACTAAATAGGTAGGTATATTGAGCCAATTGTCTTATTAATTCACATACAGACGTGTTGGATAGTGTACGAAACGACTTCTCAGGAATTCTAGGGAACTTATATAAATAACAGAAAAGACTGCGAAATGAGAAGTAAGAGACACCGGAGTTTTCACGAGTATGCCTCGTGCTGCTCTAGATGCTCTGATACCTTTATCATTAGCTCTACTATCGAAGCAATTTACTGTCTTAATCCCTGTTATTGTCATATCTATTAATGGCTTCAAATGTAAATTCAATTTTGACATTTGTGAAGCAAATAGAATTAATTTTTGTGTCAATAAGCCAATGGAACGCTATACCTACTCCTAAAGACCAGCGGAATAATTGTCACAATGTTTTTGATGAAACTCAACAGTGAGTGAGCTCCCACTAGTCGTTCAATGAGGTGTTTAGCCACACGACCTTATAGAAACATTTTAATAAATAAAAAAACACGGAACCGATCAAACCGTGGAAGGCATCCAAGGTACCTCTCGTTCGGTCGATAATATCGCTGCCATAACTGAAGACTCCGTCGTCATCAACCATATACAATGTGCCATGAAATTGGTCATTCCACGCATTTCTCCGCGGCGCATTTTGGTAAAGTACTCAAAGATATTTCTTTACAAAGTGAAGACAGTTCATCAGCTCATATGGGTATTGCGTGTTGACCCTGATGGATAGCGTCTGACCTAAGCTAAAGGCTTCCTAAAGGCTGCATTTAAACAGCAAAGTGAACGACATTGTGTCAAAAATGGAGTTGATAGGCTCAAATTTCGCGAAATTGTTATTTTTTCTGCTCTAGCTTTTTTTAACACTTGTAATTAACATTACGTCTAGCAAAAACTTTGCGGGCTCGAACTTCAAAATGAAAAATAGTAGAAACTCTTAAATCTTAAACGATGCGTGTTCAAACTTTTTATAGCACACCGCAATATAGTGGTTTGAAAGTTCAGACAAAATTTGACTAACAAATAATCGCTGCTCGTAGATATGTATTTTAAACTGGGCCACAAAAGTAAATAAAAAACTTTTCTATAAGGATTTTTGCTGACTGGTTTAAAAATCATATACAAAAACCTTGTAATTGCTTCTTGCTACCGCCTTTCATTCATTTCACATTCTCCAATTGGATTTTGAGTGTTATAAAACGGATCCAGACGTTTTTTGTCTGGGCTCTAAATTGTACAACTTTGAAGTTTCGTTCTACAAATTTCAAGAACACACATTTTTGTACCAAATATTGCGCAATATATACCCACTTTGAAACTTTAAAGACTCAGAATTTTTGTTGGCAACTCACTGTTGCGGAAAGACAGCTTATTTAAAACAAAACTATAAATACGTCAGGTGGGTGGTACTTACTGCCAGGAAATCTCGGTGGAAATATTCGTCCGTGTCGACTCAGTAGCCACGGATACAGCGGGTAGCTATCCCTGATCATTCCCCCACCAAATTGCGGATGCGAGGCTGGATGAAATAGAACGCCGGGCCCGCTTTGGCCATGCTGGTGTGCTAGAGCTGCAGCCATTTGGAATTGCGCGGCCAGGAAGTGAGGATTTGGTGTACCATGATGGGGTAGTCGCATAATGTCCGGATTATTCATGTATCCCGGTGGTAAAGGCGGGTGCAGTGGTTGAGAATTTGATTTACCAATATCATTTGGTGGTTGCAGGGGAAAAGGTCGAATCAGTCCAGCAGGTAGGCCGGGTACAACAATTGGCCTGCCATTCAGAGTGACCGGTGTCACATGTGATGAAGGTGGTCCTGCCGGAGGAGGCGACGAAGAGTTGACATTTCGCTTGTCATTGCTCGCTTCGATGGACCGAAAATCTTCACTATTCCTCAATTCTAATGCCTGCTGGTTTTTCGGTTGTCGTTGCTGCTGTTGAAGATGACGCTGATGTGTTTGGCAATTGTTTTCACTACTATTCGAGCTCAATGGTCGATCCGAGGGACTGTCACATCGAGCTGACGCCGGTGACAGTGACGTTGGCGCATCAGCATCACCCACTATCGAGTCTATGCTGAATGCAATTTTTGGTTTCGTTGACGACGGGAAGCTGTTGCCGCTGACAAAAGGATTTGTGACCGTTGCCATTGGCACTATGACACGCTGTTGACCGCAAGTGACCATTTAAGGAATACAATTTGGTGTTTTGTAACAGATATACCAAACTTGTGATGGATAACAGTATTTTTGACACTTTGTAGGTAGGTAGGTAATTTTTAATTTGGCTTTGAATTCACAGATAAAATAAATTTGCGCGAGTATCTTAACTACAGAACAAAAGGACGACGAGCGTCCCACTTAGATTCCAATTGACAGATGTCAAAATTCCAACAACACGACGACGACACACAATAGCGGCGGCAACTTCGAAAATATCACCGCGAGCGAATAACACAACAGAATCGTGGCTGCACTGTGTCCTATGTGCACAACTACCGAATGTTAAGCACACAATGAAAATCATTGACGTTCGATTGTGAACTGCCATCTAATACATTCACAGGCAGTTGTGATTGTGTGCAGCGACCGGGAACACATAGAAGTTTTCAGCCAGACAGCTGGGCGCAACACACAGTCGCAGAGAGGTGAAAAACGAAAACTTGAAGTTGTGGAAACCTGATTTTGAGAGTGAAACAGCCACCACCGCGCGAATAGGAGGAACAGACAAAACTTGCCACGAAAAGGCGGTCCCAGCCGCCATCGGATGTTTGCCTCGCACGCTATTGTTGGCATTGGCATCCCCCTTATGCGAACGATTCGAAATCCAAAAGACAATAATCACCTTGTTTGGTGCAATTGGGCAATTAGGCCGCACTGCATAGCACACCTCTTGGTTAGAGCACAAACAACCTGTATGCCGTTCCGACTGCCGGTATGCGATGTCCGTCTCACTGGAATGGAGACTTTGTTGTTTTCAATTGGGTTGGGGGCTCGATGTTACCAGGTCGACCATTGAAAATTGTCATTAAGAAAGAAATACACCGTGACATGTTCAAAAGGGCAAATTGGATTCTTATTGGACAAGTCAGTTGACGGGGCTTTACCTCTCTGTCGGTATTTGAATTTTAATAATTCGATGAGTGGTAGTCTCACATTCGCCTTTTAAACACAGGGGAATTATTCCCAAATGCGCGGCGGATCGCTTTTCATGGCGGATTGGTATTTTTGTATTTCCAAAAGCTATTCGATCCATTCGTCACAAGAATTTAGTTTATTTTTTATCCACAATAAATCCGCCAGCAATCCGTCACCTAAATAGCTATCGCTTTTGAATGGATCGAATCGCTTTTTGGAAATACAAAAATACCAATCCGCCATGAAAAGCGATCCCCCGCGCATTTGGGAGTAATCCCCCAGAGTTATATGAGAAGAACGTTAGTGGGCGCATGGCGATCCTGTTGATCACACTCGATTTCGAATTTCTTTTGGCAAATTGACCCACAATCAATATGTTCCAATCCGTGTATATTTAATAAACTCATGTGAGCTGCAACATCCATTCTGGTCTGGCAGTGACCAGAAGACGAGCTCAGCTTTTTGAGTTCTTATTTGGCGGGTGGGACGAAATATACGTACCTACCGCGTCATCTACCGAATGCGCTCCACATATTGCTAAACATCCGAATCCGACCAACTCGGTTAACAGATTTGAGTTCAAAATTTCTGAGAGTAAATAAATCTCAGGCAGTAAGGTATAGATGTGTAGATATAGGGAGACCCGTGTCGAGTTAACTTATTCTTGTGATAGTTAGGTATTCAAAACATTTTTGGGGCCCACACTGTTATATTTATAACTGATCGACTACCAATGCAAGTCACCCAACATTACAGTTGGTATAACCGCGAGCTCCCCAGTTTTCTAAAACTCGTCTATAACCAAGGAACAAGAACACTTTAAAACTCGCAGAAGACTTAGGCCTACACAAAAATATATTCAGATATAGCACCTAACCTGCAAGGATATCGATTCTCGAGACGCTGCTGAGGCATTCTATGTAGGTACTAAAAAAATTATCTATAGCTATACAGTTTATCAGGCTTTTTGCCGCCATGTCTTAAATAACCTACTACATGGCTACACTCAAACCTACCTACGAGTATCTTATCTTTCTTTTTGGTTTTTGCTTGAATTTAGAAGAAATCTATTCTGTGTCCTTTCAATCTTAAACTGTTACAATATCCCTACAACAATATTCGTCAGCTCGTTGTAAGTATAGATAATTGCTTTAAAATTCATTTGAAGTTTTAAGAGTATGCAGCTCTACCTAATAAATATTGTGATTACCAAGCAAGTCTAGTGCTTGGAGCATTACGATTGCCCGCAAATCCCGAAATCTCTAATAACGAAATCTCGCATTTATTAAATAAATCCCGAATAACAAAATCTCGCTCTAAAAGATGGAAATCTCACAAATAGAGGAAAATCTCGCTTTATTAAAATCAAACCTCGCACCTACTGTAAATCCAATAGTGACCCTAAGCAGGAGTCTTGCAAGGCGACGGCATACCCCCCATACATAGGTAGGTATGCAATGTTTTAGTTTTCTGGATTTTTATTTGCAAGATTTTGATATTGCGAGATTTCAGTATTGCAAGGTTTTGTTAATGCAAGATTTTGAAAACGGGATTTTAAAATGCGACCAATTATACCCAACCCCAGTCCCAGTACGTAGGTACTCCCGCAAAATTGTTATTAAAATGTAAAGCTTAACTGTCGTTCCATCTGGCAATGCTGTTTAATAATTTTGCGTCCGATGTTAGTGGCAATGATCGTTTTATTTACCAACAAATGACACCTCTTAAATCTGCCATTTCAGAGCACAGCTGCAGCAACAAAACATCGCACACAAACTCACCACACGACTCGTGAACAGTAAAGTAGTTTCCGTTCCGGAGTAATATTTCTGACAGTTGGCGCAGTCAATAGGATTGGCTGCGTCCATATCCACACCGAAGGGTGTGAAACCACGCCTTTTGCCTGCTCTTATATACTTTCTCCAACGAATTTGCTAGTCAAGTGAAACAGGGATGGATAGATGCTACCTCCCGTCAGAGTGACACTGACAGCTCGCATCAGAAAACAGTTGTATGGGTGCGCGTTTGCTAAAATCATTTGGTAATTGTCATTT
Source organism: Cheilosia scutellata (assembly GCA_955612985.1). Taxonomy (NCBI): domain Eukaryota; kingdom Metazoa; phylum Arthropoda; class Insecta; order Diptera; family Syrphidae; genus Cheilosia; species Cheilosia scutellata. Next base: position 3,331,539 of record OY015312.1, read on the forward strand.
CACAGGCCGTTAGCGATTAGTTTTCTATAGTCTGTCAGTCTGCTGATCAGAGCAGAATATGAGAGTGTGAGGAGTAACAATTAGATTAGGAAGGAAAGAAATGGCTTGCTAAGCAGTCTCGTTAGCATTTTATTAATTCCACTTTGGTAAATCATTTATTTCTGCTTCTCCCTCTCGGAATCGGTGCTGCGTCATGGGCAAGTAAACCCAATCAACGAATGGGTGTCAATTAGCAGATTAAACCGTTGATTGTGAACGCGACGCGAGTAAGCTATGAATGAGTGAGCGAGAAGACGAGGAGTGAATTCCAAGATGGAGTCTTGTCGCAATTTGATTATTCGACCAGTTGCTCATTTATACCAGTTGGCAGGCAGCAGCAGCAGCACTATCTAGATAGGTATCATAAAATGGTGGTGGTGGTGGTGTCTGGTGCGACTGTCGTTTTGTTGGTGCTTTTTCTGCTCATGCTGATTGTTGACACAGCTAATTGGAATTATTTGCTCAGCAAATGAGCGTTTGGTGGTTCAGGTCCAATTAAAGTGGATTCGTTCGGAGTGGAAGTAGGAAGGTATGCGGAGGTGGAGGATTGTGTTTGTTTAGTAAGGGTGATTGTCGTCGCAGCTTGTTCATTTGGAGGTGTGGGGTATTTACCAAGGGATTTGTCACATTTAAGGGTTAAATTGGACAATATTGGATGGGAGGCACGACAAGTTATTTTATTTTTCTATTTTTGTGAATTTTGATAAATGGAACTTCCTTATGGTGGATACTATGTATGTAACCTATAGGTACCTGAGTTTTGAAAATAAGTAAAATCTTGTAGGTACATACATATATGAGCTTCAAAGGGACTAACTGACATATTAATTAATAGTTAACCCTACCCATAGAGGTACCTAGTATAGTTTTGTTATCCTTAGTCCTTCAGAGATAATTTTCAGATTGCTGTTGGCTCTAATTTTGACATTTTATTAGTTTTCATGGAAAGTGTTTTGTTTGTGAGCTGCTCTTTTTTATAAAAATTAGAAAAAAAAAAATTAATTAGAGTTTTGTGCCGCAAATATTCCTACCTATAGGTACATACCTATTTATAGCCAACGAAAATGCTGAAGCTGTTCTAAAGCTTGACAGAAGAGCCGACTTTTTTTGTTCGCAGCTGTTTCTATTATCGGTACCTATATCGTTATTTCAAAAGTTAAACAAATTAATTTACCTATCTACCTAGGTTAGGTAGGTACCTACCTATGTGGGTGCTTAGAAGAAAGAAAAATAAGTTGGAGGACATTCATGGAAGTAAACTCTAAAGTCGATTTCGACCATGCTGGATTTTTCCAATGGGTTTTTATAAAATCAGTTTCTGTCAATATGTAGGTACCTCCCTTCTCTACCTATACCTACATAAACTACATAAGGCTTCTTTAATTGTCTTCTTTACGAGGCAGTTCTAGTAATTTAATTAATTTATTAATTGTTTCAACTGTTTTGAGTAACTGCTGCTATCTATACCCGTCGCAGATACCTATTGTTAAAACTGATTCATCATGATTTATATAATCGTAGGTATTGAATAAAAGAAATCAAATAATTGCAAATTATTCATTAATTTTCGTTCTATCTCATACTTAACCTTTTGCAAGCTGAGGGATGGGATTCTCTAAGACATTCATAAAATGTATCCGTAAAAACACGAAACAAAACAAAACAAAACCCCAAAATTTCATATAGGATTTCAGTGGAACTTTTTGTGGAATTGACTGGGAAATTAAACAGGGAAAGTTTTACTTACCTACGGAAAAATTAATAAATTTGTTTTCTAGAAATATTTAGAGAATAATTGCTTAATTATTTTAAATTTATATTTCAAAAGAAACATTTTAAGACCAAGATTAAGTTCAACCATTATCCAAAAAAGCAAACCATTTATTTCGGTTGCATTTTACTAATATCTAATTATAACTGAGGCCAAAGATGAAAACGTTGAATCGTTTTCGCTTGCTCTATCGTTTTGATTCAAAACTATTTCCTTAAGCTTTTTTTTTTGCTTCTTCAACTTCACCTTCAAAAACGAAAGACCAGGGCCGTAGCGAGGTTCGGTTATCGAGTTATAACGTCATCGAGTTTCACCTCCTAGAAGATGTTTTTTGTATGGGAGGTGACATGACCCTTTGTCCAATTTTGAATTTTGACCAATTTTCACAGGAACTATCCCGGGCCAATACCTAAGACCCAATTTTGCAAAATTGAGCCCAATTGAGTCTGCTAGGTAAATTTTTAATTTTAAAAGTAATTAAAAGTTGAATTAAGTTGAGATTGTTTAAATTTTATTAATGTATTTTCAAAGGCGACACGGATTGCAGAATGAAGTCACTGAGTGAGAAAAAGTAATGGTTACTAGTGTATCTTAAAAGACCATTCATATGAGAGCGAACGAACGAATTGATGAAATGCAAACAAAACACTTTTTATGCATTTATAAACAGAAAATTTCACATTTAACTATTACAAGAGTAGGATAAATTAATTATCCCATTAAAATTCAAAAAGTATTAAGAAAACAAGTTTACATATAAACAGTTTAAATAACGAAATTTCATTTTCCAAACTTTTTGCGGCGAACGAAAACACCCTTGTCGAATTGTCAAAGTTTATTCGCAATCCACATCATTAAGCCGCGTTCCACAAACTAGCAAATAAATTAGAAATGCCGACCGTCCTTTAAATCAAATCGAAACTCTCTAAATTTATAGGATTTCAGTCGCCAAACTCACCGATGACGGCCTTCCATTTTAAAATCGAATCAAAACTCGCAAAATGTACATACAAGTTTGAAAACCTATACCTAATGAAAATCCAAAATCACTTCTCATTTTTTAGCAATTTGTTCCGAGCTATAATTCTTGAAAATTGCTTGTTTTTGTCGATTTTTTTGTTTAGTTGCTCAAGTTAATAAATGTAGCTCCCTTGATTTGCCGACTCTTTATGGCGCTGCTGCGCGTGGTCGTGGCTAAATTGTGTGGAGAGACTGCTTAAATCTTACTTAAATCAAACCAAGCCTAATTGTAGCCAACGCAATGGAATAAAATCGATATTGCTATGAAAATACCTACAACTAAATAAATTATTTACAATTAAATGAGAAAAGCAAAAAGCGCAACCAGATACATTCAGGTAAGTAGGTGCTGCTGTCAAAATCGAAAGTTTTCCGAACTGCGAAAATGACCCCAAAAGTTTGCAATTTCAACTGCAATGCTTCTTAAATGTTTGCGAAAGGAAGCGGTTTTGGTTTTTTTTTACAGAATCACTACCCAGATTGTACCTACAAGATACATGCCGTTGTAGGAAAATATGTTAAAGGATCTAATGGTTGAAATACCGATCCGATATCGATCATTCTTCTGTCTTAATCGGTTAACCGATTTTCGGGGATTCCATATCACAACTGAGAGAGCTGTCCATTTAGCTATTTGGATACGGCATACAATACGCGGTCTGTACATTTTGTAGACAGGCTCAAGCAGGTAGGTAGGGCCCTATTTCGGTTTGTAAGAAGAACCTGCAACTAAACTGTTGTCTGTTACACTAGATTAGAGTGAGCAGAGTTAAACTTTTTTCTGCAGGATAACATCTTCAGACAATTTCACGCACAATTTTCGGACTATTGTCAAGAATGTATGGTACGTTTAATCTAACCCTTTGAGTTGATCATACCTCCTATTGTGGTATAACGAACGACTTCAATGTACCTAATTATAGCGTATTTGCTTAACACAAATCCTAATTTGGTTCTGTGGTTCTGTCAATGGACTCATCGGAGAAGATGGCTTTGTCCGCATATCTTAAGTAGAAGAAAGCTTAGAGAATTTTTTGATCTCACATCGCGGTATATGAAAGCAAGAGGGAAGATAAAAATGTACCATAGTAGGTACCTTACCACATATCAATTGTGCCGAATGTAAGATTCGACAACAAACATGCGATTCTTTGATAGTCCAGAAGTAATTAAAATTGAAATTTCTAATCTAGAACAGAACTTAGTTAGTGAAAAGTATTGATTTAGCAAAGCCATATAAATTTGTAAAATCCTCTTAATATTTAGGTATGAAATACACTCCGCGCCACTTGAATAGCACACTCCCTAGGGTCGGTTTTCTATCGCCCACAGGTCCCAAACCAAGCATGCTAGAGACTTAATTATTTTATTTTTAATTAAAGTTCATTCAATTGTTGTGATTTGACCAGAATGAAGATTTAAAACAAAATCTTTAAGTATTAGCAAAAAATTGTTAACTAAAAACCTGCAAAATGTGGGGTATTCATATTGCGACACTTGAATAGAACATGCATTTATTTTGACCGTTTTTTTTGTTAGTTTCGACTATTTAATTTACAAAAAAAAAAATAAATGGGTGGAGAAAAAGCCTTAACCAATGCGGAAAAAGGACAAATCAAAGATTAAAAGACGCTAGCCTATTTATTGCCAAAGTGGCTAAGAAAATCGAGAGGAGGATACGTTATATCCATATTTTTAAGTAATGAGTCTAACTATGGATAAAAACGAGAAAGGCCGCATACAAAGTGTGCTTACAACTGCGGAAAGGCGATTTATATTAGGAAAAGCGTCAAATTCGCACGACTCTTTTCCAAAAACCAGGAAAAAAATGTGGTATCAAAGCAAGGCTTACAACTATTCGTCGTAATATTTCGAATGCCAAGGATATAAAAAGACTAAAAATCAAGAACCGGACACCTCTTAACCCGGTTCCAAAAGCGCAAGCCTTCGTTTTTGTGGCCTGAACTTCGTAGTGGCACCGTGTGGTATTTTCAGACGAAAAAAAATTTATTTGGAAGGCCCCGATCCCGATGGCTATAGCTACTATTTCCATAACCACCGCAAAGAAATTCATCATTTGGGCCGGCTTCATAGCAGAGTTAAAGTTGAAGGTGTGATGGTGTGGGGGCCGTTTCGTATTATGGTACCCGAAAATTTAAATTTTTGTTAACCACAATGAAAGCATTGTCTTACTGATATGGCTTTAACATATTTTCATAATCTTTTTGGACATCTGCCGTGGATCTAACAACATGATAAAGCGCAAATACATACGGCCCGGGTTGTAACATATTTATAGAGCCAAATTGTGGAGCTATTAAGCTGACCGGACAAACTCACTGGATTTGAATGTCATCGAAAATGTTTGGCAATGGTTAACACGTCAAGTTTATGGATCGGTACAACAATAATTGACTGTATATAAACTAGTCCAAGCCATCGAATTAGCTTGGGGCTCGATTTCGCTAAATTATTTGGCCAATTTGTATGCATCACTTCCAATCCGGGGAGGTGTGCATTTTGGAGCAGAAAGGTGGCTCAAAACACAATTGAATTTTTTTTAAAAATCTAAAATACTCCAATTACCTTAAATTAATGTAATGTTTGTGTTAAAAAGAAGAACAATTGTAAGAAATTAAGAATCTATTGTAAAATGCTATAAAATATCTACCTACCGCAACAATCTTTTTCACGGACGCAACATATAAGTCTGGAAAAAACCAAAAATTTTAAATAATGTCAACAGACAACACATATATGTACCTATCTAAAGACAAAACTCAGAGAGGAAAAATTATCATTAAATTATATTTAATTTTCGGTGCCGTCTGAAAATAGAAAGGCTTCTCAAATCACAAGTAACCCCATGCAATGCCTTCTACTGCATACATCGAAGATATTTGAGCTTATTTAAATTTGATACGTATACCTATTTACTTGCGGCTTGCATCGCGCTTACTTGTCTAAAAAGTCCGTTTCCAAAATAAAAAGCTTAATTACTCATCGTTTTTATATAGAACGTCTTTAACTGGCTTGACGTTTTAAGCAAACGCCACATAATAATATCCCCTCAACTACTGTTCAAGGTCAAAATTAGCGAAATTATGCAATCTCCTGGCCCGATCCGACACCAAATGATCGATCAATTAGGCATTCAGCAATCTCTTCATATAAATCTCTACCCACGACCATTAGATTTAATGAATATCAAAGTATTTCGTGTCCAAAAAAACTCATATTGAATTAATTTATTCACATTTCAATTGGGGAATTTCAGTGGAATCGTGAATAAAATTCAGGACACAAGCCTGAGCGAAATATTCACTCAACATAATGGCACACAAATTGTGGTCTAAACACGTCTTAAAGCGTACTTAAGATGCGATATTCTGGCTAATAACGAGGTGTGAATCCTACTCCCTGTCCCCGCATCTGTTTGCGGATCATTTGAATGCAGATCCACAGAGAGACGACAAAACTTCGCACGTCTCTGCGCGCCGCCGGGTGTGGTCGCAACAGTCCCAACTGTGGCCAAATTAAAGTCAGTCACCAGTAAATTTCGGTGTGATATATGTTGTTGTCCGCATTATGTAAACATTTTTATATTTTACGATTGTTTTCAGCTGCTGTCAAGAAGACAACTGTAGTCGGTCGGCTGGGGTGGGGCTTTCAATTCAACAGCAACAACTTTTGTGAGCGTTTAAACAAAGCGCTTTGCATTTGAAAATATTTAGCCTATAATCCGTCGAACTCACTCCTCCAGATGGAGGGAAAAGTCCAAGTGCACCACTGAAGCCGGAACTTGAGAAACAATACCCAATAAATGCCGCCATAATCTGCGAGAAATTCTCGATTCAATATCGTCTCCGCAAAAGGATGCACCAGGTAGGCCTAGGACGTATGCGCACCGACGATCTATGTCCGCAATTAGACATGGTCGCATCGCGTGTAATTCACGAGCGGTCGCGTAGCTAATTGTGATCGACTAAGGTAATACCACAGTAATAATCGGTGTTCTCTCCTTCCCTATATGTGGCTGACGGGCTGGTAACGCCCAATGTCTGTTTTCCACAAAAGATGTACCTACTCGCTTGCAAGATCTCACTTTACTGCGCGGCAGCTCATTGCGTTTTTATGGTATTGTCCTCCAGAATGGCTTATGATGGATTTAGTCCTTTTAAGGCGAAGGCGTTGATGGTTGTAAAATCGCAAATGCTATACCTTTACAAGTGAACCCTTTCGCGGGTGCATTAAGAACCATTGATAATTGGATTGCGGATTAGGGACTCATATACTTAGGTGTAACTACCTGCGCGCGAAATATCTTTGAGGACATTTCGGCTGAACGAAAAATCAATGATTGGACCATAAACCAATGTTTGTTTGTTGTCGAGCGAATTCCTGCGATCTACGGATCTGGAATCGTTTACCAGGGCTTAGGTCTGGCATTTCTGCGAACTAGAATGCTATATCAGTGTAATAAAGGAAAATATTTGTAATGCTACCGTCCAAAATGTAACTAAATAAGAGCGACTTTTTGGAGGCGTTTTAGGTCGGTATTTAAAGATTCCCGGGATTTAGTAATTTACGGTGACAGTTATGAATTGAAAGTTAATTCAATTTAATGTTGTCACCCGCACCACCGAAGAGCATAATTTCATAAACTCAAGGCGGTGTTTTAGGAGCGCAAAATTGATTTATAATTTAGTGCATATTTTTTATGGTTGCTATAAACTGTTTTATGATTCATGATCATCAACAGGCGCGTGGTGGGAACATATTTGCTACCGGGATTTTAAATTGAAAACGCCCCTCTCCCTTCTTTGAAAAAAATTTCAATTTTAGAAACAATTTTATAAACCAAACAATTTTATAAACTCTAATTTTATTGCAAATTATACATAAATACATACATTTTTTCATATGAATCCGTATTACATTACTGTAAAAGCCTACGGAATTCGGAACTATACTTTCACATAGTTTTTCTATAATATTACTTTATTTGATTTGTTAACGGATGACATTTTCATAAAGCCATTAACAAAATATCCGTCTCCAAACTGTCATTGCCCATGGTTTATCTTAATCTATCTTTTATATACATAATATAAAAATGGTGGCAAAAATGTATAGTAATTTATGAATTGAGAACGGCTGGAATGATTTGAAGGTTCTTCTGAAAGAAAATTTTGGGAAAACCCTCCGGAAAAGTTGGGAAATTGGAAATATCGAAAATTGAGAGCAACTGGGCCGATTTGGCTCAACTTTTTTTTCAGTTATTCGTAATTGCCCTCCAGAAAAGTCGGGACAAATCGAAAATTGATTTGTATGGCATTTTGTGTACAATTGTTCCGGAATGGATTCTTGAATGAAAAATTAGAAAATTCTTAGTGGAAAAATCGGAAAATTCCGCGAAATTTTCGACGAAATTTTGAAATTTATCGCATGATTTGATGATCTTGGAAGCCGAAAATTCGTTGAAGCTTGAAAATTTTCAGATAATTGTGAAATTCATTGTGATAAAAGACGTTTTGCATTTTGGGTGGAGAAGTTAACCTGCTGGCGCTTGGCAATGGTCAAATTCCCGTTGATGTTTCGACTGGATTGATATCGTTTCCGGAAATTTTTTGCGAGTTCACATCGTCGAAGGAGGAAATCATCACCAAAGTGATCCCCGGAATAGCACAAAATTATAAAAATTTCGATTGGATTAGTGAACGGGCAATACTAGCAGCGAAGAATAAGAACGTCGATAGCTTGAATTTTATTATTCAAAGTCAAATCGCTAGAGAACTGCATACGTACAAACCCGTTGACAGCATGACCGACGAGGATGAAGCAACTATCCGACGGAATTTTTGAACTCGCTTGATGTGCCAGGAACACCACCGCATAATTTACAGCTGAAGGTGGGATCGATCGTAATCATGTTGTGGAATCTGAATCATCCGAAATTGTGCAACGTTACGCGGTTGTCCGTCTAGAAACTGATGAACAATGTGATTCAAGCGACGATCATCAAGGGCAAATTAAAAGGAGAGGAAGCCATTATCCAACGAATTCCGAATATTCCAACTGATCTTCCATTCCAATTCAAGCGGATTCAGATCCCCGTTCGATTGGCTTTTGCGATGACAATCAATAATAATCGCAAGACTAATCTTTGGAAATCTGTGGGATTTATCTCGAATTTCCCTGTTTTTTCGCACGGTCAGCTGTACGTTGCCTGTTCGCGTGTTGGCAAACCGTCATCGTTGTTTGTTTTTACGCCGGAAAACAAATCAAAAACCATTGTTTATTACATCGCTCTCTACTGATTTTGATTCCAGTCCAATAAATCACATTGAAATTTAACTATCTGTTTGTTTTATTATATCACTCCGGAGTTTATCTGAAGGCGTTAAAATCGGACGAAGTTCGCCGGGTCCGCTAGTTTTTTATAAATTTCAATTTGGAAAAACTCCTTTCACACTTTACCTGTGTCATCGGTAGTGTAAAGCGATTTTCAATTGCCATAATTATTTTGTCCAAAATAACATCAAAATTGATAATCTCAAATTTTTTTAGTACATCTTTGACACAACTCTTGTTCTCAGGCAGTGCATTGTGCTTCTTCTTTGAGAATATCAAAGTCTATACTTATTCATTACCTTCATTACCTTAACGAATTTGTGAGCAAACTTCAATACGCTTTCAAAACCACCAACACTTTTTTTTTTTTATTTGGTCAAGCATCAAGCATACCCATTACCCAGTACAAAACTGAGAAGAACTAATTTTAAAATAAGAAAAAATTAATCAAGATTAAAATTTGTGTAATTAAATTTTCAACTTTTCCTGAAAAAAAAACGCCCCTAAAAACGAAACGCCCCGGGAAAATTCCCGGTTTCCCGTATGGCCACCACACGCCTGATCATCAAGGCAGGTTTTTTTGTAATATGCATATAACGTCATAGTTGGCACTTTTAACATGTCGAGTTTGTATGCTAATGTCAGTGAAATTGAGTATAGGAAGACTTTGGGGGTCACTACATGAATGAAAAGTTCCATTATTGTAATTAAGACATGTTGGAGCAGGGAACCAGATGGGATATACTACCAGACATGCTACAAAAGACAGCTACATCCTACTGCTTCAGGCTACAATCACGGGATCTCTTGAACTGGGATTCATTCCAGATATAGCAGGAAAGTTGTGCTGGTTATATTCATCCCTAATGCTGAGAATCTCAGTCCATCCATCAGAACGAAAGATTGCGGGCCAATAAGTCTTTTGAAAACGTTATGATCAATAGACTTCAGCTCAGCTACCAGCCATTGATATAGGCGAGCAAAATATCTCGAAAGGGAAATAGGCCCCATTAAGGCGGATTGATCATTGATTTTTTTATTTTAATTTATTTTTCAGTTCAGATCACTGAAAGAAACAATAGCTGTTTGAATGGAAAGCAATAACACAGCATCAGCAGCACGATGAGTATTGCTTAAGTAGACTGCATCAAGTGATGGTTTGAAGACTATCTATAACTGAGAAGGTATGAACTTAATCGATCACCAAACACTTCTCATAGCTAGAGTAAAGCAGGAGCTAGAGTAAGGCTAACACAGAACCAGAACAAAGTTCTTTAACGCACGCTTTGGGAAATTCATTAAGATATCCCGATGGGCCCATTATGGTGCCTGTGTCTGTTTAACTTTATAAATTCGGCTCTCGGAAATTAGGTAGGTCCGCCAGATTTTTTTTTGGAAAAAATGCCTGAAAATTTTCTATACAAAGTCTGTCCATTTTTCCTAGGAAGAAAAGCTAAAATTCTAGCCTGGCTATCTTTTCGAAATTTGAGGTCTTTTTTCCAAAAAGTTTTCTGAGAGTTTGGAACATGTTTGCAAAAAATTCTGTTATTTTTTCCAAATTCAAAAACAAACACATTTTCTGGCATTTTTTCCAAAAAAAATGTTGGCGTAATTTCCGGGAGCCTTTAAGTTCTACTCAAAAATTGGGCCATACTGTCAATTAAGTACCTACATCCTCTCGTTATTTTAATTTTCCTTTTTTTGGTTAAGAAAGGCCAAGAAGCTGCTAAATGTTTTGGAGATGATTCAACAAATCATAGCAATCAGCACAAGATGAAAAAAAGTAAGACAACAACAGAAAAATGATAAGTGCCATCATCCTCTGCACAAGCTTCGCAAATGGTTGAGTCATCAAGATTAATAATGCCCGGAATCCGACGTAATTCCTGCCCAAAGTATGTACTTAAAAACTGTGAAACCAGAACTTGCATCTAAGCTGTTTAACATCTCGTACTTTCAGAAGACTTTCCCTTTCTAGAAGTCCGCCGATAAATAAATGGCAGTTCGTTCTACTGGATAATTGTTTGTGAAGCAATTGATCAACATGACGAATCGAAAACCATACCCTTGGACATCTCAAAGGCCCTTGAGCGCGTTTGGCAAAGAACCATACTAAGGAACTCAGCCCATTATGGATTACAGTAGCAACTCTGGGCAAATCAATATAACATGTTGTAGTACCTAAGAAGATGTAGTAAGTATCATCGGATCTAAACTCTCACCAAATCTATTCCATATTATTATAGCGTCCCCAAAGTTAAGTTAAGTTATTCAAAACAATGAGGTAGGTAATTGGGAGGAATATAATCAGAAAATATAACTCAAGGTTAAGTTGACATCAATGTCTTCCCATAGTTCATTGGCAATCTTCCTTAAGTCTGCGGATATAAGAAAACCAACTTCAACTACCTGATTGGTCCCTATCAGTGTGGCTTCAGGCCAGGAAAGTCTACCATCGACCAAATATTCACACTGCGGCAGATCTTTGAGAAAACCCAGGAAGTCCAAATCGATACCCACCATCTTTTCATCGATTTTAAAGCCGCCTATGACAGCATTTATAGAGACGAACTATACACAGCAATGTCTAGTTTTGGCATCCCTGCCAAACTCGTCCGTTTGTGCAGGATGACAATGGAGAACCGAGACCTTCGATGTCAAAAAAGGATTTAGACAAGGCGATGCGCTGTCATGTGACTTCTTCAACATCGTTCTTGAAAGAATAGTGCAAAACTCAAACGCTAACACCAGAGGCACTATCTTTCAAAAGTCCATCTACCTACTCGCCTACGCCGACGACTTCGACATAATCGGCAGAACGCAGCGTGATGTCACTGGCGAAAATGGGTTTGGCGGTCAATGAGTGCAAGACAAAGTATATGCTGTCATCAAGAAATGACACCCAACACCGACGTTTTGGACAGAATGTTACTATGGACAGATATAACTTTGAGGTGGTACAGGACTTTGTCTACCTAGGCTCCGCTATGAACTCAGACAATGACACCAGCGCGAGCGCTGAGATTCAACGAAGAATAACTCTTGCCAATCGCTGTTTCTTTGGGCTAAGAAAGCAATTGAGTAGCAAAGCCCTCTCTCGAACAACTAAAGTGACCCTTTATAAGACCCTAATCGTCCCAGTCCTACTTTATGGCGCAGAGGCATGGACTCTATCAAAAGTGGATGAGGCTACTCTTGGCTGCTTCGAGAGGAAAATTCTTCGAGTAATTTTCGGTCCCGTCTGCGTAGACGGTGAATGGAGGCGGAGATACAACGACGAACTGTACGGGCTGTACAGCGACATCGACCTAGTCAGAAGAGTGAAGGTCCAACGACTGCGGTGGCTGGGTCATGTAGAGCGAATGGACGTGAATGATCCGGCCCGGAAGATCTTCGAATCCACACCCGAGGGACTGCGCAGTAGAGGAAGACCGCAAGTGGAAGGGGACCTCAACCAACTTAGCGTGCGAAACTGGAGACAGCTGGCCAAAGATCGTGCTGGCTGGAGACGCTTGTTGGTTGAGGCCCAGGTCCACCCCGGACTGTAGCGCCACCTTAAGGAAGTAAGTAACTTCAACTATGGGAACTATAGATACTGTTTCTCATCTCGAACTTGCCCCCAATAATTTTTCTATAATTGACAGTTTTCAAGCACAAACCTAACCACAATCGACGTGTGATCTTCGTTTCCGAAAAATCATCAGCCCCAACTCGTAAATCAATAATTCTCCCCCTCAGAGGGAAATTCAAAAAATCATTCCCAACATTTGTCTTAATTTTCACCAGAGATTTCCCTCCGCCAAAACAGAATTTAATTAATTAATCGCCACCAACATTGCCATTCGCTCCGATCCCCAAGAACCAAGAAGTTGCTTCTATTTATATCACGCTTACCCCTCGCCTCACATACAGACACCGCATCAGCCAGGATGCTCCTATCTGCATGTCATCACTAACCGAACAAACTGCATCTGCAGATTGAGGTAATGATCGGCGCGTTTAAGTGCAGATATCATCGCTGCGCACTCATTGCACATGCACCAGAGTGTTTCCCTTATTGACTCCGGGTTTCGGTTAATTGACTTCTCCATTCCTAGACGCGCATCCGCACAAGGGGAGCATAGAACAGGGTGCTGACAAGCACCCACTTCACACATTGACCCGAAAGTAAAACCTCTTAGTTAACGACACGAAATCGTTTTGCGGCAATTAATGTTAACAAGGAGCCAATGGAGAGCAGATGGAACTCCCGGCGCCGCACCCAGCTCGTGTTTTTCTATATATACAAAAATTCGAATCGCAATCGAAATGAATTGTGTTTCGTGTTTCTGGAGTGGTTTTCCCGGTCGATTGTGTTATTCATATTTCGTTGGTTTTTCCGGGAGTGGCGCTGTAATGGCTGCACAATTGATGATGAGTGGATAAATTAATGAGGAACGATTTGTCTGCCTCCTTCTATCTGGAGAGATATTCCTTCCAGCAATTTGACTAAGTGGCGAGTGCTTTTAATGATTTTCCATAATTTTCTCAAATTTTATGGGCACATTTTCACAGATTCCCATTATTGATGGATGAAGAGGGAGAAATTCTAGTGAATGTGCTGAGATCTGAGTTGTCGGAGGCATTAGTTTGAATTTTGTGCGCTAACAATGTGGCAATGATTTGTTTCGAAATGAATTTGCTTTATTTATGGATTTTAAAGTGTTGTACTTCATTTTCGAAGATCTATTACTTAGATATAGTGAAACGTGGTTTTCTCTGCGAAGGTTATGTTGTGGGTGGGGTTTTTGTACATCCATACAAGAGAAATAGAAAAGTAGGCACAGTCCAAGGTATATAGAAATACATGGTATGATATTGCGCATGTTTGTTTGCATCTCTTTCTTCAAAGTGACGTCACCAGACGACAAAATATAGGCAACAGATAATAATTTATGTAATTTGTTTACTAATCTATTACACTCTAAACAGCACACAAAACATTATTGTTATTAAAAATGAAACTTGGACACAGAAAACTACCCGTATTTCAATATATTTTCACAGAAACGTTAAAATCGTTGTCGTCAAGTGACGTACATGCGCAGAAAAAACGAAAAATTAATCGCGGAATATCATACCTTGTAGTTCTATATACCTTGGGCACAGTCTTGGTACTTGAACAAAAGTCATATTTGAACAACGGTTCGCATATTGTCATTCGCTTTCATAAACTCGCATATTGTTCGCGATGATGGTATATTCATCCGCATATGCTTCCTCCAGATGTTCGCATTGTGTTCTTCCGCGTGGTTTATTTGCAAATCGCAGGCGATTCTTCCATTGGCATTGTAGTATTGTTATTGACATATTCGACCATCAAATCTTAAATCAAATCAAATCTTAATCGTTAAAACTGATCTAGTTATGTTGAGTGACTCCTGGAAATATCAATATCTGTACTTCGACGAAAGATTTGCCCTAAGAAGAGGGAAAAACTTCTCTGACAAATATTAAGTTCCGTGGCATGAGGTCAGTGACCTTTAAGGGCTACACTTAATTATTTCAGCCACATCGAGTGTACTATGTCAATTTAGCACTCTGTAGTCCACATTGTCTACACAAATCGATGCGATGGTCCGTAGATTCGAGCGCAAATTCCAAGTCTCAAGTCTCAATATGTTGGAACGTCATCATATTCTATTACGAGGTACAAGAACCTCTGATTGAGAACTATTGAGATATGTGCTCAAGAAGAAGTACTAACAGGTCCGCACACAGTACATCCTTTGGTACAGTGATGCAGTCAATGACTGTTTAAACCTCTTCGAAGATTTGACTTAACTTGACCGTTACTTGGATATCAGGTCATGAGACATGAGAGCTTTAAGCGTAATGAACACGCGGATTATCTGTCGAAAAGAAGCTCCTTCGACAAACAGTTTGTGCAACACGTGCGTATAGGCACCCTAGGCCTAGCTTCTCATAACCATTCCTTTGTGTGAGTTTTTTATTTTTTGAGACGAATGGAAATATGACCTAACATTTTCTGCCGCGTTCGAACGGCTGAATTGAGAATCTTTTTCAGGACATTTATACACGTGAGAGATGGCGCAGTGGAACAATCCTTAAGATTTAATTTTCGTTTTTCTGGGGACCGAACCTGAGACCCCTCGCACAGTAGTCCACCACTACCACATTAACCACTCTGAGGCACTGCGCCCACTGACGTTTAGCCCTACAGTAGCAAAATGCTGATACATACACACACACATCCCTGTAAACACAATCGATGCAACAAAGTCCCCGTACAAGTATACTGAACAAGGTTCTGGCCAATTGCTTCATTCTTTTCCCAATCATTACCAAGAAACAACCTCAAATCGAAATAAAGAACAAAACGGATAATTTATAAGAAACGTCTCGGGCCTCCCAAGGGGAAAATATTTTCCGTGTTAATGTCTATGAACTTCGAACACAGTTTGTCGGGATTTATGTTCTCGTTCCCCATAAAACAAGTGCACAAACCTTTCTGTCACTTAACAGTTTGTTCCATCGGCAGGCACATACACACAGACAGTCAGATGGACGACCAGCATATCCTTGGCTGAATCGTGAATTCGATTTGACGATGATTCCCCCAGGTTAAGTTTCGTTTGCTTTGGCAAACAGATTTACGACCGATCTGTCAATTAGGTATCGAATTACAACTTGTTTAGTGCCCGCAGCTCATATATGTGTGTTTCTTCGAATGGAAGGGTGTGCGCGTCTCGTTGCGATGCGCTGGGGAAGAAGTTAATTGAAGTTCAACCTGGCCAGCCATACATACCTCTATACCTATAACTGAAGCGAATAAATTCCTCAATTGACTTTCGATGTACGACATGCAGAAAACATGCATAAATCGGTGCCATGCCAACTCCGCCATATGGCATCGGAGTGGATGTAAAAAGTTCTCGAATTTCACAAAAGGGAACTGTGCAGTTCAACTATGCTGCCAACCAACTCAAAATTGAGCAATTAACTGTGCGGCGATGGCGAAATTTCCCGCACCTACGAGCGCAAGCCACACGCCCGCCGCATGGGTTCATAATTACTTAATCCGAACCCGACTGCGGGTTAAATGAGCCAATTTGAGATGCCTTATCTCGGAGCCGGCAATAATTGAGACATTTTTCGTTCACATAAACGCAAAGCCGGAAAATAATTAACTTTTTTTGTCGATACGCACACGTGCGCCCACTCAGATGCTGCGGCGCCGATAGCCCAAATGAGATCTGGCCAAATCTGATGAGTCAGAACATCGTTGACTCCAATCAAGTGCCCTGCATGTTTTAAAGTGGGCGTTCGGGTCGTTATAGTATCCGCCATTGTCATTCGTGCATATCAAGCGCTTTTCACAATGACATTGGATAAGGTGAAAAGTCATAAAGTGACAGCCCGCCGCCGCTTCGGCCGATCGACGACGTCGCTGAGAGTGCGTAAAAAATCGATTAATCGATCGTGATGACGGTTTTGTTATCCGTTGCATTTTTATTTGAGGAAATGACGCCAATAAAATGCCACATCGATGACATTTATTTGACAGGCGAACGTCAAATGTCAACGGCCGAGTGTCATTGGCTAATGTACACACCGGTGTGTCCACTGTCCAATTGGAAATTCCACTCACCCCGGTGGTGGAGTGCTTTAATAGTTTTCCTCCTCCAAATGTTTGGTATGCTGGCAGAAGGTGTTGGAATTTAATTGAGCGTTTTATGGCCCACGATGGAGGTGTAAATAGTGTGGGAGGTACGGGCGGATGTCAGCCGTATTTCTGGGTATACCTCTACCTATTTAAATTTATTAATTTCGGCTATTATCAAATTTGAAGCGTGGGGCGTGGTATGCATAAGAATTAGTACCAAAAATGGTTAATGGCGTAGATAAAGAAGAATTACGCGAAATTAGGTGCGCAAATTTGAGTGCGTGGTTATTTTGCTTAATGGCATAGTCAAAGTGAGGGCCCTGTCGTTTGTAGAGTTGGCTCAGTGTATGATGTGATAAATGTCACGTCGACGTTATATGCTGGAAGATTAGATTTTCGATTTTGCTAATGGTGGCGTGAATGAAATTATTTAATTTGGCGACTGTATCTACTTCCATTTGTGAGTTTGTTTTCGACAACTTACCGCTAATGTTGCGTTCTTTATTGTTTACAGCTACAAGTACGTAGACACAGCTATGATTTCTGTGTATACGGAAAGCTGAAACGCCGATCCTGAATTGGATTCATTACAGACTTGAAATTTTTAACAAAATTGGTGCATGGACCGGCGTATATGAATTCTTCATTTATGTTTGCCCCTATATAACATTATTAACCCGGTCAAGAGGCCAGTTAACCTGGTCCATCAGATAACTAAGTATATAACTAAGTTGCGCACTGAAAATTGGCTGACGACATGTTGGCCTTTAACACCGGAAGCTATATTGAGACTCTGAATTAACTTTATCATTCTCCGAGCTTAGAAACTGTAGTAGGTACCTACTCTGCCTTCTGCCGCCGAAGGTCATTCATCTAGAGCAGCGGTTCTCAAACTTATTAAGCTGTGGAACCCTAAACAAGGCCCAAATATTTTTTGGAACCCCAACTCTTAACGATATAAAAAATTAAAAACAACACATTTCAAAACCATTTTTTTTATTTAAGATATTTGTTTCAAAGTTAGTGTGAAGAATGAAACTGTTTCATTATTTGATTTATACTTTTTTTAAAATTGACTTCTATCTCCGAAAGCTGTATTCGCATATGATTTTTTGAATGGGATGATCTCAGAAAAATTTTGTATGAAAAGAAGGAAAAAGTGGCTAAAATAGTCATTTTTAGCAATTTTCAAAAAATCAAAAAAAAAATATTAGCCAAGAGATTTAAAAAAAAAAAAATGTTTGCAGTCACTATTAGAATTGTTTGGAGAAACTTTTTGCATCAAAACATTATTTTTTTATACCGAGGAAAAAAGTCAAAAAAGTAGAATTTCACAAAAATTCTAAATTTTCAATTGGTACTTAATGGGTTAAGGAAAGTTTTGTATCATTCAAACGGAATTTAAATGACCTTTCCATTGATGCCAAAATTTACATGAAGTAAGTTCAAATTATGAGTAGAATTAACTTTAGTTTTGTCAAAATACTTATGCCGGCCACTGTATACGCTGAAAATCAAGCTTCACAGCGATGCGTTGTGTGTGACAAAATGGAGCAAATTTAATATAGCCTGTTTGGCAAGTTCAGAGTATTCACTCCTAATACCAACCCAAAATTCGTTCAATGATACAGAATCAAATACATGTTTTGATGAAGAAGAACTCTGAAAATCTATAACAGCCATATTATTAACTCTCTTAAATCCATATTAGCCTTATTATTCACTCTCATAAATCCGGATTTAAATTTACACCCAGGTTTAAGTGAGTTTAACCCAAAAATTAAGCCCAAGTCCATAATATTCAGTTGTTAAACCCGATAATAAACCCGTTTTTTTAACCTTGTCGGCGTTTAATTCGATTAAGTTTAAACTGGACTCCGTAGACCAGTTTAAGTACGTTAACCCGGGCTAAAACTCAATTTAATATTATTGACTATATTTTTTTATGTAACATTTTTGACATTTCTACGTTCGCAGAAATTAAGTCAAAGTGCAAAAAGCAAGAAGAAAATATAACAAAAAGTAAGAAGATAAGAAAAATGGATTTTGTTATAGTTAGATATGGCACCACATGTACATTTTGGAATTAACTTTATAGTATCTAAAATTTCTCCTTTGTTCTATTAAAAAATAAATGTATTAATATTATTGTACACGAGTCCACTCATTTTGACTTTGGACACAAAAATTTGTGAAATTGACCAAATGTTGATGTCACAACAAATCAAATCAATTTCCAATTAGTTTTTAATCCAGAGGGTTTAATGCATGTTTTTGAGTGAATATTATGGATATAGGTTTAAATTGGCGGGCTTAAAAAATTCGGATTAATGATCGGTTGTAAAATTAACTTAAACGTGATTTACACCCGGAGTGAATAATATGGCCGTTAGTGTCGTAGGCTGGGTTTCATTCTTTGTGAGATATTATGCAGAAACTTGACAAAAGCTGTGCATGAACGATACCCACACGCATGCATTTTTGTGTCAAGTTCTAGTGTGGAGTACCTCAAAAAATCTATGCGCGAACTATATCTACTCACACGCATGCATACTTCATGGATTGTTGCTCGTAATTTTCGGCGCAGGGAAATAAGTCCCCGGGAACTAAGCCCACTGAGGGACTTAGTTCTCACCTAGTGGGAAATAAAACTACTTTCGTGAAGTGGTCTTAGTTCCCATGTAAGTCCACTTCACGAAGTTGGTTTTATTTCCCACTAGGTGGGAACTAAGACCCTCAGTGGACTTAGTTCCCGGGGACTTATTTCCCTGCACCGTAATTATCTTTGGAAAGTGGATGTTGCTGTACCATTTTTGTTTGTTTTTTTGTTTTTTTAATTTATACTTCAATAAAAAGAAAATATAAGCGTGAAACATTTTTTGAGCAAAAATGTTTGTAATTGCATACTTACAAAAATTATTTTTGTGTTTTACTATTCTTAATTAAAGAAAGTCGCGGAACCCTTAAAACTGTTCCACACACAGTTTAAGAACCGAGGATCTAGAGTACCTGATTCATTGACTATGTCGTCGTCAGATAGGGCCATTTTTTTAAGATGAAAAAGAAAACAGGTAAGCGCCTTAGATCTTCCTTCTTGAGCTCATTTATAACTTTGTGGCTTATATGAATCTCATAGCCTGCCTCTGGCCCTTGCAATTAGTCCAGTATTAAGGAAGGTTACTATCTTCCCATTTCCAGATTTCTGAGTGTATGTGGCTCAAAGGTACCCCTAAAAAGTGTTTAGGTGAAGGCGCCTTTTCTCGTTAGACAATTTTGACGACAATTAGGCCCGGTGCACACATACGTTTTTTCCCGCGCGGGCCCGCAGCGGGTCCGCTTTTGCGTGTTACAGTACTCACACCTAAATTGGGTGGTGCACACAAGTAGGCGGACACGCTGCGAGCCCGCGCGTCATTTTTACGGGTAGTAACACCCGCAGCAACACGCAAACGCGCGGGAAAAAAACGCAAGTGTGCAGTGTGAATTTAGAAATTCGGCCTTATTTCGCTCGGCGTTATTTCACGCCACCAATAATATGTATTGCCTTTAGCCAGATGTTTGAAGATATTGGAACAGTCCAAAACTAGATTTGACTCTATCGAGTATGATATTAAGGTCATAAGAGCTATGCTTTGCTGTCCGAAAGGATGCATACCTCTGCGGGCATGGTTAGTGGGTCTTCATAAGCAATTCCGGTAATTAGAGTCTCGTACAATATTTTGCTGGCTCTATGAGAGAGTGCCTGGAGTGGAGCAGGATGGAACCATCTTCGTTGATTATGTTTCAATAATTGTTACTGATACACCAACGAATTGTCTTCTATCGATATTTAGTCAGGCAATTCTATAATTAATTTCTTCCAGACAGATAATTGGTCTCCAAAATCCGATGAAACGCCCGACAAATGGCACCATGAATAGTTTTGTCAATAGAGTCATGCAGATGCTCTCAAAATTAAATACAAACAAAACAATACCTACTATATTTCTTCCCACACGACGAGCGTCAAAAGTTGATCACTTTTCGCGAATGCGGCATCGATGAGAGAACGCGAAACTACCCACTGTTGGACTAGTGTGCATTTTATTTTGACATAAGCTTCATTCTGGTAGAATATTAACTTATAGGACG
The DNA here is from genome assembly GCA_955612985.1 of Cheilosia scutellata. Classification (NCBI taxonomy): domain Eukaryota; kingdom Metazoa; phylum Arthropoda; class Insecta; order Diptera; family Syrphidae; genus Cheilosia; species Cheilosia scutellata. The sequence continues at coordinate 3,352,520 of OY015312.1, forward strand.
CCATTATGAAACTATAGGTAACAACAAGAATTTTTAGAGTTCTCGAGATACATTCGACAGTCGACACTAACCTTCGAAATCTCCCAACGAAATAGAGCGGCGACTTTCAGTTGAATGCTAGTCAGCCCTTAAGTCGATTGCTGCTTTTATGATCACCATAGCCTAATTTCTGCCGGCCACATAGATCCACTCGATTCGTCACCATCTGCCATAACAAAGCTGCAAATGTGACCGCAAAAAAAGTTCATCATCACCATCAATTCAATTGAAATCCAAATGAGACACAAACTTGACCAACAGTTTTGACCTCCTTGCATATAATTGGAAAGCTTCGCCAAATTAACAAACAAACAAATAACACATGTCGCATTCATTAAAACTGTTGTGGTGTCAACAATAATCTCATTCGTTTGATATCAATTAATTATTCACACTTGCGCTGCCACCCGCCACCCGGCCGGCGCGGCGGAACGGTGCAATTATTAATCTTGAAAATGTTGAATTTAAGCGAGAACGCAGGACACAAAAGATCCGCCGCTCTCATTTCGTGATAACCACCATTAGCGGCATCTGTGATCTTCTACAGCCGCGAACACATTAAGATAGTGTCCCGGAGATTTGCATATTTGTTAACAGGCAGTCCGCACAATTTTGTAAACAACCACAAAGACTGGGGTATAATGGTCAATCGATTGATTGAGCCAACAACTAATTGCGCAAACCGCAACGCCCAAGTTGGGAAGCCAGACACTGCCGCCGCCGCCGTCGTCGTCACAATCGTTTTGGTTTGTTCCTCTCTCCGTATGGAACTGACCATCAGTTGGGTGGTCTGATGGGTGGTTGACGCTTATCGCACACTTACTGCCGGAAGCCGCCGATGCCCTTTTGTCTTGACACTTCTTACACCATATTAACCAATTAATGCCAGCGATGGTGTCGGAATACAAATTCCCGATAATTAGCTGTCGGCCTAAGTAAGTATTATACTGGGATAGTTCGGAGTGGGTCGCTGTGCTAGTGGCAGAACCGTTTAGCTTTCGTTATAGCCTGTATAGTGCGAGTCATTTAAATCGTTTGATATTCATGGACTTTGGATAGCGAGACATTTCATTTTGCATTCACATCGAGAGGGAATACTTTCGGATTCTAATTTATTATCATGAACGTTTGAAGAAGGTATCTACTATTGTCAGTTACATAGATTGTTGCAAAAACTGAAAATGCAAAGCGGATCAGTTATTATTTCGATCCTTGATTGTGTTCATTGAATAATTGCAGTTACTGCAGTCATCTGTAAAAGCGACTACAAGCGACTGAAAATACTGCCCTTTCTTAGAGCTCGGTCTAGTGCGTCTGGACTTGTTCCTACGAACTCCTCCTATTTCGCTGCCTTCTATAATATCTTCTTTATATATATATAATTCTTCTGTGCGTGTTTGTAACCGAACTCCTCCTAAACGGCTGGATCGATTTTAAAGAAATTTTGTGTGTGTGTTTGAATGGGTTTCTGTTCTTGACACAGTAACCCATATTGTCACGTATTGAGCTGGAGCAATACTTGTGTTATTTTGCAAGAAGGTCATTTGGCACCATACCCATACCAGCCACCACACTTTCTGCTTATCGTAGGACGTTATTGGGAAGGCGCTACTTATTCTTAGAGTGATGATTCGTTAAGTTTCCTCCGACTTCCTTTTATATCATTTCAATCCCATGACACTGATGGCCCATATTTGGTAACTGTATACAGTAATATTAACGAAGAGTATTGCTAGCAGCAGTCTTCCCTTATATCTCGGTTTGCAGATGTTCGGCATTATCCTCATGGCCAGACAGCGCCAGCCGTTGCCTTTGATTTCTTATGAGTTGAGTATTGTAGGTTATGCTTAAAGGTAAGGTGTGCACTAATGTCCCTTATCAGTGGTTTAAAAACCACTGCGAGTTCACCGACGGTAATCATTCTTCGATCTTCGATCATGGCATTCTTAGTCTATGGACGACATCGTACATTTCGTAAAAAGTCCGGCAGCAAGAGCCTGATACATGATCTTTGCCCCGGTTCGAAGTATTTTTTATATCTAGTGGCACACGTTTTTGATATTTAATATTTATTAGCCTTTTCTGCGATATTAATCGTCGAAGAATCGTGATGCTCCCCTTCAAAAATCTATATTAGCGACCTGCAAGCACTCCTGGCCTCATCAATTGCAGTGGTTTCTTGGTAGTATAGCTATACTATACAGTATAGTATAGTATGGCTTTCTCGTCTAATGACTATACCTTCAGACAATGTTGGAAATACAGTCGACCCCAGCCTCCTTTTTCTACGCATTTTGACTGAAAGCTCGCAAAACGTGTTCCAATGCGACAGGGTAAATTGAATGAATGATAGCTATATTTTTCAATTATTTGCAGGTCTATTGGTGATGACGATGAGTGTGCACCAGGGAAACAACTTGCAGCAGTTTAGGTGCAGATGTAACGCCTATAGGTTTGACAGAAGTATACAAAAATGACGGAACTGACTGGGGAGGGGTTTTCGGCCACCCTTCAAGTACTCGGTAGGCTTTACCCCAAGGGCTTTGGTTAGCCGCGATGCACAGTTCGATGGGTACTATGTCGTAAGCGAATCCAATTATCTAATGATCGTTATCTTTAGTTTAAGAACGCCATCGTACATAAGTTTCCGCGATATTCACGATATTCCAACCCTACCCAAAGTGGACTGCCTCTGTCTATCTCTACACTTTAACTGCCCAGTGCCTTCATGATGTTCCAATTCACAATGTTCAAGGCGTTTATCAACTTCAACGTCCTTCATGCATTGCCTCGCTGTCTTTTAGCGCTTTAGTCTACAAAGTAATGCCGACCCCAAAACAAGTAGCTGGTAAAAAATCTGGACTATAATAGACTAAGTCCGTCTCCGGCAAATTTGCCACGCAAGGCTTAATCTTGAACATAAACAAGATTAGAAAAAAGCTTCTAGCTAAATAAACTGCTTCTCACGGTGTATGCTGCAGTAGGCAAAGCGATCCTAAAATTGCAACACGTGTCGCCAGATCAGAACCACTCTATTAACTTTGGTAAAATGCTTACCCCTATTTAATATAATCACGTTTTGTGTTATAATTTTAATTGCTGGAGTGCCCTTCAAATGACATCAACGGGAGCTTGAATGAATCATAATCCTTTCTGCTGTACAGAAGAGCCAGGGCTTATTCATAAATGAAATTAACCCCAATTATTTTATAACGACACAGTGTTGCTTGTGTACCAGGACAAGCAACACTGCGTTTTATTCGTTGGAGATTGCCGCTATATTAGGTCAATTTGTGAACAGGAGCATTCTAATCAAAATTATACTAACATCTAAGCTAAACCGGGTTAAATATGCGTGCATTCTATTGTAGTCTTTGAAGCTCCTATGGCCTTCACAATGTTATCAGAATATCTGTACTAAAACTTGCAGCAAACACAGAATTACTGTACTCATGGCTTAATGTTGTTCATTACCTACTACCGTACCATCACAACTCAATTCAGCAGACTATCGCACGATCATGTTACAAACAATCCGAAACATTCTCTCACGAAATTCCACTGGAAATCTAGAAGTATCTTCTCAAACAACATCTCAAGTCGGCGCACTAATCGTTGTATACATCTTTGACAAGACACTAACAAAGCTTCAAACTCTCTGCCAAGGTATGCAAAATCCGTCAATTAAGTAATTTCGCCGCGTTAAACCGTTGCATCTTGTCCTCTTAACCTGCGTAATGTAGCAACAGACGCTCGACTGTTCCCATGATATGTTTCGTCGTGAATGCGTGTAATTGTCCGCTTAATTGCACGGAATACATTCCAGCCCCTGCCGTGCCGAATATCATCCTCCGTCGAGGCCGTCGAATTTTCGTAGCCATTTACCATATTGTAGCCGACCACGCGCTTCGTGCGTCCTTTGCGTGGTGGAACATTTCTCATCGCCTCGCCTGTAATGTGCAGCATCTCTTCTCTGCCTATGAACTGAACTACTGCATGACATTTCTTTGGATGGATCATCATGATCAGTGGTTCTCGGGTTTTAGCCTCTTGTTGCTGTGTAAAGTAGTGCCGCGCATTTTTACCATATTTCATTGTGCGATTGTGATCTTTTGTTGTTAGCTATACGACGCTATATATACCTCTATGCCAATAGCATAGAGCCCGCTCCGGCCAGCTAACTAACCTGACAGACAGCCAAGACTGTCATATTCCATATATTCCTTTGGGCCACCGGAGGTTGGGGCACAGGACGACGTTTTTGGCTTCTCAGTGTGATCACGAAGATAATGATGATGATGACGACGAAGATGATCCATTAGCATGGTCCGAGCACAATGTGAGATCGCACATGAATGTGCGGCAGCTCTAATTAGCTGGATAAGTATAGAAGTTAGAGGCCCTCACTTGTGAGCTGGAGCGAGTTGTGTAATGGTGGGCATTCCTCATGTTTACGATGTTGATTTTTGGAATTTAATGCGATGACGACACGCTGAGCGGTGTTTCGTTTATGAGTTTGAGAGATGACAAAACAGTCCGCTTGATGAATGGCCCAAGGAGTGGCACGATGACAGATTAAAGTTGGGTGTAAATTATGTTGCGGACGGCATTCCATTCTTTATTTGAATGTCTTTCAAGGAACTTGTATAATAATGTGCTTTTTGTGGGATGATTTCTATTTTGAATACCAAAAAAATTATCAAAAGTGCTAATAACAAATTGCAAAAGTGCATTAAATCTATTTGCTTTCAGGAGGACCTAAAAGTGTCAACAATATATATAAAAATATGAAAGCAATCTTCCTATCTTGACTGAGAAGGGTGTCGATATTGCGTAGACCATAATACGCCAACTATATTAAGCGAATAAGCTGGAGAATTTTGCAAACATGTAAGGATATGTGAAAGTTTTCTTGTTTTAAATGTAAACGTTGGCAGAGTAGCAAGAAAGCAAGATTAAATGATAGAAAATATTATAGGGTGGAGCTCTACAGAAGTAACTCAACAAAGTCAAAGGCTATGAAGTTAATTCACCCCGTGCAATATGCAGGTACCGCCGCCGACTTAAGAAAATAAGCGACCAGGTCTTCACTTTTATTCCCACATCGTCCTTACCTATCCCTGATCTTCTAAATACGATTGGGATTGGGACCGCTAAGGCACTTTTTCGACTCAGTCGCATGCTTTAACTATAGAGAATATGTTTTGTAACTATTTAACTTCCTTCCAGGCTATGTTTTTACTACATGTGTCCAAAATGCAATCAAGACAAAAAGAAAAAAAGTTGTTTCAAGTTCATAATACCTACGCACAGAGGTAGACTATGCTTATATAACCGAACCCACATCCCTGGTACTGCCCAGCTGCTTCCGGTTTATGTAAAGATACTTTCTAATTGTCCCGTCATCCCGCAGACAGTCCACATATGGCATATAGAAACAACTCTCACATGCCAGGTATGGAAATGTCATTCAGCGAGACTTTGCAATAGGTATACTTGACACTTGCAATTTTATTGGCGAAAACGTTTAAAAACGTCAATTTGCCACCGCAATCAAGATCAACCGATTGACAAGTGGATACAACAAAATCAGAATCACCTCAATGAGAATGGCATATTAACCATACGCCTTTACAGTTTAACGGCCTACGGCCACAGGTAAATGGCCTCATACGGCTCTAAACGGCAAACGCACATCCAAAATGCTTCCCTCCGCAATGATACCTCGCAGTGATTCGAGGAATTCCACTCTAAATGTGGTTGCAATTGCTGCAAATAACAGACTGCATCTTTATTTGAACTTTTAAAGTATCCCAACGATGGACGCGGGGTGGTAGACCGTGCACACATTGCCCACAACAGCCCGCTCTCCCGGTAGTCTTGTATTTGCAAATAATTGCGAACTGCCATCAATTGCCATATGATTAACAGCAATTGAATTGACTCGCAGGGACAGGGACCGCAGCAGCGCCAACTAAGTGCAGTCTGTGCCATTTGGCCATGGGAATTGGAAATTACACCTCAAGTGGAGCTGTATAGCTGGCCATAAATGTACCGCAGAGATGCATAGAAGGAGCCTTATAGCCGGGCAATTACCAGCTGATTTGCATTCGATCCAAATGTGTGCTGCACGATTTTTCAGTTAGCTGGCAATTTGCGCGAAATTAACCCGAGTGATTACCCAGGCTTGGCTTATATAGACTTTGTGTGCTGTGTGTATACTGGGTGATGTGCGATGTGCCTTGCATAGATCAGTGGTATAGAGGGCGACTTGAGCGGGAGTCGGTCTGGTATTTGCAGTTTGCCCACTTATTATAGGGGCTTGGGTGCAAGCTAATAACAATAGAGTTGGGCAACTTTTAAAGGGTTTCTCGCTATCCGCTCACTTGGGCCACAGTATATAGTGGCGGCGGACGGAAGCCAATTTGTGCGGTGCTTTTTGAGAAAATTTAGCAAACTTACAACGGATTTTCTTGTAATTTTCTCATTCACTTTCGTTGGGGTGCCCGGGCCCCACACCTAATTGGGAGAGAGTCACTATTAGAAGTGACGGTGAGTAATCTTTGTGTACACAGTGGTAAATTATTCTTACAGTCGTGTCCTATAAATGGCAATTATGGTGGTAATTTTTGAAACACAGAGGCAGAGCGAGATGGATTTCCCTTTTGTGGTAGTTACGGGGAAGGTTGTCTATAATAGGTCGTGATAGATCGAGGTATTTTAATACATATTTAAATTGATAAACTGAAATTCACAAAGAACTGCTAACAGTTGCAGTTAAATCTTATGGAAAGGATGCAGCTTGCCAGAACTTCCTTAATATAGGCTATAGGTTAGATTTGTGGGCTGGCGAAGAGTTCTCCGTGCAACACTCAGGTTAATACTGACCCAGTGTGATGCATGTAGGGGAAAAGAGGTTGTCCCTTACCCATTATAGCCCTGTATTAAAATTACAACTTACTAATGATTTGACGAAGTTCGTTATCTTGTCTCATCCTCAAGTGCTCCTTCATCACCGCAGCCTCTACAAAGTTCTTCTTCATGTGGTACCGCAGAGTATTGTGCCCGTTATGATTCCTACAGGGATTTCCTGTCCTACTGTATTATACTCTCGATTCTTGTTTTTTTATTGAAGGACTGTCAAAGCATTGCTGTGGTATTACAAGTATTTAAGGTGGCCCATCTAGCGTTCGCCTCTCTTGTGGTTTTTCTCCCTTCTTCAAGCTTGAGAGTGTGGCAAGCCGAGATGTTCACAGAGGATCAGCTTGTTCTGAAACAGCTGTCGAAACTTGTCTTGCTAATTCGCCCGCTTTCCCATTGCCTGGGAACCTTCATGTCCCGAAACCTAGCAGAGTGATATATCTTGTGCTGTGTACCAAGAGCCTTGAGTTCTTCACGACAGCACTTCACAAGCTTCGATTTTATTTCTGGTGCGGTTATGGCTTTTATTGCTGCCTGGCTGTCGATAAAGACTGGAAACCTTCATATCCCGAAACCTAGCAGAGTGATTTATCTTGTGCTGTGTACCAAGAGCCTTGAGTTCTTCACGACAGCACTTCACAAGCTTCGATTTTATTTCTGGTGCGGTTATGGCTTTTATTGCTGCCTGGCTGTCGATAAAGAAAAAGAAGAAATTCTGAATTTTGTGCAGCTAAATGTTTCCTTCTAAAATTTCGTCTTATTGCTAACTGAACTTTGTTGGATTCGCACTTGGCAATTGGCATATGGTCATCAGATACATTCGTATATAGAGGACCAAGAATATATGACTTTTGATAGCGCTAAAACTAAAAAAATATTTACTCAAAACTAAAAGTATTAGTTAAGGCTTAAAGAACTGTCAATTTCAAGCAATAGATCTTGGATAAATCTTACATGGCCTTTAGGCTTACTAAAAATCTAAAAACAAGATTTTTTGGTCTTGAAAAAACGAGCTGAAAATACGATTTTTGTACTTGGAATAAGATTTTCCGAGATTATCATACTTTCGTCAACGAACTTTTTTTTTCTGAGTGTAGATTACATGTTTGTTTTAATAGCAAAATTGTTTCAAGGTGCCGGCAAAAGTTCACTGTGGAATGGAGACCATGCTGATGGGGTGCCATGCTAACATTGCTGCGACATGGAACGACTGTGAGAACAAGATAAATAAGCTTCAATCCTTATCCATTTGGTCCAATTTTATGAACCTATACTCCAAAATGTGTGTAACCCCAAAACCGCTCGCAATTGTTTGGCTTTCATAATTTATTAATTTATGTACACGTTTAATCGTTCACAATAACTTTTCTTGATCGTTTGCTCTACAATTGTCATCGGTTAGTTCTCGGCGAAGTCCATTTTTGGAGACAAAAAGTACTTAGTGTCGCGTCAAGCGTAATTCCAAAAGCACCACAAAGAAGTAGCGCACTCCTAACTACTCACGGCACATCGGCCCTGTTTACCATACGCATACGCCTGTGAGCGAGAATCCATTCAAATGTCAAGGAAATCACATCGCCCCCGCCGCCCCGTCCCACATATACCCAATACCCATACTTCGCGAAGTCACCCATAATCCATAATGTTAATTCAAGTGGCCATTTAAACAGTGTCTGTCGCGCATCACAATACCCAGCCACAGTAGCTGAGCGTCGCATTTTGACGCCATTAGCCCCCTCGGACACACCAAGCAAGTGTTGCCACCCCACACTCAATTAGCATTCAGATGCGGTATAGCCGCGCACAATAACAATAATAATTGCCCCCGACTCCTGTACGCGTTTACTGTGTGCTGTATAAGTGTACGGTGTACCTCTGATTGCTGGGCAGAGTCTTCGATGGCTTTCCGATCGTTCGCATTCAACTGTCGAAATATATTTTGATGGATGACATTTGATGTACATCGCTGTGTATAAATCAAATCGAATGGACGAACCAAATTGAAATTTGTTTTGGTTTCGGTGATCGGTGATCGCTGGTTTGTCATCGGCTGAATATCGAATATTCGAATTTGACTGGGGATCGTTGTGTGCGACTCGAATTATCGTTACGTCACGTTTCAGTTGTTAAATTTGTGTTTTTTTTTTTTTTGTATTTTGGTTAGGAGGACCACCTTTGTAATAATAAATTGGTCCTGGGTACCTCTATACATGCAACATGCATGTGCGAGCTAAACAGAAGGGTAGGCTGAGGGCATACAAATTCCAGCCGATTTATGGTCATTTGGAGTCGTAAATATTTTCAATTTCGCCTCTCATATTTTTTAATTTGGTCGGCATAAATTCTGGAGTGGACAGTGCACAGCGAAAGATGCACACATGCCTGTCAAATGTCAAATGTCTGACATTTCGAATGCGCTTTGATGGGTCGTGCTTGGTAAATAGCTACTACAGGAATGGATGCTTCACTTTGAGTCGTGTCGGGCATTTGGTTCGGAGCTTTGAAGTGAAGATGAATTGGTGTGAAGTGGCAGAGAAGGCAGTTGTTGTTGCGCAAAGACGGTGGCATGGCGGTATGAAAGTTTGAATTACTATCTTCATTAATAAAGGTCTTGTTGGGGCACGGAAGTCAAGTGGTGTTTTACGGTTTGTAGAAGATTGGTAGTCGTACCTGGGCTGGGGTTCTCTAGTATTTATTTTAAGGCAAACTGCAGGAGTGCTAGGTGAGATTTTCGGGATCTCTATTGAGAAGAAAGACGGTCCGGTGGCCTCTATAGATATTTAATTATTTTAACATTTACTGGCTTTAAACATTACCTGTACCAGAGTATATGGAAAGTACTTGTAAAGCCATTGGACAGTACCTACCTTTAGTTTTTGTGATACATTTTTTTTAAGAATCGGTTCCACCAAGAATGGAAAATCTTCTTTGGAGTATACGATATGTTGAACACAGTTTAAATAGTATTGAAAGTTCTGGGGTTCAGTTTCGTCGTACATCGTTGCGTTTTTACAATCCGTTGCTATAAAATGTTAATATAACTCTAACTGTGCTAAATCTACAATAGAGCTTTCTGATGTAGTCAAAAATATCTGACTCTTCTTTAGTGATGAAAAGGAATAGTAACTTTAGTTACTGCTTATTACTTTTGCCGTAGAATAGAATGATTGCGAGCCATTGGACGTTTGTCTGTCACCCTCTCAATGAAAAAATGTTTATCGTTTCTATAGTTTGGTTGCATCTATTTCTGAGACTTGCAAAAATGAAATTTTTTTGTTCCGATTGGTATGACCGCAATCCGTAGAAAGCCTTGTTCTTTACTGGTTCGATGGCTTGCTGTCATTCTTTGTTGGGTCGGTTTTTTTTTATTGTGAAACGATGATCTTAGAGTTTCATGCGTTGTAAAATTATTTTGGTCACAGCCTAAGCCCATTGATTTACGTCTGCCTCCATAAAAATATTAGCCCATGATAATGATGCGAAGCCAATATGCATCAATATTGAATCTGCTATCCTTCCATTTCGTCCCAAAAACAAAAACTCACACAAACGAATATTTGTGAGAAGCAAATTGCCTACACGCTTGTTGCGCTAACTATTTATTAAACTAAAAAATACAGACATAACTTGGGTGCTCCTAAAAAACAACGACTGTTGTCTTGTTGATTGCTGAGTTTTCGTTAACGGAAGCAACTTGTGGCTTAAAACTCTGGTTCTAGAAAGCGCAGATTTATGATGGACTAGCTTACACGTGTTTGCCTTGGTTAGACTGCCCGGTATATAAAATGTTTTCGATGTGCTTTTTGAAATTGTTCGCATATACCTAATATTTTCACTAATAAAATTTCTATTTCTTCTAAAAAATCGGCGAATTGCGATGAAATAAAAACTAAATGTTTGTCCATTAAGCCCTTTGTTGTATCTGAGAAATCCATACGGATTGGGTGAATAGTTTCAAGGAGATGGCATAATGCCACATACAAATAGGAAAACGAATTAAACGTACACTTATGTAGAGATATCACATACTCCTTATACATAGTTACCTATTGTAAAGAAATGACAAATAAACTTGTATCTCACTAGCACCTGTAGTCATAATATACCTCTAAGCAATGGATTATTAGTGTCTTCATTAAGTCAAGCCAAATGAGTTGCATAATTTGACTTTAATTTATACGTCGAAAATTTGTTAAAAATTATTTTTAATGTTGGACTTGGAGTTTGCGTTTGATACAGCTCACCCACAATGAGAGCCTTCATTCGAAGTAACAGGTGGCGCAAAAGTAATCCTCCTATCATAAAATGCTATAAATTTTGCGATTGGCCCCTAATGTCAGTTCTGTTTTGACATTTTTGTAGTAAACACTTGCGAAATACACGTTAATAAACAATGTTACGCTACACTGCTCCAGAACGCGGAATATTGGTGACTATTTATTTGAGCAATAATCGGTCGGTGACTTTGGCACAACGTGAATTTCGTCGAAGATTTCCTAGCCGTCCAACGCCTACTGGTAAAACACTGCGACGTTTAGCCGCTCGCCTCGAAGAGACTGGCACAACACGAGATGCTGCCAGGCGTGGCAGACCCCGGAGTAGCCGTTCTGCAGAAAATATTGCTGCTGTAGTCATCGGACCTTTTTTCTTCGAAGACGTCGCGGGCCAAACGGTTACTGTGAATGGTGAGCGCTACAGAGCAATGATCAACGAGTTCTTTTTGCCGCAACTTGATGAAAACATGTGGTTCCAACAGGACGGTGCAACGGCATACACTGCACGTGCCACAACCGATATGCTGAAGGATGCATTTCCCGGGCGCCTAATCTCCCGTTTTGGCGATTTGCACTGGCCAGCAAGATCGCCTGATTTGACCGCTCCAGACTTCATTTTGTGGGGTTTTTTGAAGTCGCGGGTTTATGTCAACAAGCCTCAGACTCTTGCAGCTCTTAAAGACAATATCCGTCAAGAATGTGAGGACCTATCGCCGGAAGTTTTGGCCAAAGTGATGGAAAATGCCATAAAAAGGGCTCAAATGACAATCAACTGTGGCGGCGGCCATTTACATGACATCATATTCTCGACTTGATGTACAAAAAATTAAAAGACCAAATAAAAATAATCCACAAGAAGAATCAAAGTTTTTCATTTTTTTTTTAAATTACAGCCAAAAAACATCGGAAGGTTATTTTTGCGCCACCTTGTATTTAATGAGCGCAACACTTCCGTGCTGGATTTTACTGTCGATCCGATCATAGTTGTTGTCATTTGAATGAACACTTACTTTTGTGAACTATTGATTTGTTGTGCATTTAATTATGTAAATGCAACCAGAAATGTGTTTTTCAATATTTAAATCACTTTTTATATTAGTTTATTATTATACTATAGCTGACCCGTGCTCGCCTTGCGCCGCTCGCCTTTAGCAAACAAACATACTTATATTTGGTCCATTTAAGATTACACTTTGAGTGTTTCCTTGAAATCTGTGCAGTAAGTTTCGCGCTTTTAGGAGACAAAGAAAATTCCTACAGTTTTATTATATGTATAGATAGATTTACATCCAATCTTTATATTTGTAAACTTTAAAAGTCTCAGAGTTGCTTGGAAATCTAAAAGGTGCCCCACAATTCACGCAAAATCTAATATAATGGGTTTTCTAAACCCCAAATGCGACAATTTTGACGATTAACGAAGTCATCAAGATGAAAATGAGCTTCATCCATCACTGAAGATGATTTTGTTCGAAAATTGCGTATTGTAACTGACAAACCTTCATAATTTTAAAAATTTTGCTAAACAATGAAAATGCGTTGTTTTTTTTCGTATAGCGCTCCATTTTTACACACATTGTCACATTGTTATCTTTTTTTCCGTTGGCATCACTGTACTATTAAATGGCGCAAAATAAAAATTTTGAGTGAATTATGGGACAACCTTTGCATACCTACATTCTTGAATTCAGTTTTAGGAAAATCAAAATTATTCAAAATTTATTTATCATAACGTTTTGAATCAACCTACATTGATATAGGTATTTAATTTTTTAACATTAAAAAATTATGAATAACATTTTCTTCGCAATTATGCTAAAATAAGCACTAATTCAGCTTTAATTAAACGTTATGGATATGACAGTAGGTGCCTATTTTTCATTTGGTCTCTGGTTCAACCCTTGCCTGATATGTTGGCGCAAACGAATCGTTCAGTCATCTTGAGATGGGGCTTACCGCATTTAAAATTCGGTATTTAAGAAACGACACCCTACAACTTTTCAATCTATTCGTGATTCCTTGGATAACATCTAACTTTATCTATTATATAGAAGTTATGTTCGAAAGAAAAATTAAAATTCCTTGAAACCGATCACATGTCCAAAAGCCAATCAAAAAAACGACAAAAAATAATATCCATTCCGTGCTAGATGTTGCACATTGTTGTTTTTCTCCGATTATTTGGATCTTAATTAATCCCGTAACTAATCTGATCGAACGATCGTATAATCATGAAATCGATATGGACTTCTACTCCTCCATATCAACGGAGTTGTTCTCCTCGAATCCGAAACCACAGTCCACAGCCACTAATCCTATAATTATGGTGTACATGCTTAAACCATCGATTTCGTTCGCTGTCAATTAGGTGATCTGTCAATGGGACCCACAGATGTCCAACCGATTGATTTGGGTTTTGAGGAAGGTTTTGTATTGCTGGAGCAAGTTGTTTTAATATTTTTATTTGTGGTGTCGTTGCCGGTCCGTTGACAGGACTCGGGCAAACAAATGAACACGTATTTATTAATTTGCGTGCGCGCGCGAGAGGGTACGTGCGCGTTCATCGACAATATGAGTCAAACATGGCATCACTTTGCGCCATCGTCGAGTGCTTGTGACGATGACGTCTTGTGCGGTCTGTCCTTTGTTTAATTAGTGACACATGTCAAATCAAATTTCGCCTATTACCTGTTGCCTGTTCGATGGTCAATTCGCCCAGGGTCGCCCAGTGTCGTCAAGTGGACGAGACAGAGAGAGAGAGCAAAAAAAAAAAACTATTTCCAGACTGGATCTTTAGAGTCTTTTGTGACTTCATCTAAGTGGAGCCGATGAAAGCAATCTGCGGATGAGAATGACTAAATGGTGGGTGTGACCGTTGCGCTGTTGGGATATTGCACGAAATATTAAAGAGCTACTGTTTGGTTCACGCTTTACGATACGTGGTGGGTCCTTTTGGTTCCTAAGTGGACAAATTGCACTGAAGTGGGTTTCAAATTAAGGGCGATGAATTTACATGAACATGTTTCCGTGTTTTTAATTTTCTCTGAGTGCATTTTGGACCACCATAGACGAAGTGAGAGTTTTTTTTTAGACATTTGATCGTACTCTTTATTTTTAAAAAGTAAGGGGTTCTGACTATACTTTATAGTTTTTGAAAAGCAAAAAAAAAAAATGAATAAGGAACTATGTAGGTATAGCTATTTATGTATTGCTGAGTGGGAAGCGAGAAGTAACAACGATTTTCGCTAGTTGGGTTTGACCTTGACAATTTCTGTTAGAAAATTATAGTCGAATTTCAAGTCTATGAATTGTCGTTGAGTGAACAATAAAAATAACAACTCGAAGACACAATCACTTTTAGTGGGAATAATAGCTATATTTCGAACTACATACCACTAGGTGTTGTGTTTGTTGGATAGTTTGAATTCTGACTGTGAATTCTCCGTATATAATCCACTTGGGATGATATTTCTGCCCTGTTAAGAACTGAGCCTTGCATTTCGATTTGTCAATTGATCAAGTGACTACCACTACCACTTGCGCCAACTAAGGAACAGAAACAAAAAACCCCAAGCTAACGAGTCTAACAAGTGCCTGGCAAGCTCAAGTGATGTCAAGCTCATCATTCAACTTGTCGCAATTTGTATTAGACTGGTTGAAATTCACTTGTACCAATAGTTCTTGTCCTAATGTACCTATTTTTGGCTATACAATTTTTTCGTCTACAAATAAATAGTATTTTTCAGAAAAAAAAAATTGGAAACGTCGGCAAAAATCGAAAAAACGTCTGAAATTTAATAGAAATCGTTTGAAAATAAATAGAAATCATCAGAAAATCAGATATTGGAAACGTCTGAAAGAATTTTTAAAAACAAATAGTAATCGTCTGAAAAATATAAAAATCGGCTGAAAATTTAAAAAATCGTCTGAAAAATTAAAAACTGATAGAGTTACATTTGTAATTTTGGCGAAATATGATTTCCCGAAATATTAAAGAGATTTCCACATAGTTGAGGGGAAGGGAATATTAGTAGGGGACGTGCTTTTCGACTCTATATATTGAAAACATTAATATAAGTTTGAGTAAAAGGGAATATTCATAGATGAATTTTGAGAATCGGCGTTGCGGTCTTTAATTCTTTAAAATATAACATTGTGTAGTTGAAGGGGTATCGCGGGGTGTTGACATGTGTGGCGAATATCGAACATCTTAGTTGTAATTGTCTTTGACGAAATTAAAAAAAATATATAAAAATAAATAAATAGATGGCGAAACAGGCAGGTAGACACCCTAGGCCTAGCTTTTCGCAACCATTCGTTTGTGCGAGTTTCTATTTTTGGGACGAATGGAAGGGATTTTATGCCGAGTCCGAACGGCTGAATTGAGAAGCTTTTTCAGGACAGTTATACTTTCGGATGTTTGTCAGACGTTCGCGAGAGGTGGCGCAGTAGAAAAAAAACCTTAAGACGTAATTTGCGTTTTTCCGGGGATCGAACCTGGCATCCCTCGCACAGTAGTCAAGCACACTAACAACTGCGCTACTGCGCCCAAAAAATATATAGCTGTCAATTTAAAATTTTGTTCTGCCAAGATTATATTTTTTTTCTGACAAAAATAATTCTGACGATTTATTCAGATTTTCAGACGAAATTTCATGTTTTTCAGACGAATATTTAGTAAAAGCTGACAAAAACTTGCAGATGAATATGAACAAATTAGAAGATGAAAATAATTTCTTTTGAGACCAAAATGTTTTATCCGCATGTATTATTAGATATATTAGTCCCAAAGAGTAATACATACTTTAAAATTGTCCACTTATAAATACAGTCAAACATGCGTAAGTTGATGTGGTGCAGACCCAGACATTTATCCATTTTATTAATTTATTAAAACCATAAATAAAACGAAAAGAAAATCCACAAATGAAACAGGTTAAACAGGTTAAAAAAAAAAAAAAAAAAGAACAGTACGAAAGTTAGGTACATAATTTATAAAAAATTTAGTTTTTTCCTGATTTTCCACGAAAGGCAGATGAACACAGAAATTATTCACAAACTGTAGAAAT
This sequence comes from Cheilosia scutellata, assembly GCA_955612985.1. Taxonomy (NCBI): domain Eukaryota; kingdom Metazoa; phylum Arthropoda; class Insecta; order Diptera; family Syrphidae; genus Cheilosia; species Cheilosia scutellata. The sequence goes on from OY015312.1 coordinate 3,368,823, forward strand.
TCAGTCAAATCTATGCCAACAAAATTTAACACGAACGAACATTTCGTTACATTGGCGTTCAATGTGCTTAGGCACCTAAATATTCAGGTGTCAGTTTATCATAGAACTTGGACAGAATATCTTGCCTTACACATGAAACTTGCCTAGACTTGCAGGCAAATCGACCAATCAGAAGCTGTTGACTAGCTAGGCAAAATCGTATTGAACGCGTCCATTTTGTTCTGTGCATTTTTAAACACCCACACGAAAAGGCCAAATTTTTCAGGTTATTTAGTACGAAAGTTGAACTGAAATATATAAATGTGTGGCCAAGTTCCAAGATACAGTAGTTAACGGATATAAGAAAACCTCATATAAGAAAAAATCGCTTATAAGAAACACAAAGAAATGCACCGTGTCTTTTTCCATATAAATCCATGTAAATTAAAACGGATAAAAGAAAAACTCTTAAAAGAAAAACTCTTAGAAGAAAAAAACGGATATAATAAACTATATTTCAAGCACAGAAATTAAGAAATATAATAAAAAAAACCTTTATAAGAAAGTTCGCTTTCTGTCTGCTATTAATCAATGTCGCATTAGATGACACAATTTCTCAAAGTACAAAGCTAGGTAGGAACAAAGCCATAAATGCAGTTTTTGTTTTTAAGCAATATTTGGGTAGTGACAACGACCAATTGCATATTATCTAAGTTCTAAGAACTTCTTTTTAATACACGGGAAAGTTACTTATTCGGATTTGTTTCAAACTTCGTACCTATTTAAAGTTTGTGGGATCCCCGCTAGGAGGGTTCTTTTTTGTGCTAGCTCTTATATTAACGTTACTTCCAATATAAAAGTTTTACAAAATTTTAAATAATTTAGACTTTTCGAAAACGGCTCTAACGATTTGAACGAAAAAGATAGTAAAGTTAATGTGGACATGCTTAACATGACTGCATATCCAGTTTTTCGCTAAAAAGTCCAACAATGGTACTTTTGAAAATGTGCTCTTTCCCGAAAACGGTATATACGATTTTAACAAAAACTATTTTTTTAGGTATGCAATATCGTCATTCTTAACTTATGAAAATGAGTTTCCTCTAAAATGACTGCGCCCCGATACCCACCCAAATTGCCAATAATGGTACTTTAAAAACTGGTCATCTATAAAACGCCATTTTCGATTTGGATAAAAATGTAACTGTTATGTAACCCTTATATCCTGAAGAATACTTTGTACTTATTTTTCAGCTAAACAGTTGAAGAACAGTGCTTTTCGAACCCAAAATTGTAATATAATAATAATAATTTTACAAAAAACCGCTCTAACGATTTTGATCGAAATACATATTTAAGACAACATAAGCATTCTAAAAAAGTTCACTTACTTAGTTCTTCTCAAAAATACAAATAAAGCCATTTTGTAAATCTTTCTCAAAAATTACAGCAATTTTTTCATATTAAATACACACATAATAAATACACACATTAAATTATTTTCTATTTCATAAGCTTGAAATTTGTTTTTATATTGCTTGTAAGAAATTAGTGTTCTTATATCCATGCTACTGATATAAGAAATTATTTTTCTTATATCCGTTCTTCGCTTATAGAAAAAAACTGATATAAGAAACAAATCATTGGGATTTTTTGAATTTCTTATATCCGTTATCTACGTAGACAGGTTGCCAACATACGGAGGTATTTGGTCGAATATTTGTATGCAATTTTCTTGGTTCTACTATAAACTGGCCAACTTCGGCAGGTGGCGGCCAACTTACAAGAGTGGCCAACTTGACAGGTTTTACTGTATACTATTTACGTATTTATTATTTATTTATTCGTTATTGTTGTTATAGACCACTACTGATGGTCGAGGGCTCTTCATCTGACACCGATCGACACAGGAGGAGAGAAGGACATAAATTTGTAAAAAAAAAAAAAAAAAAAACGAATTCAAGATGGACGAGCTTGAGTCGATAGAGGAATTTCAATCTAAGATTCTGGCTCGAAAGTAAAGTCTTACGAAAAGGTAAAAAGAACATTTCAAAGTTTTGAATAAACATCTTCTACAGAATGGTAAATGGTGATGATGGCGAATCTCCTGCAATTAACATTAATAAAGAACATATACAATTTTTAAGGTATATGTCGCAGAAGTTTGGACCCAGTGATACCAACTGAGGCATAATTCCGATGCTTGAGGCATTGAGGAATAATTTTGAGAAATAAGGCATAATTTTTTGTAAAGTTTTTTTATAGGTAATCAATCCGAAAAAAAAAATTTTGAGTTTAGTAAATCCGGTACTTTGATCAAAGTCGCTTCACTAATTTTCATTTACCACTGTGCGTCATGCTTATTTTCCAATTCTCTACTAGAAATAAGAAATGTGATATATGGTGTGCAAATGCATTAGGGTGGCTGCACATTGGACACGAATTTGTATCGTACGTAAACGTATGAATACTGGTCGTACGAATTGAGTGCGAACACCGAATACGATTTTCTCTTTAAACAGGTAGCTTCGATTTTGTGCCTGATGAATAATCTGTATCTTGAAGATAATTTACTTCTAACTCGGAAACTGCGATGTGGTCAATATCGTAGAGCCGAATATTTAAAAAGAGATGAATTCAGTGAATTTCATCATATTGTGGAAGGCTTACTAATGAAATGACCCCATATCTACTGTCCTTGTGTTTCCATACCCCATTTTGTGTCCATAAACAAAGTTAATAAATATTCAACGTTTCATTTCAACGCACGAAAGTGTTTACAAATTCCAACAAGTTCGGATTGTTTTTGGACGTCTGAACTACACGTACGTGTACAAAACGTGCGTCCGAATAACATTTTTAAAACAGTTTGTATAATAGTTTATTTTGAAGATGAGTTCAAGTTCAACTGTTCGCGATGAATTTAGTGCAGATCCGTCGAATAAAAACTGTCTTACGTGAAGTTAGTTTTTGTTTTTCATAATTTTAGTTACAAAAAATACTAGACATATTTATGTCTTAATTATTGTTTTTTCTTAACTATGTGCCTACTAATAAAAGTTTAAAACATAAATTGAAACTTTCTTCGTTATTTATCTTTTTTACCAAAAAGGCATAATTTTTTTCAAAAAGGCATAATTTTGTTCGGAATGAGTCATAAAAACTTCGATCCGGGTTGGCAACACTGTTTGGACCTCGTCAAAGGCGGTCGAAAACGCACTCAGATTGTTTTGAACTAAAATTATGCTTTGTTTCTTCGAAGGTCCAGTTCGTAATGAATGAGTTTCAAGTAAAGTTAATCAACGAAGGAGAAGGACATATCTAATTATATACCGGGAACGTGTGATTTAATTATTTAAGATGGCATATAAAGCGAATGGACTATACAAAGCTCCCGTCTGGAGAAACTTCGTGTGCCATTGTTGGAAATTGACTACAGATAACTTGTCGTGCACAAATGTACCTATCACATTACACACTACACAGAGTGAAGTAATTAAAGGTTAAAAGTTAAAAAGGTTCGGACATGTGGCGTACAGAATTCTCTTGATAAAGACGGCTCTGTGAAAATAAATATAGACAATCTCAAAGTCGAACTTTAAGAAGTTATTTTCGCAGACCTATATAAGTACGAGCTTGTTAATGAAGATTATAGACTTTCGAGATCCAGTATATTTTCGAAATAAGAAAATATTTTCGACCAACGGTTGATTTAATATTGACGTGCTCTCCAATGTTTGTGAGGGACAACTCTTTGGAAGCTATCCTTTTTCCGTGAGAAGCACATAGAATCCTTAGATAGTCCCACACGCTCATAACTTTTGATTCAGAACATGCCTTCGGTAAGCCTTCGCAACCCAAGTTAATTTTTTGTATCTTTTGACCACTGACTGGGGTTATATACTTTTTATAGCTCACGAATAGTTTGTCAGAGCCACGGCAACAGTTTTATCTTGTCTACAATAAGATGCGATTTTGCTAACTCATTTATATAATCGAATGTCTCTTCATAATTTATTAGCTACCACGGGCATCCGCTCCGCCATTTGCAATTGGATAGTATTTCCACAGCCATTTCTTCCATTCAAAACGATTTGGCAATAAAACTGTCATCACAATAACTACTCGTATAACGCAAAGGACGAAGGCAAATTGTCATTTGTAGTTCCATAACAAAAGGACGTATAAAAAAGCAATCGGTACTTACAATCAGAATTTGATAGTCGCCTTCCTGTTGTACTATCCACCTATTGTACAGAGAAAGCATGACAGTACACAGTACCAGTATCCATGTACAATAAATAAGTTGTCACATATGAATAATGATAGAAGTTCGTTATTCCTGTTTTTCTTCTCTTTCAAGTCGTGTATCCTTTTCTTTATGCATATACCACTTGGATGTACACGGGCAATAAAATATGAATTGTTTGAAAGAATATTCCTTTTCTGATGGGAACGAATTTTGTTTGCCGCACATCTACCAGAAATTATAACCAATACTAAAGCACAGCTCCTGACTTCTAATGAAAACACAATTATCCGCCAATTATATAATGAATTGAAAATACCTCTCCCTCAGCCTTTCTGTAGGGTACCCCGCTGATGCTCTGTGTACCTTATCTTGTTTGTCCTTCCCTATACCTATAACAATTATGCAACTGCATGTGAAACCTCATCGGCACCACCTGCGTACTCGATACTTGCAAATACTTCCAGATCCATCAAAACAAAAGGACTTCATTACGCAGATCGCTATCGATGTGCATCCAATGATGCGTAAATTGAGATCGTTTCGGTGCTCGTGTTAATCCTGCACCCACATCACACGCAAAAGGACAACTCAAATCAACTTCATCATTTAAGTTCATTAGGATTACATACAAAAAGTCAAAAAGTTCCCCTGAAAACTCACAGCTCCGATGATCAGGAATCAGGATCAACATACCTCTCAGTTTCTCGCATACGCACAATGGACGCAGAGGAGCGCATACTTGACTTGATTTTAAGCCAATTTAGAGTTATTTTCAGCTTCGAGGATTATAAATATATACACACATACAGCCAGTGAGAAGAGAAGAGTTTCGTCCTTTATTTTGAAAATCCTCAACTTCTGCGGACACACCACAGGAGTTAAACCGATCGGCATTGTAACTTTGTGCACCTTTCTTTATTGGATTGAAATTGGATTTTTTTCTTCTTTCCAAAAAGGATCCTTACCTTTGGCAATGGTCCTTTGTGCAGTGAAAAGAGTATTTTGATAGTTTTTGATGCGCAATGACTTCAATGCATGGATTAGGTTTTTTTTTTCTTGCAGTCGGTTTTTGTGCAGCCATATGAGAGTTTTGTAATTTTTATGATGTTCAAGGACCTTTTTCGGTATTAAATTGCCTTTTGATTATGCTCATAAGTGTGCACTTCAGAATGTGGGTGGGAGCATGCGAAAAGCGGAACTCTTTGTAGTGTATTTCAGGAGCTGACTCTCGTTTAGGATTAGATTGCCATTTTTTGAATGTAAATTACTTCTTTAATTCCATGCGGCAGAACTTTGATGTATATAACTCAATGAGTTGAGACAAATAGTGGCATCGATGTAGTTGAAGTTAGACTGGAGATCTGTTGCAGTGTGCGTTGTAGTATGTTGCAGAATGCATTCCAAAAGACGTGATCACGCGTGTGAGAGTGAGTGACATCGACGATATTGATTTCGAATTTTTGACGAATGACTTTTTTTTTCAATTATCGGGAATTATTATTTCTGAGGAAGATATAAGTTTGAGTCACTTCCAATAAGGAAATGTGTTAAACGCGATATAGGCCGTTCCAAAACACTTGACACCATCGGAGAACCAGTTCTTCTTATGTAATTCGGGTTCCAAGTCCAATTGCCTGTAATAGGTAAGCGAAAATCCGTGACCTGTCTACCGCCATCTATTAGTCACTTTTGATGAATTGTTTATAAAAAAAAGTCACGCACTCAAATCGAACATTGACGGGTTATTGACGCAGTTATAAAAATGATATTATTTACCATACTGCCAAAGAATGTAAAGGGCAATAAAAACACAAAAATCGGTAGTGTTCCGAGAAAAGCAAAAATGACAGATGCAATTATTATTTTGTGTTGTTAAAAGTTTGCGTAAAGGTGGAAAGCTGTTATATGCACAAAAAATAGAAAATTTCGAAAACAACAGATGCCGTGTTGGCCTGTCGACGAAAGTATTCTAAGACCTGGCCAAAGGTTACACATTGAATGTACAGGGTGGATCATCTGACAGACAGCTGTTTCCCGCCCGAAATCTTGAAAGAAAGTCAGAGTCATAGCTCCGCGGAACGAAATGAGTCGTTTTACGTTTGAATAACGTTGGGAAATATTGAAAACTTATTTCCAAAGTAAGTGCCGAGGCAGACGTTGTGTTCCATAATTAATGGGAATGTTTGCTCTTATTAATAAAGCACATTAAAAAAAATTAATTTTGTTCATTATTGCATTTTTTAAAAATAAACTTTTATTTGGCCCACCCACTTAAGTAAATGTGCTTCTGATATGTGAGGTGACAAAATAAATTTAATTTTGTCGTTTTTAGTTCAGCTTCTGGATAAAGCATAGAAAGTTGATTGATGGCTTAAAATGTTTGGGGAGTTGGCTCCTTTAAGTGCTCTTTTTGGTGCTGCTCAGGAACTCTTTGAATAATGGTAATTTAAGACGGTTACGGTTCGGTTGGTTATAAAATGAATATGCACCCAACTTCAAAGTTTCCAAGTCAATAGTAAAAAGTCCTATAGTTTTTTTTCAAGCTGAACTAGCCTACTTCTGACTATACTGAGCCTGCATGCTGCGAATTTGGTACCTCAACCTCCTGTTGGTAAAGTTAAGGTACGAGTATAGAGCATATGGTATACCTCTATCCATTCAGTTTACCAAGCTTTCATTTCAAGCGTTACTGAGTAGGAGTAGATGTACCTACCTAATTGCCATTTATAGCTTCTATTTATACATTGTCACTCCCAGAGTGAAGAAAATTAAAAAATATATGTAATCACATCATATTGGCGGCATTACAATTCCCAATTTCCCAAGTGCTAACAAAAGCCCCTCAAACAATTCACATCCATAAGGACGTGGCCGTTAAAAATTAATTAAAATCGAAAATTCTCTAATCCTTCCAAAACTTCCTATCATTTCTGGTGAACAACCTCCGAAAGGGTTGAGTTAATAGCCACACCGGCAACGGCAACTAAAGGACGAGGGAAAAAGTCAAATAAAACTCAATTTTAATGTTTTCATTATCGACACGCTCCACAGATTATGATCGTTTGGCCGCTGTGTCATCGCCATCCTCATCGACGTCGTTCATTGTCCATTTGTTAAAGCAAGGAAAATTAAATTCCACCCCTAAGTCCCTCTTTTAGGCAGCAAAATAAAAGACAAACACTCGTCGATGTCGCATTCGCATATATTTTACTGCGAAAATATTGATAAACGCATGCGCATCGTAAATTCGCATCCTGTTCCCATTACAAAATGAGATTTTCTATGCACGCCACAAGCCACATAGAGCAGCCCTTAAACGGGAATTCCTCCCTTAAGTACTTTTCAGTACATAGGATATAGGAAACGCGCTATAATGGCATTGCCATCATGATGGCAACAGTATAGTATAGTAGATACATTGAACCACCACTGCACTGGGTAGATTTAGATTCAGATTCAGGGTGTAATATTTTATCAGCCATCTTGATTATCAGCGCTCATAAAATAAATGAATTGGGTCGTGCGCATCGCTCAGAGGGGTTGAATAGCGTATAGAAAAGAGCGACAATTCCCTTTTTATTACCCTTGTCATTATAATCTCGATTGTCTCGAGGTTCGTCCCGCTCGCCCCTGGCCATGGTCTTGTTAAATTCTTTAATGGATCGCCATAAACTTTGCAGGATACGCGGTAGTTAGCCAAAAGATTTTCCTCATTATTATCGTAACAATGAAAGACGGCGACAATGATGAAGCTGCAGCAATGGAGTGAGGGTATCCTTGGGGTAGCAGTTTCTGCTTCTTTTCTTGTCATTAGGGGATGAATTAAAGCACAAAGTGGCAAGTAAGTGGATTTGAAGCAAACCCAATGGTGGTGGTGGTGGTATGGTTGTTCTACAATTGATTGCTCGCATCGTTGCCTTTTTGCGTGTGACGTTTTCTGTTGGTTGGGTTGGGTGTGTGAGTGTGTTTTGCGTTGACCGAATTTGTATCCTGGCGGGAATTGTCAAGGACGGGTGATTGTGATGTGACGAGGGTTGGTAGTTTAAATGGCTTTGTAATGGCATTTGTTGTCGAGCGTAATAAAACGATGGTATTCTGATTTTGTGTTCCGCGTAATTTTGTTGAGGGGATACGCAATTAACTGGAGATTACGCAATGAACGACTACAATTTGTTTGTTGTGAATAATTGTGAAAAATAAGTTCGAGTTGGAAGGTTTATTTGATGCCGTTGGACTTTCTTTTGTGTAGTGCCATTAAAGCTCGATGCTATGCGAACAATCCGGACACGATTCATACACTCAACAAAAATATTGCTCAAACTAATAGCGAAATATTAACCGAAGCCATGGAAAATTTATTGAAATATCGGGTTGACAGGATATGGCTTTCTTCCAAGCCAGCCTAGACCGTCATTTGATTGAAGCAATATTTCATAAATAAAACAAAAGGTTTACTCTTTTCAATGAAATAACATATAATCGTTGAAAACTATTTAAGAGTTTAATAACATTTTTAAAAAGAATCGAAACCAATTGAATCCTTTCGCCTGTTTTGTAAAGCATGCAATCTCAGCTTCAAAAAATATTTATTTATGATAGGATTTAACTTGACGAGACAGATAATTGCTGTCTTCACTTCAAACAAGTTCCTTTAAACTACAGACGACTTATCATGTGATTATATTCCCACTGTCTTATCAGTGAGTAATGTCTTCATATTAAACAAAGCAAAGCTCACAAATTCTATACAGCAACTTGTATAAAACTCTGTACCTACATCCTAGCGCATTTTTCGAGACGATTTCACAGCAGAAATAAGTAATTTTCTTCAACAATACGAGTACTTACCAACTCACTGCACGAGCTGTCCTTATCTCGTTACATGAATTTCTGATTTCCGTACAAATATAATTAACAGAATAATCAAATCTCTCCTACCATAAGCCATTATGCCCAATAAAATATTCAACAGATATTCTACAGTATACGAGTGATAATTTAGAAAAAAAGTGTCAAGTCGCTTCGGATCAGACATATAAATGTGTCATATCACTTGTAGAATCACTAAACTGACACGTTCTTCTTATTTGTTTCCCAAAAAAAAAAAACAAAAAATTATTATATTATTAATTCCATTCGCACTTTGGTTTGATGAGTTCAATTTCTATGCGAAGTATAAAAAATTATATTTCGCGATAAGAAAACTCATTAGCGTATAAATTTGTGTTAATATACAAATAGTCTGCGGTGGTAGCGAGTGTACCAGATACATTCGTAAATATCTGCGTAATAACTAGAGGATACGTGTTTTGGGCCTAAATATGACAAATTTGCAAGACAGATATTAAAAATCTTTGCACTCAATCATCGTTCGAATTTCAATTGGACAGGAAATGTAAAAAAAAAAAATAATCTAACAGATTAATCAATGTGAAATGGAGATACCTACTATCTGAAGCCGTAACCATAACCCGATTTGCTGAGTGAAATATGAATTTTTAAGGATTTTATTGGTTGCCAAAAAACTGTAGAATTTCGATCGGATGGGCTAAGCATGTTTTTTGTTTATTTAGGAAAGATGAGTTGTTAGGCACGCGGAGATTAAGTCTTATATGATAGGATGGGAATATTAAAGGCGATCAGCTCTGGGTTTGTTAGCTTCTCTTAATCGAATCGTTTTAAAATCAAAACCGTGGACTCTTTTTATTGATATTTTTATGTCTAAAGAGAAATACTGAACGCCATGGACTGTTTGACCCAAAGGGCAGGAAGGTTAAAAAAAGTTACCGTCAACTACCCTAACTTTGACCGGGTCCTTAACATTGACCGAAATCAGTCAAGTTTTTTATCGCCTCCAGTCCGCAAATGAATCGATAACAACAACCCAAGTAGCATTCGAATAAACATTTTAGGCCTCGCGACGTTCTGGTGTCAATTCGTGATCCTATTTAGGAACTTATGTTTCGAAACAACGAAGTAACAGATTTCTTTTCGTTTCGGAAGTGGCGCAACACAAAGTAGGAATTGTTTTTGCCGCAAATCCTATATACCCTCTTTGAGCACACAATTTCAGCCCAAAGTGTCAAGTATTGTGCCTAAGTAACGTGGCCATAACAATTTTCAACACAAATTGGGAAAAATGCCTTATTAATTATTAAATATTTAATTCTTTTATTGTGTGTGTATACCATAATTTGTGATGTTATGATAAGTCATTAATATTGTGTACCTATGTATGTTATGTACCAAAATAGTATTCTGACTGCATCAAACATTTAATTATTAAAATTGTATGGGGAATATCATTTTGTCTTGAAATGTTACTGATGTACTTCGAAAAAAACCTTGATCCTTACAAAATATTCTATATTTAATCAAAAATGTCTCTTATAATTATTTATGCTATTTTAAATGCTGATAAGGAGGATTATAAAATCAGACTAAAATAAATCCACGATGTCTATTAGACATAATAGCAGTGGCGTGGCGTCCATATAACCCGATTCCTACCGGGTTACCTTTTAAAAGTTTCAGTTTCAGCTACACAACAATGTTTACTTAAAAACGAGCAACATAAAACCCACGGGATAAACTTAATAATATGTATCTATTCATCTGCGCAAGCTACATACCCCGACCCCACCAACTCAATTGAACTTTATACACACGGAAACACACACCCTTCGGGCCTTCTTCGCCTTCATTATTATTAGTATTATAACTGCCCACACTCTCTGAGCATAACCCAAATCTAAAATAACCCGAAATATGACGGGTTATAAAATCTCTCACTGGATAGAACAAATTTGTCTCCTTTCTCTTTTGTACACTTGCGTTTATCTGAGTTTAGTCCTCTCTGTTCAACGCCCGCTTTCTTATGCAAAAAAATAACCCGCTTTTCTTCGGGTTATTTGGTGGGTTTTGTGTGTATCTTTTACCGCTGCGCTGTGGTGTAATTGAGTATAAATGTATCTGGAAAATAACACGCTTTTCTCCGACATATTTGGTGAATTTGAATTGTGTGTGTATCTCCTATCGCTGCGCTGTGATGAAGTCATAGTAATAGTCAGTTCCCTTTTTTACCTAATCATTTTCTGAGTTTTTCTGAGGGGAGTATCCTCTGTTCAAAGGCCGTTTTCTTATGCAACAAAATAACACGCTTTTCTCCGAGTTATTTGGTGAATTTTGTAGATACTTTTAAAAAATAAACATACTGATGTGTTTATAAAGTTTATAAACAAGTCGCTAAGTGAGAAATCAAGTGTTTTGAGTCTTTGGTATGATCTTCGTACCTATGTAAATACGTTTGAAGAAATGTTTCGAAGAGTAAGTACATAGACGATTTTGCTGAAGCTCCACAAAAACCCCAAATGCTCGATTTAAACACTCATTTAAAGAACCTTTATGTAGAAATAAAGGACAATATTATAAGAGATGATATAAATCATGTTTACACGAAATACATATGAAAGTTTTGCACTCAAGATGGAAAAATATCTTCATTAATTTAATTTCTTCCTGGAGTTTTCGATTGTATGGCTTTAAAAAATAACTGAAGGTTTTGTATACATAGATAGGTACTACCTACATCTTCCCTTCGACATTTTGATATTTTTCGACTTCGACTTACCATTTAAACCACTGCATAATAGTAACATGTTACTCTATTTAATTACACAATATCCACCAAAATTGTAAATTTAAAATTTTGTATTTTCCATTTGCAATTTTTTTACAAATACAAAATGGATATCTACCTAACAAATTCCTATTTGGGAATAGTGGTTACAGTAAAAAATTCCCAATTAGGAATTTGGTCTTACATATATGCGTAGTTAATGTTTCTTTTTGAGAATTGTGGCTATTATGCGTGCCAAAAATTCGCAATGGGGAATCGCGTTTAATTTGCGTTGACAATATGTTCTTATTTGCATGCTTAATGTTTCTTTTTTGGAATTGTGGCTATTATGTGTGCTAAAAACTTTGCAATTGTCAAACACGTTAAATTTGTGTTGAAAAGAAGTTCCTATTTAGGCATTTGTTCTTATTTGCGTGCAAAAAAGCAAAACGTCAAGAAGTGTTAAATTTATCGATATTAAGTTTTTGTACATGCAGTTCTTTTTTCATTTTTCAACACACTGATGTGTGAATTATGTATGTTGCGCGGATTTATATTTTAACATTTATATAAAATGTTACTTGTTCGGAATCTTTTCTGGTAACAAAACCGACTTAACGACGTCGCGCATGACACATGACACATGAAGTCGCTAAATGCTCCTTGTGTTATTGATGAACCAATGAAATGAGCGTGACTGGGTCGCACGCAACTTGCTCCTTTGTACTATTTTCGTTTATGGCAAGCTTTGTTTAAGACCTGAATTTGAAATTGAATTTTCGGCTAGGTATGAACCCAAGGATGCCAGTGGCGTAACTATACCATCTGAGGCCCGTGGCAAATTCTGTGGATAGGGCCCTCCCAGTAAAAACCATCACGTTTCAATTCAATTTTAATAAACCACTTAAGTAGTTACCCAACACTATTAATAATATTGTGTGCATTTTATTTAAATATCTAATAATTTTATTTTCAAGAGCATCTTATATAATTCTTCTGTACCTACGTGTGTTGTAATCGAACTCCACCTGAACGGCTGGACCGATTTTGATGAAATTTTGTGTGTGTGTCTGAGTGGGTCCACGGGTGGTTAGATTCACATTTGGTGAAAATTGCACAAAAGGGCGTGTCACCTCCCATACGAAAAAAAACAAAAAAAAAAAAAATTATGTCTAGAAAACTACCGAACTGATTGAATTTATTTAAGAAAATATTTGGGGAGAGTACGATAACTACGGCGCCAAAAATTGATAACGGTATTTTGTAGAGGGGTACAATACAAGCACTTTTTACTATGGGAGGGAGGTCTATCTTACTCCGTTTAGGCGGGAGGGGTAATTTAAAGAAAATGATACTTTAAATGGAAAAAAATACATTAAAAAAAAATGGCAACACTTATAATAAAAGACTATAACATTTTAGAAAGCCCAGAATCTGTTCTTTTATATTATTTTTAAATCAAGTTATTGCCTTAAATAGTTTTTGAAAAAAAAAAATTTCAAACTTGAAATTTGAGGACAAAAATTGGGGTGAGTAAAATAATTTTGGCGATGAAAACTAATGACGGATTTATGTAGAGGAGTTAAATACAAACATTTTTTACTATTGGAGGGGGGGTCTATCTCGCTCCGGTTAGGCGGGAGGGGTAATTAAAAAAAAATTATAAATAAAATTAAAATAAAATATTAAAAAACAATGGCAACACTTACCACAAAGAACTATAGTATTTTTCAAAGCCAGGAATTCGTTCTAAATTGTCTAAAATGCAAATCAGCAAAATTTTGTCTACCAATGTGAAATTTCTGGCCAGAGATTGTATCTGAAGAATGTTGTTGATATTGGGTAAACTAATATAATTAAAAGAAAGTTTGCATATACTCAGCCTTGCACCCATCCCAAATCAAGGCGCAAGGGTAGCAATTTGTACTCTAAGCGGAGCAACATATAAAAGTAATTTTCAATTTTCTCAAAAATTATAAGACATAAATCAATCTGGTTTTGAGTGTTCGATTAAGAATTGATTTAGGTAGTAAAAACTACAAACAAATTAAGTATCTATTTGCTCAACATTGAAAAAAATCAGCATAAAACCTTTTTTTTTTTATTTTTTTCCTTAAATTTCAAGTTTGAAAGTATTTTTTCAAAAACTATTAACAGCTATAACTTGATTTAAAAATAATATCAAAGAACAGATTCCTGGCTTACAAAATTCATAAAGTCCTTTATTGTAAGTGTTGCCATTGTTTCTCAATTTTTTTTTTTTTTCATTTTAAGTATTATTTTTTTTAAATTGCCCCTCCCGCCTAAACGAAGCCAGATAGTAAAAAATGCTTGTATTTAACCCCTCTACAAAATACCGTTATCAATTTTTGGCGCCTTAGTTATCGTACTCGTGCCAAATAATTGTTATTGGCCCAAAGGTTTTTCTGTGAAAGTTTGATTAAAATTGGACAAAGGGGCGTGGTACCTCCCGTATAAAAAAATATACATTTTAATTGCTATTTTTCGACACCCAAGTGGCCATGGGAGCTAAACTTGTAAAGAGGTAGGCATTGATGTGAATTGTCCAAACAAACAACCGCGCGAAGTGTGGGTGGGATTGGAAAACGGGCCATGGCACAACCCTTACAACAAAGTTATTTAAATCACTATATCTGAAGAAGCTGAGATGAAGGTAAACGTGAACAAATCTGAAGTAATGGTCGTCTCCAGAACGCCAGTTCAATGCACTCTGCATGTTAGTGGAGTCCCATTGAAACAGGTGGAGAAGTTTAAGTATCTCGGGGTCTTATTCACGAGTGATGGAAGGAGCAATGCTGAGTTTTCCTGTAGGATTGGTCAAGCTGGATCAATTTTGAGACAGCTTGGTCATTCTGTTATCAGGAGGACTGAACTTGGTGTCAAAGCTAAGTTGTCAGTCTTTAATTCGGTATTTGTTCCAACTCTTACCTATGGTCATGAAGAATAAGATCGCGGATACAAGCTGCCGAAATGAGATTTCTCCGTTGTATTGCTGGTGTGACCCGTAGAGATCGCATTAGAAATACCAGAATACGTGAGGAACTTAATGTCGAGCAGCTACTTCTCCGGGCAGAGCGGTCCATGCTTCGGTGGTTTGGTCATGCTAAACGCATGTCCCCGACCAGGATCCCACGACATGCTATGGAATCCGTACCAGGAAGATCGAGAGCTATGGAGGGTCCACTTGAGCAACCTACACCCGCGACCCACTTAATGGATAAGCGGGCCATTGAAAATGTATGTATGTATCTGAACATTGCCTGATTGAAGCATTTTACAAAACCTGGCAGGACTGGACAAAAGGGCGTGACACCTCTCATACCTAACAAACAAAAAATTACATTTCAAACGCTATTTTTCGACAGTCATTGGAAATATCGGTCGAAGCACACGGAGTACAGAATCAGTCCGGACACATCGATTAAATAAAACAGCTGCAGAACAACTGACGGACAATGAAAATGTAGAAGCAGGCAAAACAACGTTTGCCAGGTGCGCTAGTAGGTTTATACATATTTGTAATGAAATAACAATTTAATTTTTATAAGATATTTATTAATAAAATTCTTTTCTCCGAGCTTACTGTTCCGCAAAAGTATCTATAATGTCATCAAAGTTTAAAGATCGGGCCATAGAATTTTCAATAGACAAAATTGCCAAGCTACGCAGCCTGTTTTTGTCCCATAGAGTTTCTTAAATAGGTTTTTATTGATTATAGTTTCGAAAATGATTAATTATTATTATTATTAGCTTGATATCTAGAGCTTTTTTAATAGATCAGTGTCACTTAAAATTTGCAATGTGGAAGGTTGCGAAACACTGAAATTGGAAGCACTGGTGTCGGTGTCGGGTGCTGCATCTGTGTATAACAGTGCTATACTGTTTTCTTCAGTCTCCCTCTTTCTTTTTCGTTTTTCGCTCCCACTTAGATGTTTTCTGGAACTAGACATGGTGTATTTAACTTTCATAATTAATTTTACTTTGCCTCCATTCAATAAAACAAAAACTACGAAAAATTAAAGATACAAATGACCAATTGTCATAGCAATCAAACAAAGAATGCGCAGTAGAGCCCTCCGTAAATGTAAAATATAAATCCAGTATTACCCTAACACTGAGAGCGTTGCTAGCTATAGCCCCAGCGGCAGCGCTACGAAAAAATTACTTTCTTGGTTAACAAAATGAGGGAATTCCCCGACCGTCACTAGCTCGAAGCAACCAATGGATGCGTTCTAAAATTGATCGACATCTTTTTGTTTTGAATGTGCTGAAATCTTAATGATTAGTTAGAGTCTACTTGAAATTTGGCCCCAATGAAAAATGGACCCAAAATAAGAATGAAAAATCACCCCAAAATTGGAACTGTTTTTCTTAACGAAATTTTACCCCAAACTGAAAAATGAAAAAAGGCCCCAAAATATGAATTGACACCCCAATTCGCAGAATTTTACAATTTTGCTAAAAAATGTTAAGTTATTTCTGAGCTCGCGGCCTCTTGGGCCGGGCCCCCTCGGGTCCGGGGCCCGTGGCACTTTGCCAGCCCTGCCGCCCTATAGTTACGCCAATGCAAGGATGTCAGAAATGGAGTTTGAAGTAAATCCGCACAGCCGCCGTTCAGAAATTTTCAGTATGCTTGGTTTTATTCTTTATTTTTTATTAATTAAAACCTCGAGATCGACAAAAAAACAATACCTACTTAAAAATATCTTTTAATATAAAATATACTAAAAAATATAGTTGTACTTCCGATCAACATCAGAAGGAGCCAAATTAAAACACTGAACAAATTTGGTTTAAACTTTATAAACTTTATTGGGTATGCTCTCGTCTTGAGTGCTGGAATTCAACTGACAATTGGTTTTGATTCAAAGCGATGCTTCGATATGATATTATGTGCAAATGCAACATTGATGATGATGCATAAAGATGATCTTCGTCGCAGAAGGCGACGTTTATTGTTTTCAGTAATGCTGATTCATAAAGATGATCTTCGTCGCAGAAGGCGGCGTTTATTGTTTTAAGTAATGCTGACGTTTGCGAATGCAACGTCGCTGGAGGTGGTAGAAGTGTTTATTTCGCAGAAGGCGACTGAATTATAATAAACAAAGTATCAATTTGCTTAAGGCACATTGGTTCTTAGAAAATACGAACGTTTGGTTCGTTTTCTTTGTATACAGATGTGGATATGTCACTACTTCAGTCCTATACCTACCGAATATTTCTGAAATGCTGCATCGAGTTAATTTCGATCGCTGGTGGTCGGTAATAGATGTGTGTCCCCGCGGAACTTTCGGACTTCGGTATAGAACTGGCTTTTCGTTTGTGGTTCCGTTTGGTCTTCGACAACAGCGGAGTTTAGAGACGTGATCTTTAAATCCACTCGCAATATCCTTCAACTTTAGAAAATTATGTTGGTGCGCCAATCTACCTTTGACACATTATAATATCATTGAGCATGACATTGAGGGTTCTACCACATTTCTCAGTTATGAACCTTCCACTGATTTAGTTATTATTGAATTTCTCTACCCTCTTGTGTAGGGAGGCTTCTTTTTGAACACGGACTAAAGTGACTTTATAGACTCTTTGAATATTCCTGCTTTGAGACTACTCTATAATAGCATCGCAACAAATGGCACGCGACTCGCCACCATGTCATTTTCGTGATAGGAGGGGTGACCAAAGTTTTGGCTTTTTTGTGGAATTGGTAAGGTGGGCTATCTATGGTTCATACTTAAAATACAAATTATACAACAACAATTAGATTAGGAAACATTTGTCTAACCTACCTTATTAATGCAAGTTTTAACAAAATAATAAAACAAAACACAATTAATTTAAAAGAAAAACAAAACAAATTGTTGAGGAGCACATAAAATTTATAAAATGTAACTGCAACTTTTCACAAATGTGGATACCTACCTACATATAAATTTTACTTGCAAATTCGGCTTGAACATTTTTTTTAAAACAAAAGCTCTGGATTTCAAAAACACCTTAGGCCCAGCCGCACATTGGACGAGTTTTCGTAGAAAATCCCGACCTTCAAAGTACTATGGGAGCGTCCACACTGAGTGTGAGTTACTCGTTCGTATATATACGTAGCAAAAATGGTAAAAAAGACTCGATATTTCTCTTTTTCTTTGATAGCAAGTACCCCAGAAGAAAATCCACCGTTTTTAGGTCAGATCTAGTCTTTTTTACCATTTTTGTCTGACGAAAAGTGGCTTTTACTATGTTGTGACCGATGATTGGAATGAAACGCACGGGTTGAGACTTAACACAAGACTGAAGTAATTGTAGTATATTTGGAAATGCATGTACAAGAGTATAACAGTTGGTAGACATCTAACTTATATTATGTAAATGGTATACAGTGATTATAGTAAAGTATAGTATAGGGTAATGAGCATGTAGTTAGGTAAAGTAATTATAATTATTAAGAATTCATAACATTTCTTCGCCACTAAATAAAAATAAGGATTATTTCATTTTCATAGGTCTAATTTCAAGATATTTTAATTTCATTAAATCATTTATTATTAATTATTTTTGTTTTTTTTTTTTTAAATACTAATTCAGTTTCATATTAGGTATTCGAAAGTATACATAATTACAAAATTCAATTCAATTTATCATACATTTATTTATAACACAATCTGTCTGGTTTATTGATTTGGCGAGTGGATCTTCTCAATTGGGTTTCAATATCATTAAGATTTTTATTTCCTTGGTTTTTAACACTGGTTGAATCGCTTTCTTTTGCATGAGCTTGCGATGTAATAGGTAAGATTTCATTCTTTTCATTAGCGCTAGGTACTGCTGGAGAATAAGATTCATTTGAATGATTTTCAAATGACGACCTTTCTAAATTAGATTCCACATTTTGAGGTGGTAGATCAGTGTCATTTTGATCATGTGATAAACCCAACTGCTCATTATTATATTTAAAAGCATGCTGTTTTTCTTTATCGAGATCGGGCCCTACCTCCCGTATTTGATCAATGTGGCGCTTCCACTCGCGGTGATCATCCAACAGTATAATATAGTGGAGAGTACCTATCTTTTCTTTAATTGTTCCAAAAAGCCACTTTGTTCTTTTATTTAGATACTCCCGTACAGCCACTCTATCTCCGATCTTAAAACCCCTGACATATGGTCGTCCATAACCCTCCTTCTCCTCCTGAACGGTTTCTGGCAACATTAAATCTAATCTTGATTTAATATTACGACCGAACATCATCATAGACGGAGACAACCCTGTCGCAGGGTGAATCATTTTTCTATAATCCAGGAGGATATTATAAAGCGATTTACTGAAATTTGCCACATTGCCTTTCAAACTTTTTAATTTTTGCTTTATAGTTTGGACAAACCTCTCCGCTTGGCCGTTTGTCGCGGGGTGGTAGGGAGCTCCCATCTTATGCCTTATACCATTATTTTGTAAAAAATCTCTAAATTCATAGTTTGTAAATTGAGTTCCATGATCACTAACCAGGACTGATGGGATCCCGAAACGGCTAAAAATTTCTCTACAAACTTTAATTGTTGTTTCAGTTGTCATATTGGGGACAAAATAGATCTCTGGCCATTTTGTATAGGCATCCACGAGGATGAAAAATAGTTTGCCATAAAATGGTCCAGCAAAGTCGATGTGTACCCGCTGAAAGGGAGCAGTTGGCCTTTCCCAAAAGTGGGATTGTACTTTTTTAGGGTTAGATCGGACCATTTGACAATCTGAACAGTTTTTGATAATATGTTCGATATCTTGGTCAATGTTTTTCCACCAACAATAGCTGCGAGCCAATGATTTAGTGCGTGTTGCTCCAAAGTGAGTTGAATGCAACTCTTTTAAAACTCGGTTCCGTAACGAGGGGGGGATATACACCCGAACACCTCTCATAAGGCAATTGCTTTGTAAACTAAACTCATTTTGATCAATTTCAAATCTAAATTTTGCTTCTAATGTTCGACCTGCTTTTAGACCCTGTATTAAAGTTTTAATGCTACTATCTTTCATGGTTTCTTCTCCTAGTTCTTTAACACTTAGTGGTAGGGTATTAATTTGACATATTTCTAGCACATCAGCTTCGTCCATATTAAATTCAGATGTTTTCTGAGAAGGCAATCTGGACATAGCGTCTGCATTACAGTGATCATTTGTTTTACGAAAAACAATATCAAAATCGAATGCTTGCAAGTAGGCTGCATAATGCTGCATCCTTGTTGCAGAAAGAACTGGTATTCCTTTTTGTGGCGAAAATATTTTTGATACTGGTTTATTATCAGTAACCAGCACAAATTTTCGGCCGTACACATACTGATAAAACTTTTTTACGCCAAATATAATCGCATAAGCTTCTCGATCTATTTGGCTGTAGCGTTGCTGAGTTTGATTTAAGGTTTGAGATGCATACATTATAGGTTTTTCCGTCCCATCCGGAAGCTCATGGCTCAAGACTGCGCCCACTCCGTATGGGGATGCATCTGTTGCCAATATTAATTTCAGCTTTGGGTTGAAATGCGTTAAAAACTCATCTGATTGCATTTCTATTTTAATTTTCTTGAATGCTAATTGACATTTTTCATCCCAATTAAATTTAGATTTTTCCTTTAGCAAATTATTTATTGGGTACAGAACCGTACTTAAATTTTTAAAGAAACGACCGTAGTAATTTATAAGACCAACATATGCTCGAACTTGGTCTTTATTTGAGGGAGGACTCATGTTTTGAATCGCGTCAATTTTGTTCTTAGCTTTGTGAATACCGTTTTTATCTATGGCAAAGCCACAATATTCTATACGATCTCGGAAAAATTCGCATTTATCCATATTCAAACGCATGTTATTTTGATTTAACCGATTCATAACCGCATGCAATCTCTCTAAATGAGTACTATTATCCGGCCCAGTGATTTTAATATCATCTATGAAAACGGTGACGCCAGGAATATCTCGTAATAGCTCCTCCATAAACCGCTGAAAAATAGCTGGTGCGGAGGAGACACCATACATCAACCGAGTAGGTTTATAGAGGCCTTTATGAGTGCTGAGTGTTAAATACTCTGAAGACACTGGATCTACCTCCAATTGTAAATAGGCTTTGGTTAGATCCAACTTGCTAAATTTTAAACCTCCGCTCATTGAGGCGAACAACTCTTCTATAGTAGGCAGAGGGTGCTCATCCACTATTAAAAATTTGTTAAGGGTTACTTTGTAATCTCCACACAACCGAATTTTATTATTAGGTTTACGAATTGGCACTATCGGAGTAGCCCAATTACTAAAATTAACTTTTTGTAAAATTCCCTCATCGACCATCTTATTAATTTCTTTTTCAACTTCATCGCGAATAGCAAATGGCACTGATCTATGTTTTGTGAAAACTGATTTAGCTGTTTCTTTTAATTTTAAATTGGCTTGAAAATTTGGAATCTTACCTAAATCAGGCGAAAAAACTTTAGGATATTTAATTTTCAACTCATCAATTATTTTAACTGCATGCAAATTTGTATCTATAAGGTTAGTATCATATAATTTGTTTAAATTTATACCCGCTAGTTCGTTTAAGTTTATATTCAATTGATTGATCCACTGCCTACCAAGTAAAGGTACTCTATTCATATCTGTGATACATATTTTCAAGTTTTTTACAACATTTTTGTATTTAACCTTGATATTAGCAAATCCGTTAATCGGAACATTTTTTCCACAGTAACTCCGCAGATTGACCTTAAAGCTGTTATTTATTTCTTTATTGGGAAAATACATATCAAAATCATTTTTACTTAATAAAGTCAATCTGCTACCAGAATCTACCACAAAATTAATTTCTTTTCCTTCCACACAAATTTTCGCTACATACTCATCATTATCTTTTTCAATTAAGTCTACTTTATAAATGTTTTCATTTTCAAAAATCTCTTCTACAAAATTCGTTTTAGTATTGTTTAAATTTTTTAGCTTAAAACAACATCTTTTCAGATGACCTTTCTTTTTACAAAAAGAACATACCGTTTCCTTATGATTGCACTTGTAATCTTCGTGTGCACCACCACATCTACGACATTGCATGCTATTTCGCTTACTGTTGTTTGCTTCTGCATATCGTTTGCCTTGAGTCTTGCCGCCTGATGATCCCGTTGCTGATGCTGCTGCTGAATGTTCCGCTATCTTGAATCGTCTGATTTTGTACACCCCTGCCGACTCCCTCGAAGATTCCACCACGCCTTTACCGATTACCGCTCCACCTTCCTCTGACAACTCGATCCCTTTCACGATATCCACTGCCGAATCCAAAGTAAGAGTTCTTTTCTCTAAACACCGATTTTGAGCATGTTTATTTCGAAGCCCAAACACAAATTGGTTACGTAATGCGGTCTCCAAGTAGTCACCAAAATTACATGTGGCCGCTAACCGCCGCAAATTCACCAAGAAGTCCACTACGCTTTCACCCTCCATTTGCCGCCGATGGTAAAACTTAAAGTTTTCGACTATTTCAAGGGGTTCCGGGCTGTAGTGATTTTGTAGGATTTGTACGATCTGCTCGTACGTTTTTGTATTAGGTTTTATCGGAGACAGTTTATCACACAGGATATCATAGGATTCTTGCCCCATATAATGGAGCAAAAAATTTAATTTCTGCTCTGCTGGCACTGTGAAGATGGAAAATGCTCCTTCGAGACGTTCTACCCAACGTTTCCATTTGCCTTTTAATTTGTCAAACGTTTCAATTTGAAAACTCGCGTTTACCGCTTGCATTTTTTTTTTTTTTTTTGGACTTTATAATTTATGTAGTATATTCTTCTTTCTTTTTTTTTTTATACTCGTCGCCAAAACTGTTGTGACCGATGATTGGAATGAAACGCACGGGTTGAGACTTAACACAAGACTGAAGTAATTGTAGTATATTTGGAAATGCATGTACAAGAGTATAACAGTTGGTAGACATCTAACTTATATTATGTAAATGGTATACAGTGATTATAGTAAAGTATAGTATAGGGTAATGAGCATGTAGTTAGGTAAAGTAATTATAATTATTAAGAATTCATAACATACTATAACTTCTGTTGATCGTACGTAAAAAAGTTGCTTAACATAATTTTTAGGAAATTTCTCAAGGATACAAATTTTATAAAAAAAATGAAAATTTATAAAGTCAAAATTTTGAAAAAAAGGCATTTTAATTAAAAAAATTGTACCAACAATTTTCAAAATTTTGAGTTTAAGGAGCTAGAACTTTTTTGTAGCTGCCCAGATGTAGCCGAAGTGCTTAAGACTTGTATGCGCTACTAAATTGTCTTTTCAAAATGTACAAAACTATTAGAGGTCACCTACTTTGATGGGCTATAACGGGAAATAGGATGAAAATAGACCCCCCCTGCCATACAATTTTTTGTTCGGCATAACTTCAGGAATCTTCCCTTAAAGGATTGTCCTTCTTAACTGGGACACCCTGTATATGGTAAAGTTGTAAATCTTCCATATATGATGAAATTCACTAAAATCATATCTTTTTAAGTCTATTTCTCGCGCATATTCGGTTCTACGATATCGAAGACTCCGCCGCAGTCTACAAATTATAGAAGAAAGAAGAAACATATCACCGGGACACTGTCTATAAATCTAAACCGTATTCATATGCGCACTCAATTCGTACGACCAGTATTCATACTTCTACGTACAAATTCGTATCTAATGTGCGGTTGGCCTTAGTGTCGTCTTCGAGCAGCGCAACTAAAAAAATTTCCAATTTTTAGTAGCTAGATAAGATATGTCTTCTACACACTGATATGATGAAATCATCCTTCCATATTTGTCGATTTTCAAAGGGCTTTTTATGTCATATTCATATTTCATATAATTCATATTTTAAAATCACAATTTTAATGGCGCTATTGTATAGCTAAGAGAGAGCCTTTTGTATACTGCTTTGAGGAAATTAGATTTTTATAATTTTCTCTTGCTTTATCAGTCGCGATTGACTCTAAATGCTTTCGCGGTCGACTGGTCTATGGCTTGGCCACCCCTTATTTCGTTTAAAGCCGTATGTAGTGGCCCGTAAGGTACCCACTCCAATATTTCACTTCCTTGTAGGAGTGGCTTATATATTCTCTTGGACTTTCTAAGTCCCTGAACAATTTCTCAGTACGCTATGAAATCCTTGGTTTTCTCAAACATTAATCTGCCGATTGTCTGCCCTCTAGTCACATATGAGGTCTGATTTCAAGCAAGCTCTAGCTAATTTATCTGCAGATTTGTTGCCTGCAATACTTCGGTGGCCAAACAATTCTCCACTCCACCATCATTGCGGAGGGATACGCAGCAAGATACGTTTAATCTTGAGTAGGTGCAAGTAGTTATGCAGATGACTGCTATTAACCAACAAAACAACTCATCGAACTTTATCTTAACAGCTCTAAAATTCATGTGAATTCAAATAGACACTGCTTAGAAATAAATTTCATCTTCTCATGCATGCGGTCATTTCATCATTCTCAGAGTTGACCTCCTGTGTCCCTTGCTACTCTGACCCAAACAACACGATGGATGATGTTATCACTGTCATGTGTGGGATTTAAATTTTTATTTATTGTTCTTTTTAAACAACAACCTACACAATATTTTCGAGTCCAATAAAAACACATCACCATGCCATGGTCTATATTATATTGTGCTCTTATCGCCGCAATAAAATAATGATCTTTTGCAAATGACCATTTAAGTGATTTTTATTGCGGCAATTAAGATAAACCACTTGGTGTTGTTTATTATTTTTAAAACAAACTCTTATACGTTTAGTGGTATTATAATATACTTTTGATTATTATGGACTGACCAACGCGATGCGAAGAAAGTATTCTGGTTGAGCTATAGCAATCGGAAGTGGCAACCAATTAATTGTTAACAGTTCAAAACGTGCCACTGATTGTGCGGACAGACAAGTTGTTTTCTTATCAAAAACTAGTTTTGACACAAGCAATGTATATTAAAGGCGTTCTTGAACTTGTTTTAGTAATTAAAGCGATTAGGTCTAATGGGAGAGAATTTCTTAATAATTTTTTGTTTGAATCAATAACAACATAATTTCCAAATCTTTGTCCACCTCCAAAAAGCGTACCGAATCATAGGATGGAACTTATCTTGTATTGTGAAAGGTTGCCTCTGACACTGGGAAAACAGCTGTATATGGTGTCAGCGTTAGTCCGATCACGACTCACTAAGTTCAGGGTCAGTATAACTCTGCTAGTGCATGAGCATTTATGAAGACCAATCTTTTGTCCTTTTGATTCATATGCAAGTAGTCTGATGAGCAAAGACTAAAATTCATTTTTTTGTCTTACCTGTCTTTGCCTCAATGCGTTAATTAACTCGACGACGTTCGTTGAGCTGCTCTTGACCTTCATTTGCTCATACGTTTGCATTGTTATTTGTTCGGCAATTGTACTGCAGCCGTTCCATTTAACCGATGTATCCGGACTGATACTGTACTCCGTGTTCGTCGACCGATATTTCCTCCTCGAAGACGTGGCATTGTTTTCTGAGGTCTAAGAGTGCGGCTGCGTTGTCGCTTTGTGTAAAAAAAAAATTGTGTGAGCATTTTAAAAAAATAAGTAAATGAACAAGTTTTTATTGACTTATTATATTGGAAAGTTATTAGTTTTATTTGAAATACAATAAATTTACACAATTAAAAAAAAAAATCTAATTAATTAATATCTTTGGCAATTTTTTTAGTGTCCCGACACTGAAACCAAAATTGAAGATGATTTTCAGTTAAACGAGTTAAACGACAAATTCTCTTTTCAATGCTCCTAAATGATAGTATGGTATATCTGCTATGATTTACAGAAAGAGAAATGTGTTTTTCTCTTATGTTTTCAGTATTCGGACAGGGTTTACTTAGTACAAATATGTCTGTCCGGATACTAAAAAAATAAGGTTCAGTGTCCGGACAACTCTATTTTTTATATTTTGTGGTTTTTATCCATATTACGTTCCTTCTTCTTTATTATATTGAAGTTTTATTCATGAGCTTATTGCTTATTTTTTTATTGTTGAATGGTGGAATTATGGAATCGGAGCGCCACCTACCGGGTCCAATTGTGAATCTAAACCATCCTTACACCCATTCAAACACACACACAGAATTTCATTAAAATCGGTCCAGGCGTTTAGGAGGAGTTCGGTTACAAACATGTACAGAAGATTCATATATAAAGATATGTACTTAAATTCTTAAATATTCGCTTGCTCCTTTTTTTTCTATATGCAGCCCTTTTTGAAAATCATGACTTTTGATTTATCATATCATAATTTGTAGGATCTTAATCTTGCTGTAATGAGACGACATCATCAGCATACAGGCGTATGAATATTCGCGAAATAAATAAGTCCTGCAAGACATTCAAGTGTATTCATGATGATAAGAGCAAAAATGTAGGCCCTCCTCTGCAAACTTGCCTAATGCCTAGTTCCTGCAAGAGCCACCCACTAGAAACCGTTTCTTTAGTTACCTTGTCAAATTGATTTGACACTCCTTGGTGATTATACCTACTTGTCCAAAGCTCTACCAAATAATTCTAGATTCATGAACAAAGTCGGTAGGTAGATTTATACATACCTACTTTCCTACTTGAGTTTTCAAATACTTACACTCTATAAAAAACCGCAGGTAGTTAGTTACATACATCCTGCGTACATCCATACCTACACAATTCCCTCTAATTGTACCAATCCAAATTTATTTCCATTATCAAATCGCTTCTGCCTGATTTACAACCGCAAGTGCATCAATACCTATATCATTCCATATTGTTACGGTGAATTGTCATCCACGTACTCTCCAGAGAACAGGAACAAGTAGGTACCTATTCTCGCCGTTCTGCGAAAAATAAAATCTAATCACATCATTTGTCCCCATTCAAATACAATGAGCTCAAACCAATAAAATTTCACACGCCTTTAAGTGAGTTTCAATCGTCCGTCAATGATAGAAGCAAAAAATAAAAATAAAAAACAACAGATCTCCATAGAAACGTTTTGTTTATAGTACTTGGATCTGGGACTAAAGACATCCCGTTGCTAAAACTGTACTCGTAGAGAAAAAAAAATCTCCAAAATCATCGTTGAGTATTTTCTTCCAATTTTAAGCCATTGTTTGGCATCATAAAAAATAGAAATGTATCTATCAAGTGAAAAAGGTGTCAAGAAACAACACATTTTGAGATGCATTCGCACAGCGTGATGCAGTTTGTTCTCGCATTTTTCTCCGTAGGGCGATAATAATAGCAAAACCAACAAACAACTGAAGCAAAATGCTATAGCACAATTAACACGGAGGTGCCACAAGGGACGCACTCAGCCACCCTACACTATATCAGAGGGAACAATGGCCGTCGTTGAAAGAGCTCAACGCCATAACAAAAGCGACGCACATCGATTCAATCCCAATCATCCAATCATGACATATTAATAAATACGGTACAGAGTTACTGGAACTGGATACACTCATACTCAGACCTGAGCCTTTTGCTATACATGTGTAGGGTACTACTGCGGGACAAAAATAATTTGGTGTGGATACATCTCGCACGCTGTGTGATAACAAGAGATGAAATTATCGTCTGTGAAATCGATATTGCCCCTAATACTTTTTTTCATCCAGACGCCGGCCGCCGCGCCGCGCCCCTCCCGACGGCAATGGCATTGTTGTTCCACAATCACTGAGAGAGATTTCTGTTCTGAGGCGTGAACGAAATCGTTTTTTTTTTTGTTGGCAGCGCTTGTTTCAATTTATATTTCCCATATTTTTCGTTAAAGAGTCATCGGAATCAAATTAGAAATTGATCATGCTTTCGCCGCTGATTTGCGCTGATTGAGGATCTCTGTGGGTAGTTGAGTGGCGCAGCGTTCCCTTCGCTCTGATGTGGTGGATTACCGTAGTTTGACGGATAATGTTTCCCCAGCAGGAGCACAAAAACATGACAATCTAAATCCAAATAGACATTTTGATTAAGGAGTGAATCAGACACGGCTTAGGATATCATTCCGATGGCATCATTCGTTGGCTTAGAGGCGATTTGAGTAATCGATTTTTTATTTATTTATTTAGATATCTTAAATACAATCAATGAAATGTGAGATTAGTAGGGATAGGTAGGAGAGGTAGGAGGCTTCAAAGAGAGTATTTAGTTGTTAATGAAAACAATTTATGAAGAAATTAGTATTTTTCAAAGGTCTCAGAATTAAAAGCTGTCTATTGTTGCGAAACGTGTCGGTTTTGGTGATGCATGCAAACTTAAATTTGCGTTTTGTGTGGTCCCTTTCATCACAAAGTGATGAAAGGGACCTTCTTACCCCCAGGTTTCACACAGTTGGAGTTTAAACTACACTTTTAGTTTAAACTTTAGTTCAACAATTAATTCTGTTTCAGAATTTCGTTTAAACCTTGAACAGAGTTCATTCTATAGTTTAAGTTAAACTACAGTATTCTGCCGTTTAAACCTCAGATCAGCCGATTGTCAAAAACACAATTATTTGACGTTGTTTTGCGTATTCTTTGAAAGCAAAGACAAGGAACGATTTTAGAAAAGTCGTATAAAAGCTAAGTACTGTACAATACTATCAAATTCATTCATTAAATTTAGTTGAACTGAGTTCAATTGAACTGAAGTTTAGATTATATTGTGAAACCGGCCGAGTTGAACTTCAAATTTAAACTCACGTTCAGGTTCAGTTGAACTTTAGTTTAAACTTTCAGTGTGAAACTGGGGGTAAGTATTTTGATCAACTAAGTAAACCCTTTTTCCACTTACTAAAGGCAGTATAATAACGTGCTCTATGATTTTCTTGAGGTGAGGATATAGCAATATCTAAAACAAGGCTGTCGAACACGATGGCTTGCTGGTCGAGCTGTTGAAAGCAGCGGAAGACGACTCAGTTGAGAGCAATCACCAACTCCTCTTCAAGATTTGGTGTGAATGCCTGACGAATGAAACCTTAGAATATCGTTTGGCAGATTCACATGAAAGAAAATCCTACTAAATTGCTGAACCTATAATGGGACTGTATTGCTAAAGTATGTAGATTGAAATGTATACCTATCAGACTCGGGACTATCAACTGCAAAATCGGGCCCTGAAATTAAGAATATCTACAAATTAAATAAATTCACCCACAAAATTTCAATACAAAGAAAACAAAACAAAATAGGTACGATCCCATCGAAGGACATTCACCTTTTGTCTAGAATAGCTATACGTATCTGAATGCGCGCCGGTGATAGATAGATATATACATTTTCGTATCATTCCACATGCCATAATATTCTAGCACGAAGTCACAAACCGAACGATCTTAATTTCTTCCTGTTCATATGCCAATCTGGGTCAGATTATGACAGTGCAACAAATTCAGAGTCAGACGTTTTTTTTATCAAATAAAATGTTAAGGAACTGACCAGATCGGAAGATTTACCTTTGAATTCAAGGGAAATTTTACATTTGATATAGGTATCATATAAGGTACTCTACTCAGCCCCACAGCTCGTCAAGTTCGGCGCTTGGTTTGCGTTAATACAAACTAAATATACCCTGTACATATAAGTAGATCAATCTTCAAGTTTCTCTCGGAGAATCACACTTTTGGTTTTTCGGATATCTATCTCTCAAATTTGACCTTAGGGTGATTTTACGTCGGTATAATAACCGGACACTAATACTGCATAATTAGAAACGCGACAGAAAAAAAAAAACCTAAAATTAGTTAAATTATGTCACTGCCCAACTAAGAGCAGGTTACCTACGGTTCTTCAAAAGCTTGGACGATCTTGCAAAGATAAACCTAACCGACCCGAAGAAGATTCATTATGGGAGCTGATATGAATTTCTTCTGATGAATGCATTTTCAATCTCTACAATCCTAAAATGGGGAATGACCAAGAGACTATAATTACCTATAACTATTAACTATAGACGCTCCCACCCGCCTCGTTAAATAATGTTCAACTATACAATTCGGGTTAAACTATATTGGCTAAAGTGCTTATACTTAAATATTATTGCTTCGGATGTAACTTTATCTGATTCACTTGACTTACTCCTTTGTCGAATGCCTATTTGGTTTAAAAGAAATCTTTCGTGTACCAACTCTGATGGAACTCATATAAGTACCTAACTTTTATGTAACTATGTAGGTAATTCTATTTCGCTCCTTGAAGTTCATTGTATTGCTTGCCTAGATCCTCAGGACCTATAGAAAAGCGGTCAAACGATCACAGAAACAACTGTCCTCAATGAAGTGGCTTCTTGCCATTACATGTTGTGTATTTCCAACCTTTCTGACTAGGTCCATATCCCACTACCAATATCACGGACTGTTTGGTTGTTCAAAAATAAGGGATATTTTTTTTTTAACCTGCATGTAACCACAGAAGGCATTTTCTAGTTTAGTGAATTATTAACCGCTCCTCACACCTAAAAACAGAAACTTAAGGTAGGTAATTCAGTAGAGTTTTAATATATCTACACAATGTAGATAAATAACTATCTTTCTATTACGTATCAAAAATCTATTTAGGTATCTAGTCATAGAGATTCCTACCTACCTATCCCCAAGAATCTGTCCAACCAAACAGAAAGTAGGGAGTTAGATACCTACCTATATCTACCTACCTACGCTATATAAAAAAAATATCTTAATTGGATTGCCGCAAATATGCAGAAGAAAATACTTTTGAGCTCAATATGTGCTCGTAAATCCCCGTCCTTAGCCCTTAAACAAACAGTAATAAAACAATTTCAACAAAAACTTGTAAAAAAAAACCCAACCCTCAGACCACAACATCATTATTAGAGCAATGAGATAAATGCCACAAGAAATGAGATAGATGCTCCTCTCCGTCTCTATACCTACTAAATTAGGAACGAAATACCGAACAATAGATAAATAGATACTTATGTATCTATACATCCCCTTGTACAAAAACCAAATAAACTTATAAGAAAAAAATCAGTTTATAATAAAATACAATTATACCAAATGAACCCAACTAATTTTCCATCCAAACACACTCATCCACAAAGCCCGAGCTGCCATCGGGAAAATCGTAGTCCCGCCTCCAGTTACCACAATCTCTCTCACTCTCGGGGATAATTCAATTCCATTTACAGCCATCAAAGGCCAATGGCATCCATGCGCATTGTATTTCTCACCACAAAAGATACAACTGGTTTGTATCTGGAGAATAGATACAAAAGTGTATATATCGACAGGGACAGCCCACTTTATCACTGCCACACACACATGCACAGATTATGTCGTCCATATATGAAACTGGTTTTCGGTGTGAACTGAACCAAGAAAAAACTCGACTTCCCACACACAGCACACTTGGTGAATCGTCGTCGAGTTTGTATTTTATTCTGACTCTGACTGTCGTCGAGATCACATAGCGTGCGCGATCCGTTCGTTTAATTTTTTTTTCTGTTGTTTCTACACCGCCATCATTCCTCGGTAATTGATTGACACAGTGCCGTCTTTGTGACAACAATTACCAAGTAATCAATCGGTAATCACTACAAGTTCTACATTATTCCGGTTCTGCCGTGTGCGCGAGTATTATGTGCATTCACCAACGGTGATCGATACCCAATTAGTGGAATGAAATACATTTTTCATTCAAACACAGTTTTACTAGTGCTAATGTTAAAAAAAAATTAAGTGACGCGCAAATATAAGAAGGAACACACGTCACATTAAGCTGCTCTTGTGCCACTGCATAAAGGGATACTCAAACTATTTGGTAATTTATGACTAAAATGATTCCGCCGGTTCCTACATCAGCTGTGATGATGCCAACACCCAAACAGAAAATTGGATTCAGCATTGAATCTATTGTTGGCGGCAACGATGCCTCCAATCCGTCATCGCCGCCACCGACGAGTGCCACCCATCAGCTGCACCATCAATTGCATCATCATCCGTCGCTGCATCAGCATATTCTGCAGCAGCAAACTTCGCCAAAGTCCGAGGCACGGCACGACATCCAGGACATAATCAATCGGCTGCATAATTCCGCCGCCGCTGCTGCCATTCACAATAACAATAACAACAGTATCCTAAGTGGCTCGTATAGTCCACCGCAGACGCGACTAACGCCTGAAGAGTCGATAATGCACTTGAAACGCGAGCGCTCGCCAGGACCCCAGCATCTGCCACATCCGATACGCCACCAGCCGCCACATACGCCTCCACAATCTGCCTCTCCGATATCCTCGCATGCCTCACCGATTGGACACCAACATCAACAGCAGCAACAACAACAACAGCAGCCACAAGTGCAAACACCACCCACGTACAATAAAGGACCGATAATGGTGCCGGGAATGCCGCCGGCTGGTTTGATGCGACCATTCCCAATGGGTCCGGCTCCTCCACAGCACCCGCAAAATCAAATGCCCGACATAAAGGCTCTGCCGCCGTACATAAATGCCCCATCGGAGATGTCAGTGCCGTCGCACAACCCGCATTTGCTGGCGGCAGCGCAGTTTCAAATGGCTGCTGCACTACAAGCTGGACATGTTCTAGGCCCTGCAGCTGCAGCGGCTGCTGCTGCCGGTCTGCCCCCACATTCGCCGTTCTTGCCAAATCCCGGTGCAATGCCGCGGGAGAGTTATCCCCTGTATCCATGGCTGTTGAGCAGACACGGACGCATTTTCCCACATCGATTCCCAGGAAGTAAGTACATCTTTTTACTCTCACTAGTAAAGTGTATCTGCAGTGCGAATCTCTAATCATAATTGGTGGATCTTTCTGAACAACTGAAGTCGTTCATAGCATTTTAGAAAAGACATGCAAAAGATGTTCCATACTTGGGTTTTTTGTATCTTTTCGTACCTACCTATCTATGAAAACAATGAGATAGTGTAGATTGCAACGGATTATCATCTTTTACAAGAATAATTTTAGTTTTCAAATTTGTATCAAAACGAAACAGCACAAATTGCTCTGCGTTTTGAATTCCGATTTTCGCAATACTTCTGTAAAGATGGAATTGTTAAGTGAAGAGCTGCATCCTCATTATCAGTATCTGCGTCATTGATTCTCCATACAATATCATTTAAAAAATCCGCAGATGCAAGTGTAGGTATGATTCTTTACGAACATTACAGTTTTGTATAGGTATCTTGTGTTGAAAAATTGCACAGATTTGTAACCAAATGTTGCAAAAAAAAAACCTAGAATGCAATCAGCTTTCAAAATGTATCGAAACCATTGAAAAGTATAAACATTTTAATAACAAGCAGAAGCAGTTTATGTCTGACATGTATTTCTGTATAATTTGCATCTTTCAAAGACAAACGTTTTCCACATCAAATTTAACGACTTTTTTTTGCCCACTGGCGACGGTTGCCCAAAGTTACTAACCATGAACTATCAACGTTCGGACCGATATTCTCTGCCATAAAGATCCTATCTTATCTACTTTACGATTCGATGTAAATTTGTCCACCAGTTATTGACATTAATTACCCACAAAAACACAACCACCAACAGAAAACCATTCACCGTTGAATTAGCTGTTAATTTATTAAAATTAACAATTCAATTAGCAAAACAACTCTGTCGTTAGTAGATATCTGTGATTTGATTTTTTTTTATCTGTTCGCAATTAGGAGGCTTTAGATTCATTAGGCGTCTCCCTAATTAAATAAATCTCATCGAATTAATCAGACGATAGATACTAATTTGAATCTTTTTGTTTTGTTTTCAGATTTCCTGCTGCAACCATTCCGCAAGCCGAAACGCATTCGTACAGCATTTTCTCCATCGCAGCTGTTGAAATTAGAACACGCGTTCGAAAGCAATCAGTATGTTGTTGGAGCCGAACGCAAAGCGCTCGCTCAGTCCCTGAACCTGTCCGAGACACAGGTGAAAGTATGGTTCCAAAATCGTCGCACCAAACACAAACGTATGCAGCAAGAAGACGAAAAGGGCGGTCCCGGCAACTCTTCATCGGACAAGAATTCAAACAACAACGGCGCCAGCTGTGACGAGGAGGATGACGAACTAATCGACATGGAGATGGATGACTGCCCGAGCGATGATGAGCTAGACACGAGTCACTAGTCTCATTTTTGACGCTGGTGTCTTATATGCCCCCTCAGTGAAAAGTCTGTGCATACACGCTTTGTTGTATGCTTATTATATCGTTGAACGTATAAACTGTAAATAGATTTGATTTTTATTTATGATTTTTTTTTTTTTTCATTTGTGATATACTATATAATTTGTGTAGGTTGTTGTATAGGGAGATTGTAAATATTTATTAAGAAATTAACACTTTTGTGCCAAAATGTAAATTTGTATGCAGCACTGATGAAACTTACAAGTTCAAAAAAATACTATCTACCTATGTACTTGTGAAATAGAATTTTGTTGGCAAATTGTAAATATTTTGAGTAGAATGTGGCACTCTTTCGAAAAACGGTGCTGTAATTGCTTTAAGAGTTTATTTAAGTAATTTACAAAAATTTTTTTTTAATAATGAATTGAGGTCTAGTTGATGTAAGGAAATTACATAGTTTTGTGTAGCCTTTAGATTTTAGAATCGAAATTTTGTGTAGATAGTATATAAGTGCAAATCATCTTAGTTAAGTAATTTAAAATAAAAGAAAAAAACAAATCCAATCGAAATTTTGTTCTTAATTTAAAACCAGTATTTTTTTTAAATAGGTAATAGCGATGTGAATATTTTGGAATGGATATCATTTTGAGTCAAATCGTAATGACTATGGCACACACACTCAATACCAAAGCAATATGCAAGAGGAAATCAATTTTTCACAGATTTTCTTCAAAACCTATATTCACCTCTATTCCCTATAGTTGTGGTAGGTATACGTTGTAAAAACCTATGTATATTCAGTTCAGATCAACTTTTATAAACGGTTAACGGTTTGACTTCTCTTTCTATAATGTGCTAGTTGTCATTTGAATTGTTTTTTCAAAAAAGTTGCTAGACTGACTTCTGATGAAATGAAAAATGTACATATTGGTTGCAGTAGTCTATTTCCACCACTGCAACATGACAACCGAACCTCGGATTCGGAAACCACCCGTCAAAACTACAGAAGTTCCCGAAGCAGCAAGCTAAAAAAAAACCGGCCAAGTGCAACTATCACTCCCGCACCGTAGATTTCGTACCTGGCTAGAATTGGAGGCTTGGAAACGTTAGTGTGTTGGTTGTTCTTTGATTTGATAGACCTAGGTACAAAACTAAACAGTTTTTTGTTCGAAGGAAAATATTTTTTTCACCAAATTAATAATTACGCTAAAACCAGTCGATGTATTATTACCATTGGTATTTGTCGTTTAACTAGAGGTTGTAGCGGATGTTGTGTGCAAATTTCAACTTCCTACATCAATTAGTGCTTGAGATAGACCTAGGAAAAAATTAGCTTAGTGGACTCGGACAGACATCGTAAACATCGAAAGAAATAAGGTTCCGTTTTGTCTCTATGGGAACGGAATCTTAAAAACACAAAAAGGACGAAATGCGGTATCCTAAAACTTTGTCGTAAAATGAAGCTGTTAAAAAATCTATTTAAAGCGCTAGTGAACCTGTAGACATAAAAGATGCCTGATGGGTGAAGATGCTTCCACTGTAATGGAAACTGCAGACATTTTAATATAACATCGTAGACGACCTCTAGAAATAATAGAGAATGTGCTAGAGAGGATTATTCCTGGCAGCATTGTTTCGCACCAAAAAATACATCGGGCTTTCTAACCGCCATGCAAGTGTAGTTTAGTTTAATTTAGTGGCTTAATTTTAGTGGCTCTCGATGAGAGAAACACTTAGGCCGTTATTCGGCCCATTGTGCATACCAACCATTGGGATTTGGGGAGCTGTTTCTTTGCTGGCTACTCATGTAAACCATTTGCTGCCGGTTATAAAGCTAAGAATGTTAGCGGCGCTGGTACTACTTAGATCGAGAAAATATTTTCCTAAGTGGGCCTTTCTTAGATTGGCTAGGGCAGGGCAACTGCAAAGAAAGTGAGTGCGACGGACTCGTCCTCCTCTTCGTCTTTAAGCTTCTGCAGAAGTCGTTGTAAGGCAGACCGAGCCTTTGCGCGTGTCTGCCTAATATGCAGTGCCCGGAGATCACGTTAACGCACTTTCGAAATGATGCATCTTTTAAGTCGACGAAGCTCCTTGGATCGCTTTGCGTCCAGAGCTGGCCAGGTGAGCTTGGCAGTATCGCAGTATCCTAAATGTTTCAATCTGAATTTGTTTAGCGTGGGAAAGTGGTGCATACACGTTGTGCAGACTTATACTGTCCACGTCAGAGGAGCCTCGCCTTTCTAGTTCGTCCGCTTCCTTAGCCATGCAAGTTACATAAATAAATAAATAGGCGGCGCAACAGGCGGTAGACACCCAAGGCCTAGCTTCTCACAACCATTCGTTTTTATGTGAGTTTCTATTTTTTGGAACGAATGGAAGGGACCTACAATTTTATGCCGAGTCCGAACGGCTGAATTGAGAAGCTTTTTCAGGACAGTTATACTCTCGGATGTTTGTCAGACGTTCGCGAGAGGTGACGCAGTAAAAAAAGCCTTAAGATGTAATTTGTGTTTTTCCGGGGATCGAACCTGGGATCCCTCGCACAGTAGTTCAGCACACTAACCACTGCGCTACTGCCCCCACAAGTTGAAGTTACAAGTTCAGGAAAAAAGCAAGGACCACTCAATCCAAGCGATACAAACGCTATCTATGTGAAGCCACATCTGAAACCAGATGGATAAGGAGCAAGAAAACAGTTCTGCTCTGTAGTTACCCTCGATGTAAAAAATGCCTTCAACTCGGACGGAGTTATTAATAATATAAAATTCTCAGGACGGTTCAGTTCTAGGGCCAAATAATGTCAAATAACTATGGAACTATCGCGCCAAATGTTCGTAAATACATATGATTTTTTAATATAGTAGGTGCACCTTGAATTCTGTAAAAACTAACTTCGTTTCGAATTTCAGCTTCCTAAAGGTCTAATTCCCGAGAGAAGTATTTAAAAAAAAAAAAAATAATAATAATTGAAAAACTGCAGAACATACCTCAACCATTTGGTTGAAAAACAGCCAAGTCGCCTGGGTAATTGATGTGACTTAAAAGTTGTAGGTACATATTTATATACATATCTATGCCACTAGTAAAATTTGTTAAGGAAACAAACAAAACAAATGTTGATAGCTCTCGTTTTCGAAATTCATACTTCACCCCGCAATTCGAAGTACATATGTGTAGTCTGGATCTGGATGACATGCGAGCTGAGCATGCATCTTGAGGAGCTAGTGAATGCCGATCTATCCATGTCATCGTAGCTATATATTATAAACCGATGCTCCATTTACTGCGGGAGCAATTTTAAGGATTCAAACATCAGAAATTACAACAAAAAATCCCAAAATCAAATAAAAAAGTCGCAAAGTCGAATGAATTTTTGGTCCTCATTTATGTTGCCTATACCTTAAATCTATCTACATATAGATAACCTGCCAAACATGTCATTGAACTGTATTACGTAATTTCTGCCAGTGATTTCAAAAACAATTTATACTGAAATTGCCCTAAACATTTATGTGTAGGTAGGTATAGCAACCTACTTATACACTTTGAGTTTCGGCACAATTAAATTAAAAGCTTCTACACCCACAAATTTGGGTTTTTATTCGCAAAATAAACATTAGCGCGGGCTATTGTAGGTATATGTATACTTATGACCAGTAATGAGCATGCGCGTGCGCCATTAATTACTATCCTCCTCCTTAACTGAGCTTAAATTACAAGAAAGCAACCCCAATTCATTATTTCTCCTTTAAATTGCTTGCGGGACACACCCACCCAGCCATGGGGTACAACAACCCATTACTTACACCGCGAGATTATTAAAAACAAAATTCACATTTTAATTGCGCACCGACTGCTGTTCCACATTAAACTAATTTTTCTCCTCTGTTTATGTTTCTGTTTCTGATGTTCGCTTGTCTTCTTCTATCACCCGCGCCCCGCTCCGCTCACAAAAGGAACACAACATCAACATCAACATCACAGGTAATCGAGTAATTTACCCAAATTGGATTACTCAATTCTTTTTCATTCGAATGAGCGCATGGGCATTTGAATTTCTTGGAAAAACTCGGCAGGAAAATATTTATGACGTCCACAGTCCAGAACGGGCCACATTAGCATGTATCGCCCGCCGGCCGCCCGTCTCCCACTCCGGCGAAATGTGGGTGTAATTTATTATTAATTATTCCAGCCGGAGGGCTACTCCAACTTCAACTCCAAATCCAACTCGAAATTGTAACGAGAATTGTTCTAATTCTGATGCTGTAAGCGCATGAGGTTCACAAATTCAACGGAAAATCAAGATCTCAACCGATCGGCCGATCCGATCTACCTGCTGCGTGAACGGCTATATGGATATCTGGAGCTGGAGCTGGAATAGGGTTTACTTTACACAGGAGACACGTTCAGGTCAGGTTCCAGTATCGATTAGATCGTGTTTGTTGTGTATTTTGTGCGGATTAAGTGTCTATAAAAATGTATCTCTTATTCGCTTGCTGGTGGTGTGTGTCGTCGATTGGGATCTCCACCGGAATTTTATTGTCTCAAGTGGAATGGCGTTCAGCAGAGTCTGACTGTCGTGATTCATTTCGATTTCGATCAATGTGAGACAAAAATATTTTGATATGGTGTTCGGTTCATTGATTGAGGAATAATAACCATTTTTGATTGAGTGTGTGGCACGGTGGACTATGCTCAGCTGCGACAGGCGACAAATACAAATTAAAGCAATTACAGTGTTATTGCCTGGCACTAGGGATGTGAGTGGGCGCGCGTCTGTGCGTCGCTTGAAGTTCGGTTTGGATAGTGCCATACAGCTCTGACCTCATGTGGCGTTTTACGATCGTTGGGAGTTGCTCCGGAGGACCGATTAAATGTGGGTTAAATCTAAATACGATCTGATAATGGGATTGGCGCCGAATAGAGTTGCTAACAACAACGTCTTGGATCTGAGTGCATTTCTAATTTCCAAATTTAAATTGGCTCGCTGTTGATGGTTTTATTGGGCTGAATTAGACAATCTTGATTGGAATTGTCTGTATAAAGTGGTCTACATTGGTGAATATGATCTACATACAACTGCAGTATGAGCTTGATAACAGATAGTACCTATACCTATTCCTTTGGTTTACATTTTGTGATCGCAATCAAAGTGGGTTATATATACGACAGTGAATAGTTGAAGCTCTTTTAGGTATTTGGAACTACTGTTTCTACATTGGCTATTAGCTATTTCTCATCTTTGCTCCAACATGACAATTAATATTATCTATCAGCAATATATTGATAAATAAGCTGAACGGTTTGTATAGAAGATAACATCCCAGATGAAGTGCATTTGCCGGACTTGACTAAATATTGGATTTTAAAAACACTGTCCCGCAACAGGTATCTATACGACTTGTGCTCACTAAAAGAAGTAATGACTCTGACCATCGAGGATTCCAATGAATTTCAATATTTTGGTGTAGATACTCCATGCACTGAACCAAATTTGGTAGTGATATACAGTAGACGCTCGGTATAGTGAACCCTCTGTATAGTGAACCACCAAAATTGTACACAGACTACTCTAAATAGTGAACTATGAAAATCTCGATATAGTGAACTCAGATTTTTTTTCGCAAAAGTCAAAGAAAAATGTTCCAGTTTAGCAATGCGCATGCATGTCAACAATTTTTTAAAACAATTTACCGTTCATTTGTGTGTTTTTTTTTTATATTTTAGTTATGAAGGTTAGGTTAGCCACCTAGACTGTCCCAAAAACAGGACACAGGAAGTGGCCAGAAAAATTATGGGCCGGACATTACAAGTGGGAACTCTATTGCTACCTACGAATTTCTTTTAAAGAAAGGTATCTCCGTACATCTTACCGTGATGGTTGAAACAGTCAACTCAGTTGGTTAAACATGTTTGAATTTAGCATCTCCTGGTGGCGGTTTGTCAGACGGAGGGTAACCGTAGCAGTCTACCCCCTGTCTATTGCCTCTGACAGTCCACCACTGAGTAGAGAGAGACTGATACATGGCAGAAATGGGTGGTTGAATCAATCTGTTCTTCTGCTTGACCAAAAGTCAGTGGATGGATTGTCTACTGGAAGAAAAGGATGGAGGGTAACCGTAGCACTCTGCCCCCCCGATTATTTACTTTGAAATTCCGTCCACGAGACAAAGACTGGTGTTGACCAGAAGAGCTTGATTGAAGCAAACCACCATACTGCTTGGTACCAAAAAAGGGTTAGAGTTTCTCCTTCAGGGAAAGCAAAGGCGAATGGTGACCGAAACAGTCTTTCTCTGACGAGATGTTTAGAGTGTCGAAATGAAGTTGACTGATGTAGTCAGCTCCTATAGGTGGCGGTTAGTCTTCGACGATGGCGAAGAAGACACTTAATGAAGGTGACAAATTATTTTTTGAAAATTTAATTATGGAAAAATATGATATTTATCTACTTCTGTGTTCCTCAAAAAAAATATCTTCATCTCAGCGTTTTTTTTAAAGATTAATACAATTTTTTTGTTATTGTAGTGTTTTGTAATCAAAACGTTGGTATGTGTTTATTTATATCAAATTAGCTTATTTGAACATTTAAAAACTTCCGCTCGAAATATTGAACAATTTCGATATGGTGAACAGACCTGGTTTTTAATAGTTCACTATATCGAGCGTCTACTGTATTGACAAAAAAGTAGGTAGACTTGAAGAAATGGTGATCAATATAAGGTCAACACCTCCTGTCTGTTGTTTTGACGA
The DNA here is from genome assembly GCA_955612985.1 of Cheilosia scutellata. Taxonomy (NCBI): domain Eukaryota; kingdom Metazoa; phylum Arthropoda; class Insecta; order Diptera; family Syrphidae; genus Cheilosia; species Cheilosia scutellata. Next base: position 3,409,576 of record OY015312.1, read on the forward strand.
ATATTTTGTTATATTGAAGAAATATTGTAATTTTGAAAAAAAAAATCATTAAATTTTTCGTTGTGTTAAATTCACAAAAAATTGTTATAGTCATAAAATTTCATCATTATATCATGTTCTTCATTTTAAAATAATATTCTTCAAATTGAAAATACTTTCTTCAATTCGACGCATCGTGCACTTTAAATTAACGAAACTTTCTTCATTTTTACGTATTCTTTCTTTAAATTGAAATCCAATTCTTCATTTCAACACTTCACTTTATTTATATTGAATAAATATTCTTCAATTTTACGCATTGTTTTTCTTCAAATTAACTCACTTATTTAGGTATTCTTAATGATTTTTATTTTTTTCGTCAGTTATCGCTTATGTTTTTTTTTTTTTTTTAACTGACAAGAAAACAAAAACGAAACACTTTTTAATGTCAAAAACTTTTATTTTCTTATCATTAAGCAAATTATGAAGTTGGAATATTTTTGTAACTTACATACCTATACATATTTATAAGTTAATATACTTGCAGATGTTTTTCATTCTTGGATTTAATGAAAGCCGGATAAAGGTCCTACAAGGTCCTAGCTAAACTTGGAGAAATTAAAAAAATTGAAAATATATGACAGTTTGATTACAGCGTATGGCATTGAGAAATACAACGACGTTCTTACCGTTCATTTATGGTGATCATCCAACTAGGAGAAAGCTAGCCTAGAAAAGCATGTTGATTTTTGGGAAAAATATTATATCTAATTAAAAGTGAACTTTTTTTAAACTATTTTTTTTTTTAGCTGCGAATATAGGTAGAAGGATCATAGGCGTAATTATGAAAAGTATTTCTATATTACTTACGTTTTTCTTATACAAGTGTGTTTGAGAAACACTTAAAAGCGTTTGCAAATAATTGCTTTACTTTAATTTTTAAATTCTTTATCCCGACTTCACTTTGGCAATTCACTTTCTAGAATAAAACTTATCACTTCGAGCACAACAGCGAAAAATAACATTTAAAAAAAAACTTCTTCAAATTGATGAAAAACCCATAAGATTCTAAAAATATGTAATGAAAAATTGTTGATTTGAATGATGATGATGATGATGATGATGAATGAACTGATTTTTCTAAAAATGAATAAAATATTTTCTTCAATATCACCTACGGGATTTAGTTCAGTCAACGATTTCAGTTTGTCAATATGACGAAATTTCATTCGTTTGAATAAAATACTAAATCGGACAGAAGTTGAAGAAATTTATTGATTTTGAATATTAAATTATAAAATTGTCGATTCGAATAATAAATTCTTCAAAGATTGACAAAATATTTTCGTCAATATCACCTACGCGATTTGGTTCAGTGTGGATGAAAAACTAAATTGAAATTCTCATGTAAGTAATAACATTACAAAGCTAAATCTGCTAAGCTAAGTTGAAGGACACCTTCAAAAATCTCAAATGAAAAAATGAAATATCGTTTTTTTTTAGAATATAGTCCTAAAATTCTGAGCAGGGTATATTTCTGAAACTATATTTACCTACTAAAAAAAATTGCTTTTACAATTTCGACTTTAAGTCTATTTCGTTCTTCAGTCCATTGGCTCGTTACCAAAGAAAATATTCGCTCAACATTAGCATTATGTGCAGGAATTGAAAAAAACAAACTGTGCAATATAGGTATATGAAAAGTTCACTGTGTAATTCAATATTGTAAATTTTTTAACTTTCTCGTATACGTAGTAAGAGAAAGATATTGTTTTAAGTTATCTACCCAATTTTCGTGCATTAGGAGTATTTTAAAAGTTAGTATTATTGTTTTGTTCCTGCTCTACAAATATTTTTAGGTTACAAAATTGGTTAAACAATTTATTTTCGTTAAATTTGTTGGGAATATTGTTTAAATCCATCCATATAAAACAATCAAACTCATCTAGAGAATCGCCCCACCTCTGAAGGTATTTTAAACACCTTGAATAAACCTCTAATATATTTTTTCCACGTTTAAGGCATCATTCTAATTTCCACCTTTAACTACAAATTTTAAGTCGTGTTCATACCAGAAAGATGCAGATAATTTCTGAATTAGTGTTGAAAAAAAGTTTTGTTATAGTTTTGTGGTGTCGAAAAATTCCGTAAACTGGGAAATCCCAAAAAGAGGACAAATTGCACATTTTGTGAAAAAGATACCGGACATTATTTGTTTGGATAAAAAGAGGACGTCTGGTCAGCCTATGCATGATTGGAACAGACCGCCTTTTAATAACCCTGTATGTTTCAACAAAAGGTTATAACCTGGAATTCCAAAGAGAGAAGCGTGTTGGAAATAACCCACAAACTATTTAAAGTGCTAAACGGATGATTCTGAAATGCACTCATTTGCATAAAATGTTTTTGACATTTTGGCACAATTTATTTTGCACGTCAAATTGTCCTTTATCGTCTAGGCGAGTCAGAAGTTAAAAAAAAAAAAACAAAATAAACGATATACCAAAATGCGAGCTAGCAAAATTATTAGAAATATGTATAGTACACTCAGAGAAAAATCGCTAAAATCTAGTATGATCAGCCTTAATTTTAGATTTTTTTATTCTAAGCCGAAACAATCTTAAAAGATGACATTGAAACACAAATAAAGGACAAAACAATCTTATTTCAAGCATCTAGTATGATCTAGTATGAAAATCTAGTATGATCAGCCTTAATTTTAGATTTTTTTATTCTAAGCCGAAACAATCTTAAAAGATGACATTGAAACACAAATAAAGGACAAAACAATCTTATTTCAAGCATGTTCATGATTGAAACAAGCGCAAAAATTAAGCTTACTAAATATTTAAAAAGAAGATTTTTTGGTCTTGAAAAAACGTGCTCAAAATAATTTTTGTACTTGGAATACGATTTTCCGAGTTTACCATACTTTCGTCAACGAAGAGGCTTGAAATGACACTGATATTCTTGATTTTAGCTCGTTTTTTTTTTTTAGTGTATATGTGTATTCATTTTATACATATTTACCCTATTGCCGCGACGGTTGATATTCCACCACATTATACCTTAGGCTCTGTAGTCTGTACAGCAGTATTGCCTACTTACAATTCGGAGATTGGCAGTGGCCCCTCTTGCCTGTTAAGAGGAGGAGTCGTCCTTCGAACCATCCGTCAAAGTTATTATACTCGGTGACTTCAATGCCCACAATAGAACAGACGAAGCAGGGAATGATAACTTCACTATTAGCTTAAGACTAACTCGGCTTGTATAGACGAGTCCAAGTGGATTCAACTAAATTTCGGGTACACTTTCGATCCATTTTTTAACAAAGCCTGAAATTAATAAATTGAAAGTCTTTGCTGCTTTAGGGTCATCGGATTATGTTCCAATATCAGCAAAGTGTAAAATGTCTATACCACAAGCTGTTTAACTCTTTCTTAAAGAGCTAGATTGTAAAGAGAAAACTGGACCCGGCGAAATTCCAGCCATAATACTACTACTTATGCAATCTAAGGTAATGGGGACAGATGTATCTTATAACTTTAAGAATATCTGTTGAACTATGCCAACCCAAGGACGCCGGCAATCGAACAAACTTACCCCGGATATAAGAAAGGTTTTTGACAGACAACCACTCTGTCGATAGATGCAAAGTTCAGGACTTTACTATTTTTCACTCACTACAATCATCTACGAAGGTTGTCAAATAATAATATACAATTATACATGTATAGCTCGCCGCACCATTTTGAAGAAAATAGTCGCACTTATCCGTCGACAAACTAACTTACTAACTTGAATAAGAAACTCTTTTGTGGCTTGAAAAAATAAACCCGCTTTTACGAAATATACTTTGTTTGTTTGTACATTTTAGTGCGACCTTATAGCTTCTTAAAGCGATTTCCTACTTTGGTATTCAAAATTGTGTAGGTAGGTATATTAATACTCACCACCTTTTTACGACATATTTTATGGAGCCGCCTTTTAAGTTGATGTGTATAAATTATCAAAAGCTTAACAAATAGCCAAGAATCCAAAATGTGCATATGTATAGATACCAAAAGCTATACACAAAGTGAAGGAATATTTAAAGCGATATAGGCAGCCGAATATTTTAATTGTCCATTAATTTATTACATACCTGCTTCTATCATATCAATTTGAGACCTCCCTGCTGAAGACTATTTGATATGAATGAGATTCGTAGGGAGTGGTAATAGAACTCGTTCAGCTAATATAAAACATAAAAAAAAAAACTTGATTTAACAATACACCATTTGAGTAAACCAAAACAAGCCAGCCAAATAAACACTTATTTAGAAAGTGGGTCAGAAATAGTACCTAAACCTATATAATACTAAGCCTAACTTATTTTATCTGGTGATAGCTATTAATATGTAGGTAGGTAGGGTGGCTGTCCACCAACCGCAGATACACTTAAAAGGCCATAGATATTGGTCCTAGAAGAAGTACCTTCGAATGTGCTTCTTTCTGTTCCGAGCAATAGCTTGACAGAGAAGAGGAGTAGAAGATGAGTAATGTCATCTGCTACATGTAGGTCCGCAGACTACCTGCACTGGACGTGTTCGTATATGCTAAACACAATCTCCTTTCGGTCAGCACCTCTGCTTGGAATACACTTCATTTTTCCGGAAGTCTAATTGAGACGTGTAGGTCTATAGTTTTAGAATTATAGAGTAAATACCAATAAATAGGTACCATATACCCTGATTAGTTTTGGAATCATCATCCGTATAAATCGAAATTTAATTTGTATTCGAAACTTCATCCCTTTGCCAATCCTCCCGTATAGTACTTCGTACGATTCGTCGAAGTCGAGTGCACCAAGACTTTCATCCGCTATATCCGGTTTAATGGAGAAAGATTCCTTGAGTATGAAGCTATGTTCTACCTGTCCGGTTTTGAAGAGCACTGCGTTAGTTAGCCGAAGTCCACACCCTTCCACAACCCCTGCTGCACTCTTACTCAACAATCTTGTAAGGTATGGTAAGAGTACTATCTCTTTTCACCGTCAGTGATTGACAGTAGTATTAACAGTACTAGATAGTAGGTATACATAATAATAAAATACATTCATTATTCATGTCGAAAATCGTGTAAATTTTTGACATGATAACCTCAATATGACGTCAGATTCTGGGCCCAAAGTTGTGTATACACAAAATCTGACATCGATTTTTGACATGTGTATTACTTGAACTGTACAGCATATATGATCGATCTCACTATACCGGCTTCAAAACTTGCATGTTCAGTTCTTAAAGCAATATCTCTTTTATATGCCACATTTAATGCCATGTTAAAAACAAAAGAGTTGAGCAGCGAACTGCGGATATTTTTTGTTGCTGCTTCACCAATTGGTACAAGATGCACAGTTTTTACAAGCGAAATTAGGTGGGCTTGTAGACAAACACAAATGCACTCAAATATTGCCCAAAATGATATAAAACAAAATTTATCTGCAACTCACTCTTTCTCTGCATCTTCTAATTTTCTATCTTTTTCAGAAAAAAAAAAAACTTATCAAATGTTCTCCGTACTGAACCCGGACCTAGCCTCTAGGAAGGTCTATCTGTCCATTACGGGAACCCAGAAACAACCACAAATGCTTATCAATTGAATTAAATGTAACTCAATAAATTTGTCAGCAAAGACTGATCCTCACTCACATATAGTCTCGTCCCAATCTTATCAACTTATGGTCATTTGTAGTACAACAGCGTTTCTAAGTAATCACCACCTTTCTCCGCTCGACTGTCCGATTCACTCAAAATCACACCACACAGATCAACGAAGATGGGAAGAGAAGACAAAATCACATCCAAAAGGCAAAAACAAAAATCCAAAGCAGAGAAAAAGACTACAGATGATCCTGAGCCCATATCAGGGTAATTATGGTTAAATAAGATAGCGATCTTGTTCCACGGTGACATTTATTTATTTTATTTAATTTCATGTATTAATCTTCCAGGAAAAACGTTAAACGCTAAACATCCAGGTACAACACATTCAACATCCACTCGGATGTTCAGCTTGGCTCTCTATACACTACCCCCGCGAGAGGGTCAGCCTCGCAGCAGCTATACAAACCGATATCGACGACGAGGGGCGCGCAGGTAATTCTCACTCGTCGCCCAGTCAGGACGTGCTGGGAATTCATAAACCGGAGCCCGGCCGAAGAAGACTGATCATTGTCATTATCACCTTCGCACTAGCAGAGCAGGGGGCTGGAATTGGCACCACTGAGACCAAACGATGATGATGCCAATGTTTGACAAACATTTTTCTGCATTCCATTCGCAGAATGCTTTGGCCCTGGCTCTGATGGCTCTGATGGTTCTGTGCGTTTGCTGATTCTTTCTCTCTTGCAGTTTGGCGCGCATTTTCGTCAACATTTGCGTAAAAATTCGACGATGTCGTCGTCGATCATTAGACAGGTTAATTGGCCAGCATGTTGCATTGGATTGGAATCCAATCTTCGTCTCTGGCGGACCGGGGCACTGCGCACTGGGCACACCTGTGGTCAGCTAAATATAGCTGTTGTGGTGTCGTGTCTGAGGTGTGAGGACGGATGGTGGAGGGCTGGTGTCAGGCGAGAATCGAAGACCCATGGGCACCATGTTTTATGTTTCTGTGTTCATTTATTTATGTTTGTGTTTCTCGTTCCTCTCGGGCGTCGTCGGGCCCCTCCATATATGAGCCATGCGCGGATGGCTGCGCGAGGAAATTTGTTAAATCGATTATAAAACATTAAATGTGTACTTGTCGTTATAGTATACGACGAGTATTGTGTGCGAGTATCTCCATTTTTTCTGCGCCATGTTCGTGTTATTGGTGTTGAATTTAATATCTCTTGTCTTCCTTTTTTTTTTTGCGCTGTCGTAGAGGGCCTGGCTGGCTGTAGCGCTGCGTACGAAGGTGATTAGTTACATGGTGTTCCGCACTATTGGTGTAGATTGCTGAATGCATTTGGAGAGACCCTTGATCGTGAGAAAGTCCAACAAGGACACAATTTAACTGGAAATTGTTTTTATCGATGAATGGATATTGTGCCTACAAGCCGGGCAGTGTGCGGAAGTAATAAGTTAATCGTGCGCCGTTTAAGGAGTAAACTAATGGGTTATTATTGTCAATCTTTGTATTGGCTTATACAATGTAGCTTTAAGATGGGAAAAGAAAGGTATATCACGTATAGATTTATACAACCTATTTATGGAAGCTCACTCAACTGAGCAGCGATTTGCTTATACTATTTGCAATAGCTTCCTTAATTTCGGTCCGTTAATGGGCCATTCTACAAATGAAAACTGGGTGATAGCGGGAATTTGGCTTTAATTTCCGTTTAATAGTCCAAAAGAAGTAATATTTCCAGGTTACTTACACCGTCTGCGTTCCTACTATACATTATTTAGTGTAGACTTTTTTTCCGTAGTGAAAGCTTGGGTTGCCCTCACCATGCGGTAACAACATCTTTTAAAATAGCTAGATGGCGCTACAGTACGGGGCGAACTGGTTCTCAAACAAAACGCCCCTCCAGTTATTATTCACTTGATTTCTGCAGTAATGTAGTTTCTATAGTTTATAGGTATAGCTCAGCCGAGAGCGGAGATAATTTCTTAAACTTAACTTTATTCAGACCACTATGCGGGCCCATATGTCAGGATGAAAGTCGCATCCAATTAAAGTCGCCACTCTTCGGCCAAAGTTTTGCTACAGGCGTAAAATGCTATGCTAACTTTCCGTGCTCGATGAGAAGCTATGGGATAGCTTCAGTATGAATCTTCTATATCTATGTAATTTATGTATAATATTGGCGGCGGTATAGATCGATCTTTTGACTGCTCCCACTACTCTGCTCAGGACTGTATCTCTGTTGATTTTCTCTGCTGAGTGATATGTATGCGCAGTTATTTTTTCGGGTTAACATGAAGTTCACACTCACGAGAAATGGGACTTTAATTATTTTAGGAGATATTAATATTGACATACTTAATGAATTAGATAAAGACACGGAGAACTACTTATTTACTATGGCTTCTAATGGGCTTGAGAGTCTTATTAACGAACCAACCCGTGTAACCGATTCTACCAAGAGTTGCATTAATCACATTTTTCTTAGATCTCATAAAAATAACAAACACATTTTTAGTGGAAAAGTATATGATATGAAGCTTACAGATCATAGTATGACTGCCCTCAATTGCTTACTTACTGATTGCAACCGTTCTATGGAAAACCTCACGCCCTTATCTACAACGTTGAAGAAGTGCGTGGACTTCAAACTATTGAAAGAATGCTTAACCTAAGAATTCTGGGAGTCGGTTTATTCGGAAAGTAATCCTTCTGTTGCTTTTGATGTATTTATTAACACTTTAAAAAACCACATTAAGTTTTGTACTTTTTCGGTAAAACAAAAATCGAATAACAAGAAACGTTTAAAACCTTGGATGAGTAATAATCTTCTAAATCAGATTAAAAAGAAAAAAAAGATAAGTTTAAAATGTAAAAAACATCCCAATAATTTAAAACTTAAAAAACAGTATAACTCTATATGCAAAAAAATTCAAACAAATATAGAAGACACTCGCAACAACTACTACACTAATCTATTTGCAAAAGCCCACGGTAATATTCGCGAAGAATGGAGAGTTGTTGACAACATTTTGGGAAATAATAGAAACCGTGTTGTAATTGATAGTGTTGAAGTTGAAGGAATTATTGAATCTGATTTATGCAGCATCTCAAACAAATTCAACGATTACTTCACTGAAGTTTCTGAAAAATTAAAGCCAATTGTTGAAACATATGCTGACTGTGATTGCTCCAAGGTGACAGAAGAAATGTTTCAGATTATAGGCCTATTTCTCTTCTTTCCACTTTTTCTAAAATCTTTGAAAAACTGCTTAAAGTTCGCATTTTGTCGTTCCTAGACAAGTTTCATTTTTTTAGTAGCAACCAGTTTGGGTTTAGAGCAGAAATGTCAACAGAGGATGCTATTTTGAGAGTATGTAGTCAACTGTATGGTAGTTTAAACAACAATAAATCTACTATGGGTCTATTTATAGATATGACTAAAGCTTTCGATATGGTGGACCATGATTTGTTACTTAACAAACTTTATAATGTTGGTTTTCGAGGTAATATTTTTAAATGGCTGCATTCGTTCTTAAAATATAGGAAACAGAGAGTTAATGTAAATGAGTGAGTCTCGATTTCTGAAAAACGGTGTTCCTCAGGGCTCTGTTCTTGGTCCTTTGTTTTTCCTAATTTACATAAACTCTCTTTTTAAACTCAAGGTAAATGGTATTTCAACGGCATTTGCAGACGATATTGCGTTTATTTATGAGTGTAAAACTGTATTTGAATGTATCACAAGGATCGAGGAAGATCTTGAAATTTTAAGGTTGTGGTTTACTGCCCATAAGCTGATCATCAGTGAGAAAACAAAGTTGATGTCTTTTACGATATCTGGTAATAGCCTACATGACTATAATCTCTGGTTTCATGCAAGCGACTGTAAACTGTTTTCTTTACCTGTCCATAAGTGTGGTAGTAGTAATTTTGTTAATAATATGCAATGCTCTAAGAATTGTTTCAAAATTGAATCAGTACAACATTTTAAGTATTTAGGCGTTTCAATTGATATGAACCTAAATTGGAAAACTCATATCCAAGCAATAAAATCGTACATGATGTTGGTCACACGTATAATGTACCTACTAAAGCCTTTTTGTTCCAAGGAAGTGTTAACAACAATTTACTATGGTCTTGCGCACTCAAAGTTACAATACGGAATCACTAGCTGGGGGGGATTGTATGCTAATACCTTCAAGCCTTTATTAATAGCCCGGAAACATCTAATTAGAATTATACTTAACACAAATCGATTTGCGGAAAGATAGCCTTTATTTAAAGCGTTACAAATTCTACCAATCAGACATTTATATGTTTTTAAAGTCCTAAGAGAGTTTTTTAAAAAAAGTGGTAATATACCGAGCAGAAATTCCCAAATGTATAACCTACGTATAAATAATATGAGTTTAGTCATTGCACCATTTGCTCACAGAACACTTTTTTCTCGTTTTTATACGCAATCAGCTGCAAAGTTTTTTAATAAACTGCCCTTTTATATTAGAGAAATACCTTGTTTTTCTTTTTTTATCAGAAAACTAAAAGACTGGTTGTTCACTGTAAGCTATGATAGCATTGAAGCTTTTTTTTAACATTCTTTTTTGTATAATTTTTTTCTTTATCAGTACGAAAAATATCATTGTAATATCATTAAAGTATCTTATATCTAAATTGTTACGTTTTTATATTTTTGCTTTATTTTCTAAATTGTGCATAGATTTCCTGCCTTTAAGTTATATACATAATGTAATTATTTTTATTTAACCAATACACTGATTGTCACCCCACATCAGATATCATTTGAATTTTTAAAATCTTTGATGTGTCATTCACCACTAACTTTGTAGTTAACGAATGATTACTATTATTCTATGTCACTCATTCATGAATATTGTTAGTAATTTAAGTATGAAATGAAATGAATAAAATCAACTATCTATCTATCTATCTATCTTTACACATTTTCCGAGGCTATGTGGGTGTCTAAAAATGGTCTTTAAGTACTATATCATCAAGAATCCGCTCGGGAAGTGTCTTTAGTAACAGAATTTTTATTCAACAATGTCCGAGAGTGGAATTAAAATTTTTCGTGACGAGCATCTTGCAAAGCCAATTGGTAATACTATATCTATGGTATACATTTTTTTTTCTTTTCATCCAGGGCACATCTAAATTGCCTGCCTCCTTAAAAGCCCCCGCCCCCGCCCCCCTTTAAATTTATAACAAGTAAATGCGTTATCATCGGCCTGCTTACTGATTACAAGTCGTGTAAAATGTTAGGCACATGATTTAGTATGTGCACAACGCATGGGTCTAATATTGGTTTTGTATGGGAGCTATACTCGCGACTTGAACGATGGATTTGCGTTCAAAAAAACTATCATAAACAAATTCATTGAAATTTTGACAGGGCAACTATCGAGTCAGCTAGTAAAGATTAATAATAAAGAAACCTGTGCCTGTATCCTGTATTGATTTAAAGCTAGGACTTGAATACCGATACCTTCCCTTGAGATGTAAAAATTATGCTAAGGAAAACGAAGGTACGTTTGGATGGGGCTTACCTAATTTAGCCCGGACAGAAAACCGGAGTTAGAGCCTTGTACTGGAGGGTTATTCAATGCGCAGCGGAAAAGTATATAATTGGGGTCGGGGATCGCATAGTTTCTATATTCAAATTATGTATAAAAGTATACTGAACATATTCTGTACATATTAACAATTTAATATTATTATATTCAGGAGAAATAATTTTGAATGACACGTATCATTTCAAAAATCGAGAAGTGACTGAAAGGAATTTTTCAAGTTGGGTTGCACCGGGTGCGGAGCATTTGTCGTAGACATGTGTGGAACATGTTTTGTGTCTTTTGTATATACTTAACAGCAAATAAACCGGGCCACCCGCTACATTCGAATCGAACTCTGATTCGATTTTCTTTAAAAGTATAAAAGATACAACTAACTAACTACAACTGCAAAAAAAAAAAATCTCTTCGCTAATATTTTTTATGATTTTTTGAAAATTGTTAAAAATGACTAAAGTGGCTAATTTTTCCTCCTTTTCATACAAAATTTTTTTGAGATCATCCCATTAAAAAAATCATAAAAAATATTAGCGAAGAGATTTTTGATAATATTTTTTAGCAGTCATTATTAAAATTATTTGAAGAAACTTTTTGCATCAAAACATTTTTTTTTTGGACCGAGGAAAAAAGTAAAAAAAGTAGACTTTTACAAAAGTTCTAAATTTTCAATGGGTACTTAATGGTTTAAGGAAACTTGTGTATCATTCCAACGGAATTTAAATGACCTTTCCATGGATGCCAAAATTTACATGAAGTAAGTTCTAATTATGAGCAGAATTAACTTTAGTTTTGTCAAAATACTTATGCCGGCCACTGTATAGTAGATATAGTCAGGGCCGCCCGATCACACGACACACCCCCCTAAAGCCGGCAGTGGATATAGTCACATAAGTAACTTTTATAGATGAAAATAATTGTAACGACTTTGAAAGATATTTTAATCATTGATCTATCTACAGTCATCGGGATATATTCAAAAAGGTTTTGTTAAAATTAGAGATACATTGTTGATATGAAATTAAATTTCAGATTTAATTGTGCAATTTGTTATCTTAATAATCCCATTTTCAGAAATAAACCGCCACAAATGCATATTCATTCTGTCAATGCCGACATATCCATAAAGCAATTAAAGCAACAAATTTATTTCACATTTCAGATAATCACTTCGAGGCAGAAACTAACTGACTGTTGCAAAGTGTCTGAAAACGTGTATCCCTCCTAATTAATTGGGTCATAAATAACCGTTTTGAGATTGCAACATTATTAACAAAACTTGAATGAATTTAGGAGATTTCGCTTCAAATGGGTTTTAATAGGCGATAAATTAGCGAAAGTCGAACCGCGGTATTTCGAATCGATTAAGATATTTTATTTCGTCGAAATGACTTTTTATTTTGCATGAAATGATTTTGACTTTAAATATGAACATAATCTAACAACAGAGCGGTTTATTACCATATAGATGGGTTATGTAGGCTTAAGTATAACATTTAGCATAATTTGCCGTGTATTCAGTTATACACTTTGGGGGTAATTTCGTGTCGCAACAAACTTGATTTTGAATGAAATAATAATAAACGCGCATAAAATATAGTTCTAGTTAGCATATTTTGTCTGTCTGTTTGATATGTCAAATTAGCGGTGTTTCGTTAAAATGTAGCTCACATAAAGTTCTCATTCGAAATTGACTGTAAATTAGTTTCTGGTATGCGATCAAATGAGAACTTATAAAAAAGTTTCTAAGGAAGATACTATTCGGCTTCGAAAACTTGCATAAACAAAATCGTTTTTATTGCTATGCAAAAATGAATCTTTTATGATTCGAGACATAGTTTGGGGTGAAGCAAGGTTGTCTTTTGAGCGCAGCGCTTTTTGAGTTATTCATTAATGACTCATCAAAATGCTTATAACAGCCTAATATTAAGATTTGGCAGACAGACGATATTGCACTACCATTCAACTGATGGGCCACATAGTTATCAACTTTTGAAAGACGGAAGGCGAGGAGTAACAGCTTTTCTCTTGCACCTATTTTAGAGCACTTTCTTCCTTTCCTCAAATAATTTTGGTATGTAAGCCGTGAAATGTAATTGTAACCTTAGGAAAATCGAAATTCATGAATTTACGGAATGGACCCGAACAACCGAGTCGCGTTATCCGCCTGAAAGACTACAGTATAATCTCGTTAATTCGTACCTCGTTAATTCGTAAGCCCCGCTTATTCGAAATAAACTGCTGGTCCCTTGAAAAAAATCACTGTTAAACGTAAAAAACCTCCTTCCCTCTCTTCAATACTCTGAAATACGTTTGTTAGGTACATGTTTATGTTTAATTGGAAAGACAGAATAAGAATTTGGTTATTGGAAAAGCACTCTCATAAAGGGTCCACCATCTAATGTTTTTTTTTTCAACTAGTGCTTATTTCGCAACGCTGGGAAATATTGCGACATTACTTTGAAAATCATGGTAATGATGTCGTTTGGCCACCGCGGAGCTGCGATTTGACACCGTTGGACTATTATTTGTGGGGTGCCATAAAAGATAACTGTTACGCCGACATGCCAGAGATAATTGACGCTTTAAAGGACAATATTCGTGAAGCCATTGGTGAAATACAGTTGCACACAATCGATAATGTGCTTAAAAATTGGACCGATCGTGTAGGCTACTGCATGGCCAGCCGAGGCAGCCATTTGAATGAAATTATTTTCCATTATTAACCGGAAGGATTGTACTTTCAAATAAAAAAAGAAATTTGAGAAAATATTCAGTAGTTTTTTTTTATAGCATTTTCAAAAAAAGAAAGAGAGAAAAGAAGAGTTATTTGACGGACCCTTTACTTGAGAATGTGTGTAAAATGGGACCACTACTACAATTGGGTGCTGTTTCTGCTGTGGGTTTTCTGAACCCAAGATCCGCCAGATGCGACAATTTTGACGATTAACGAAGCCTTACTTTACTTTTGGTGGCGCTTACAGTCCGGGGTGGACCACGGCCTCAACCAACAAGCCCCTCCAGCTAGCTCGGTCCCTCGCTAGCTGCCTCCAGTTGCGCACACCAAGTTGGTTGAGGTCGTTCTCCAATTGTGTGCGCCACCTAAGGTGGGGTCTTCCTCTGCTGCGTTGTCCCTCAGGGGTGGATTCGAAGACTCGTCGGGCTGGTGCGTTGTTGTCCATACGCTCCACGTGTCCCAGCCATCTCAGCCGTTGAATTTTTAGCTTTTTGACCAGGGCAGCGTCGCTGTATAGCCCGTATAGTTCGTCATTGAATCTTCTTCTCCACACTCCATCGTCACAAACTGGACCGAATATCACTCGAAGAATCTTTCTCTCAAAGCATCCGAGAAGGTTTTCATCCGCTTTTGACAGGGTCCATGCTTCTGCACCATACAGCAGGACCGGGATGATTAAGGTCTTATATAATATCTCCTTGATTCTATGAGAGAGGGCTTTACTTCTTAAGTGCCTTCCTAGCCCGAAGAAACAGCGATTGGCAAGAGTGATTCTTCGCTTGATCTCTGCGCCGATGTCATTTTGCGAATTGATAGTGGAGCCCAGGTATACAAAGTCTTTAACTACTTCGAAGTTGTATCTGTCCATCGTGACGTTTTGTCCAAGTCGCCGATGTTGAGAGTCCTTTCTCGTTGACAGCATATACTTCGTTTTGTCCTCATTGACAGCCAGACCCATCCTCGCCGCCTCCGTTTCGATGCTTGCAAATGCACCACTGACAGCTCGCCGCGTTCTCCCAATAATGTCAATGTCATCAGCATAGGCAAGTAGTTGGACGGACTTTTGAAAAATTGTACCTCTGGTGTTGGCTTGCGAGTTTCGTACAATTGCTTCAAGAACGATATTAAAGAGAGTACATGATAGCGCGTCGCCTTGTCTCAAACCTTTTTCGACATCAAATGGCTCGGTGGTGTTCTTGCCGACTTTGACGGAGCAGCGAGATTTCTCCATCGTCATCCTGCACAGACGGACGAGTTTGGCGGGGATGCCAAAACTTGACATGGCTTTGTATAATTCGTCCCTATATACGCTATCATAGGCGACTTTAAAGTCGATAAATAGATGGTGTGTATCGATCTGAAATTCCTGGGTTTTTTCCAAGATCTGTCGGAGTGTGAAAATTTGGTCGATGGTTGACTTTCCTGGTCTAAAACCACACTGATATGGGCCGATCAGGTTGTTGGCGAAAGGTTTTAGACGTTCACATAATACAGCCGACAAGATCTTATACGCGACATTCAGGAGACTTATTCCTCTGTAGTTGGCGCAGTTCAGAGTATCTCCTTTCTTGTGGATGGGGCACACGATGCTGAGGTTCCATTCGTCGGGCATGCTTTCATCCGACCAGATTTTACAGATGAGTTGGTGCATGCTCCTTACCAAGCCATCTCCCGCTGCTTTGAAAAGTTCGGCTGGGAGGCCGTCCGCTCCAGCAGCTTTGTTGGACTTAAGTTTGGATATCGCTATCCTCACTTCGTGTAGGTCGGGTGGACGGAAATGTTGGCTATCATCGTCCAAGCTGAACAGATCATTCTGCCTGACAGCGGGTTGTTGGCTGTCTCCGCCGTTTAACAGTCTGCAGAAGTGTTCTTTCCAAATCCTCAGCACCGACTGTGAGTCTACTACTGTATTCCCATGTTCATCTCTGCAGGCTTCTGTTCGGGCCTTGTATCCTTGGGTTAACGAAGCCATCAAAATGAAAATGAGCTTCATCACTAAAGATTCGAAAGTTCGAAAATTGCGACCTGTGTAGCTGACAAACCTTCATTATTTTTTGAAATATTGCAACGAAAATGCGTTGTTCTTTCGTATAGCGCCACCATTTATACTAATCCTGAACTGTCAGCTGTCACATTGTTATCTTTTTTTTGCAGTTGGCATCACTGTACTATTAAATGGCGGAAAATTCAAATTTTGCGTGAATTATAGGACATCCTTTATTATAGTGCGTGTGTAGTTAGTGCGTGTTAAACTATTGAGCGGAGGGTTCAGTTCAAGGTTCATTTATTGCACACAAGTTACAGAAATTAGGTTCAAATTAATGATTGTGAGAAGTTAGGGTCTTATATGCGGTCCTATTGCAACCACTATACCTATTTATTTTATAGCTGAACGATGTAGACCGCAAATCTTAGATTGCTCAAAACTAATACATACTATATTTCTCAAATAATGTCATTTCGTCCGCATTTTTTTTATTTTGTTTGGAAACCCCTCATTATTGTTTCCAAAAATTCTCCAACCCTTTTTAACAACAAAATTCTGAACATTTTAGTGTACTGAGCATCGGCTTAGCCCATTGCCAACAATGTCCGCAAAATCAATACCGTTTGCCTTATATGCTGTTGGACGAACAACATTCTTCTCTTCTGTATTAATTAAATTTCGTCAACGCCTCTGATATGCAATAATGGTACCCACCGTAAAATTTCTAGTTAATCTCGTTTAGTTTGTTTGGAACAAAAAGCCAAAACCCACAACGCACCGTAAAACCTCAATAATAGTGAATTGGTTTTTAAATGGCAAGCATACACGCGCTACAACCATCCTGATGGATGTCCTGACTTTGGTGATCTTTGTCAAATCATAACCAGCAAAGACCAACCAGCAGGAATATACCTAAACTCCTTCTTCGTACTCCATGGGAGTCCATTCAGTTGAAATTATTAAATATGAATTTTTATCCTTTTTTACCAGCCCACTTTTTCATTGAACCAAACATGCGACTCTATGTGAAGAATCAACCTGGCAAACCGCACAATTATGATTTATGGCATCACCGCCCATCGTTAGATGGAATCCTGGCCAAAACAATAACCAAAGGACCTCTTTATGATTACATGCATATTATTATCCTGCTGTTAGAGGTAGTCGTTTACAATCCTTTCTCCTTGTCTGTGCCTGACTGTCTGGCAAAGTCGACTTCACGACTCACGAACCGTTTTGCTAAATAACAAGGAAAGGATTATCACTGGTCCTTAATCCGTAATCCTGTTAGTTTGGTTGTGAGATTAGAACGAATTGAAATGTGCGTTCACCGCTCATATACTGCATGATATCGTCTTCAGGACCTTTGTTTGATTGTTTTGTCATTGGGCGAAAAGGATTTAAGAATATCCAATTCTGGCTGAGGGATATTTCGAAAATCCTGTTAAGGGATCTCGGCTTTGCTGGCGGCCTGCAGAGGTGTTCCCCACCTTTGAATTGTAAATGCTTGTCAATATAGCAGCTAAATTGGCGAGGATTGATTTGGTAAAATAAATAAACATTTTGGTTTGGGATTAACCGCTACTGAGTCGTTCAGATCCAATTAACCAAATATCTAGGTAGCGATCCTGGTGCACGCGTAAACGGTAGGCATTGTTGATTTTGTAAACTATCATAGAAATAAAATAATATTGTTTTATGGCGCAACTGGGACAATATTGTGGCAAAATATTTTCTTTGGGTATTAGAATCAGGTGGTGAGAGTTTTTTTGTTTTCGAAACAAAAAACCCAAAATCTGGATATGTTTTCGAACATGATTGTGATCTGCAAAATAAATATGTCTCTCCCATTGATCTAGATACAATGTTTTTTTTCCGACTCAAGGTGTAAGGAAGTATAGTACCGAAGTATAGTAACCGAAAGATATGAGTAATTTGTGTCAATTTGTTTCTAAGGTATGAGCTCTTATGAGAAACGTAGTAGGTTTGGCCAAGTTTGGGGGCATCTTTGCATCGTTCAGAGTCGCTACGGTCTTGTTTATCACCTTGACTTTTTCGAATACCTGTTCCGAATATCTACCATTACCGAGAAAGAAATTGAACGAAAGGTATGACTGTACCTAACCTATTCACCGTTTGTAACCAGCCTCCTTCTTGGGAAATGAAAGTCATTACATGATTAATAACGGTTTCGTTTTTCGTTTGGGGTCTTATTTCACGTTTTTTGGTGTTTTTTCCAAAACACTTTTTAGGGCGTTTTCTCAATTTTCTTAAATGGAAAAAATGCCCGAAAGATTCTTGGAAAAAATGGCAAAATTAGCGGCATTTGTGTCAAAATATTTCGGCGATTGTTCCTAGGAAAAAATGACACAAATTTGTATGGAAGTTTTTGGGCTCTTTTTCCATTTTATTTTTTTGGCGTAATTTCTTTTGGCGTAATTTCAGGGAGCCAAAACAAGTTTATAAACAGTTTAAATAACGAAATTTCGTTTTGCAAACTTTTTGCCGCCAATTGTCAAAGTTCGCAATCCACATCAATAAGCCGAGTTCCAGCACAAACTAGCGAATAACATATTCCTTCGAATTGAACCTCAAATTAGAAATGCCGCCCATTCTTTTTAAACTAGCTAAATTTTAAGGGGTTCATGTGGAAAATTTGAAAATGCCGACTTGGTGTACATTTACAAGTTTAAACCTACCTAATGAAAATCTAACCCTAAGACCTATTTTTTGAAAATTGCTCGTGTATTTGCCGACTCTTGAAAAGTGTGGGGGGTGCGACACCCGTATTAGCGTATTCTTACCATGGGCGATAGTAATTATTTAAGCCAAAGAACCAGTGATATTCCAATTCCCACTTTCTCTGACTTTAGCGTCGATTCCAAACTCAGCTGGTTGATGAAGGAGAGGTATTTTTGTAAATGAATCTTGAAACGCATTGGAAAAATATGTACATATATACATACATACACTGAAAATTTCCGAGCATATACTAAGTAGTACGCCCCACCATCTTATATATTTCGCTGAAGCGTTTATAACAATAAAACAATGTTTAAATTTGTATATTCATTCTAACCTACTCATCCATTATTCAACACCACCTACGGGCGAATTACATATTCGTGCAAAACGGACAAACAGAGGCGGGCAATTTGTCGGCTTCTAGCTCCTGATGAGCTTCACCGAAGCATTGCTAATGGCAAATGAATTGAATGCAATTTGAATAAGGCCCCGCCGCCGTCTACAACTTTGTTTATTATGTGGTGCTTATCATGATAACACCTCATAAAGCCATCAACTGCAACCGCAGAGAGCCAAACCTTCCATTCTCATCCTCTGGGTCTTGATCGGCTAATTAACCACGCACGTTCTCAGGCAAGACACAATTGTTCTAGTGGCAATAAATTCCCATTACGCTCAATTTACATCACCATCTGTTTTATTGCGTCTTCTGCAGCTCCTTATGGCCACCACCTAGGAGAGCGCACCCTTCACAACTTGCTACTAATTACTTTGGCTGTGCTTGAAGCCAAGCCAAACACGCAGGCGGTAATGCAGCGTTAATAATTTCGCATCTATATGCGTCACTCAACATCGGACAACTGCTGATCGCACTGCCGATAGCCCCCAGCCCCAATATCGGATTTATTCGGATTGCGAATCGATTGTAACTACATAATTAGCAGTAAGTCAGTTGCTTAATTAGCCCCTAGCGCAGCTTCTGCCAACTTCTATTGTCGCATAGATATACATTCGCTGAATAACAAATGAGCGGAAATATTAGACCTGCGTGCATCTAGATAAGCTCGTTCCGGAATTAGACTGCCAAATAATGGAACCGAAATACAATTCACTCCACTCGCAGTGAGAGCCCTACCCTTGGAGTCGGATCGGAGAATACGAGTATCCATATAACACACCCACCTATTTGGTTCATTGGAGCCAACTCGCTGCTGATCGATTCCACATCTGAGAGACGGAAATGAGCCATATTGCGATTAATTTCGTGCGATAACAAATCTCGGCCGTGTGTGCGACTGGATTATGTCTACCGAATGACAATTAGAAGACAACACAGCACTTTTGATCGAACACCAACTAGAGGGTGGCACATGCGCGTGAATGATTTATTGATTTCCCCCTTCCGGCCGTCGTGCGTCGGGGCAGCAAAGAGAGAGCGAGGCGAGTTATGAGTTTTTAATTATCCCCGCATCTCTCCAAAGTTCAATCGGACGACACGTAGCGCACGGATTATGTATCGGCTTCGGCGCTAATTTGCATGAATATTATATACATAATTACAACAAGTCGCGCCGTTTCGTTGCGGAATGTATCTGTGAACGGATTGGCTTGGCGCATAAATATTCATGAACGGCTAACACTTTAGTGGTAGTAATTATGATATTGTCTTGTCATGTGGAAGGCTAACATCTGCTCTTGTAGTCTAATGTGCGTATATTACTGCAGCTCGCGCGAGATAAAATCGCTGGAGCGAATCCCGTCCGTCCTTCTATTCCTATAATTGACGGGTCTCGAGATAAGCGTCCGTCGCTGCTGATGTATTGTTCGCTCATTAATGGCGGAAATATCCCGCTGTCTTGGGTAATTAGCAATTAAGTTGTGTGTTTGCTATATAAATTAATTATGCAAACTTGTAAATGTTTGATTAGATTCATTTGTTGCGAAGAGACAGTCAGACGACCGACTATAGTCGGTTATTCGGATACCCATTTGCAGAGACAAAGCTGCTTCGCAAATGGGTTGAAAATTATTGTAATTTACTGCCAATTTATTTTGAGTTAGTTTGGTGAGTCATGCTGTTTCACAGTTATGGAGAGAAATTTGTGTGGCGTATTACATTTACAATTGGACTGCCAAATTTTGACGAAATGTTTTGATTTGTTTTGGATCGAATGAACGAACAGTGGGGCCCAAAGTGCAGCTGAAGTTTGTTTTATAGTTAAAGATTTCACTTAAGCGAAAGAATAGAAGAATAGAAGAAGAAGAATATTTGCAAAAGGTACTTTCATCAGACAGGATGCTAAATTTATCAATCAACGTGGGTAGTAAGCGCTAATATAAGGTTAGGTTAGGAAATGTACTGTTTCGTATAGGAAAGACAGCAACAACGAGCTGCTTGCACGAGGCAAAAAAGATTCTCCGCTTTCCTCGTAAATATATAAGTTTGGCTCTTCAACAAGAAAATACAGACACGGCATTTTGAATAAATGATTTTCCGGAGAATCCCCCGAACATACTCAATACAAATGTTCGAAACAGCATTGGCTTATTTTTTACTAAGAAACTCATTTCTCGACGGATTAAAAAAACTTTGCTTACATGGAACCTCCTTGCCTTAGATCTTTTTTTTAAATTTAACTTTGCCTTATAGGCCTAAGTCAATTTTGCCAATTTTCAAAGGTAACTTTGTTTCCAAACTTACTTACTTACTTATCGGGCTCCCGACCCGTGAAGAGTCTCTGCCTGAGACACTGCAGCCTTCCATCCTCTACGATCCCGGGCATTCTGCTTCTGCTTGTCGAGACCAAGCGTTCTGGTTCCCGCGATGGATTGGTCTTTGAAATGGAGGTTCGCTCTGGGATTCGAAGATCCTCTTAGCTGGAGCATTATTGTCCATTCGCTCGATGTGGCCGAGCCAATGTAGTCGACGTGTTTTGGCATTTTGGACTACATCCATATCTTGGTACAGCTCATATAGAGTTCGCGGTTGTATCTTCTCCTTCATTCGCCCTCCTCGTACATAGGACCAAAAATCCGCCGACGTATTTTTCTTTCTAAGGAGCCCAGTATCAGCTCTCCCTTCTTGCTTATCGTCCAGCACTCGGCGCCATAAAGCATAACTGACAGGATAAGGGTATGGTAGAGCACACATTTCGTCATTCGAGCTTGGAGTTTTGAACCCAGTTGTTTTGCCAAACCGAAGTAGCAGCGGTTTCCTAGGATAGATAATTCTCACTAGGGTGTCATTTGTGGAGTTTTTGTTTACTCCTTAACTTACCTCGAAATTGTTGCTATCAATATAGTGAAGCTTTGTCCTAGGCGGTGGACAGATGCTTGTTTGTTTGTTGATAGCATGTACTTAGTCTTGTCCTCATTTACTTCAAGGGCAACGGATTTCGCCTGTTCTTCAATCGCCGCTGGTTGCGACCGATGATGTCAATATCGTCCGCATAGCTCAGCAGATGGACGGACCTGTTGAAAATAGTGCCTAACGTGTTGACAGTTGACAACTGCCCTGCACACTATCTGCTCCAGTACGAGATTGAAGAAGTCGCATGATAGCGCGTCTCCTTGCCGAAATCCGGTGCATGTTTGAAATAGTTCTCAGGAGCTACCTCCAAACTGCACGTTGCAGCGCGTGTTTTTCAGTGTCACGCGACAGAACTGAATCAGTTTTGCCCTGATTTCGAATTCGGCCATCGTCATATATAGAGCTCCTGACAATGTACCCGGCTTTGAAGGCGATGAGTAAGTAGGTGGTGAGTTTCGACTTGAAATTCGTTGATCTTTTCCAGGATTTATCTCAGTGGGAAAATTTGGTCTATAGTCGATCTGCTGGGCCGGAAGCCATACTAGTACGGTTTAAAAAGTTCACATAGTACGCTGGATAGGATCTTGTATGCGACATTAAGGAGCGATGTTTCCAAACTTAGCTTGCTGTTAAGTTTCAATTTAGACCTAAAGCCTTAAATCTAAATAAGTATTAACTCCGATTGTCTCAAACGGTGTAACTTTTGGTTTAAGCCTTGGGTAACTTTCGGAAGTATTATAGTTGAAGTTGCGTCCAAATTAGTTATTACATATTAGTTATACAGTGGATTCCGCTTTATTGGGACGCCGGATAATCGGGACAGCCGCTTAACTGGGACAAATGATAAAGAACGGAAACGAATGCACATTTTAAATTGAATTTGTTTCGCTTATTGTGGACAGCAGCCGCTTATTCGGGACATATTCATCTCACATCTTAACACATTTTGACATAAAAAATGATCGCCACATTGCCTGTCTGTCTACCACCGAAGATGAGAAAGCATATTCACTCAATGCTATTTAAGTAACGCCATTTCCTCGTGGTGTTGCGCACCTTTTTGCCTTTGTGCAGTTCTAGAAGTGTCAAAGTGGCTTGCTATTACATAGTTTCGTTACAGTAAGTTGCCGAGAGAAGTACATCGACAAGTAAATGTGAAATAATCGTCATTTAAGTCAAATAATTTTTTGTTTTGTTTTGTTCATCTTCATCATGATTTTGTATTATTGGGACAGCCGCTTAATTGGGACAAAACAGACTAGCCCGAAGTGTCCCAAATAAGCGCAATCCACTGTATTCGCAATTTTCGTATAATTGTACTTTATCGGAATGATTTTCAAACTTCAACAGGAATTAACTTCCAATTTCAAAAAGGTACATAACTCAGCAAGCAATATGAAGAAAAATATTCTGTTGAAGGTTAAGTTTCTATCTAAATAGTTTTCTTATCGCATCGCCATTTTCAAAAGTTCCACAAACTAGCGACTAAAAAAATCGTTAAAATTGAACCTCCAGTTACAA
Organism: Cheilosia scutellata; assembly: GCA_955612985.1. Lineage (NCBI taxonomy): Eukaryota > Metazoa > Arthropoda > Insecta > Diptera > Syrphidae > Cheilosia > Cheilosia scutellata. The sequence goes on from OY015312.1 coordinate 3,433,095, forward strand.
ATTGGTACTAAGTAGTAGACACTGATGCTGAAATTCGCGAGCTGATGCTGTGACTATAAGAAGTGTTCAAAACTAGCGAATATTCGTTCGTTCGTCGGTAGTTGGTTGCTCTCATATGAAGTATAGGCCTTTGACTTAGAAGGCTTCGTCAAATAACTGCCAACATTTTCCCTTCCTTTCATCAGTCAAAGAATTAAAAAAAGCAAAGCAAATATTTGCTTGATATCTCCACTAAATGTTGACTCAAAATTAAGTCACTAATGATACCTACAAAATTTCCATATTAATGTACAGCTTTGTATAATTATTCGATCCAAATCGTTTGATTGACAAGCAATTGAATGAAATTGGATCAATATCTTATATATGAACAAATTTATACAAAACGCGATCTAATTAAAGCCAGTCCCATTTTGGACGCGCCACCGCCGCGTCGTCGGTCGCTCACTTTTTGTCGAGAGTTATACTATGACAAAGCCCATGGGATCCGGCCTAGTACCACTATTATACAGCTTCAAACAACAAAACAAACCCAATCCGCTTAGATTAAGAGCTTTGGAATCATTGGTTTTTGAAATTTCGATTTTATTACCCGGGAATTCCAATAAATTACCGTTCCTTTGTTCGATTGTTCCACTAGGGCAATAAAACGTGAAAATCGAAATAAAAACTCGATTTTGAAAACGATGTGCTAACGAAATTGGAAAATATTAGATACTGCCACCTGGGGAGCGATTTTTGTCGCATCAATTATTTTCAATTGCCATATCGGATAAATGAGTGTTCGTGAGTTTGAACCCAGCCAACATGCGAAGCTGAACTCAAACACTGATGACTTGGGGCTGGGGGCTCGGCGCGCGGGTAGAAAAGTTGCATTGTGGCTTTGGTTTAAGTTTAACAGAGGGTTCACGGAAAATTTACGATTTTCCTTTCGGGTATGAAGTGTTTTATTTTATTGGTATTTTATTGCTTCGACTTTGGCCGGAAATGTGGGACGATGGATGTATGTATCTGTACGAATTTGAGTGGCGTTAAGATTTCCGTTGCTACATTAGATGCGGGAATTTAATATCGCCAGTGATTAGTTGAGAAGTTTACAAATTCACCTTCACGGTAATAAGATACTTAGGGAAATGCGCAATGAAATATGATCGCAGTAAAATTTAATTTGAGAAGCCTACGCAGTTTGGTTTTGAGCCAGATGCAGATCCAAATCCAGATGGTGGTGGCAATTGACCATTTTACGCCTTCAAGAGGTGTCGTTATGGTTGGAGTATGCGGTGTAATGGTCCTCGTAAATTTAGATGTAGGTATGCTGGAATCAGTCTTCTAATTCAAATTTACATTATTGAGTAAGCTTAGTAAATGTGTGTCCTTTTTGACGGTAACGTCACAGAGTGTCTTGTGTTGGTAATGTATTCGATTAGATTGGATTAAGCGGTGGGAATTAGTATGAATATGACTGCGGTTCGATTAGAGGCAATTGTAGCACTGCAACATGTTTCTATTTCTAAATCCACTGCACAGCAACAACCAGTAAATAAAATAAAATAAGTTAGCAGCAATTTTGATATTCATCTACTAATGCATTAAATGCACAAATTTTGTTGTCTCTGTATCACTCTCATATTTTTTTCCCACATTCACAGAAATCGACGCATAATTGAATTCTGCACAACTGTTTCACCTGCAGTACCTACAGCTTGCAGTGAAGCGTCCAGAAATCCTGTGCGTTTCTGTGTTTGGGGCATTGGGATTAAGTCGGATTTTCGTAACGCGTATTTCGTTGATTCGCGTATTTTTCTTTTCTTTTTTATAATAAAAGGATGGAATTGTAAATGGTTAAAACATTTTCGTCTCAAAACAAATAGTAATCGTCTGAAAAATATAAAAATCGCCTGAAAACATTTATTTTAAAGAATTAAAGACCGCAAACGCCGATTCTCAAAATTCATCTATGTTTTTTTTTTGTTTTATGGACTTATTCTTTCCTTCTACTCCATTGTTGGTAGAAGGAACAGCTTTTTTTACTATTTGTTTTCAGACGTTTTAAAAATTGTTTCAGATGTTTCCAATATCTGATTTTCTGATGATTTCTATTTATTTTCAGACGATTTCTATTAAATTTCAGACGTTTTTTCGATTTTTGCCGACGTTTCCAATTTTTTTTCTGACAAATACTATTTATTTGTAGACGAAACAATTGTAGCCATTGTAGTTGGAAATATGTGATGAAATAGTAGAATCTTCGATATTATTCGCTTTTCTTTATTGACAGCTGGCAGCGTACTACTGTATTCCGAATCCGATTGGGCTCGAACCTCAAGTCAAAAGTAAAATTTGAACACTACACATTGGCCACCGCGGATCTAGGATTCTAAAGTGCGGATCTACAAAAGGCTCTGAAACAATTTCATTAAACTTGTGTTGAGAGAAATTCCTCTTTAAGACGTGTGTGGATCATTATACCTCTACCTCTTGAACTATCGACTCTAAAACGATTCTTCGAATTAAACCAGCAGTTATCAACAACAAAGTTATCTCATTTCGGTAGCTTGTATTTAAGATCTTATTCTTTCGGACAGTATCCAAATCTGAAGAGTTATGATTATGATCATAAGAGCAGGAACAATCGCCAAATTCAAGACAGATAGCTTAACCTTAATGACAAGTTCGGTCCTTTTGATAATAGAAAAAAAAAAAAAGAATTCTTAAAGGAAAAGGAAAACTCTGCTTTGCTTCACCAATCACCATCCATCATGAATAGGACCCAGAGATACTTCTACAAACATATTATCGTATAGACAAAAATGCAATATCCAAAAAATAGTCAAGCTTCCAACGATAGTTATTTCTATTTGGTCTATGAGATAGTTTAGCTTTAGGAGTAATTTAATAACACCGAACCAAATCATGGATTCTCCTTAGTCGTATAGGCATCGCGCATCAAGTTCTCTTACGACTTCCTTCACACTAACGACCCCGAATCAGTCACAATCAATCCGAATCATGGCGAGTCTAATTCGTGGTCCTTATGTCTTCACACCAGCCGGTATAATCCGCCTTAATTCAAGATTGTGTATTCTTCTATTGGTCATAATCTTCTTCGAGATCACTTCGTTGTGGGCGCAGTAGCGCAGTGGTTAGTGTGCTGGACTACTGTGCGAGGGATCCCAGGTTCGATCCCCGGAAAAACACAAATTACATCTTAAGGTTTTTTCTACTGCGCCACCTCTCGCGAACGTCTGACAAACATCCGAGAGTATGACTGTCCTGAAAAAGCTTCTCAATTCAGCCGGTCGTACTCGGCATAAAATTGTATGTCCCTTATATTCCATTCGTCCCAAAAAATAGAAACTCACACAAACGAATGGTTGCGAGAAGCTAGGCCTAGGGTGTCCACCCGCTTGTTGCGCCACCTATTTATTTATTTTAATATTCTTCGTTATGCCAGTATCAGAGATCAGAGACCAAGGACGAGGAAATTTTAGTGATGACAGTAAAAGCAAGCAGTGAGATGGTAGATTGTAGATCACGATTCAATTTACCCCGCTTCGGATTTATTCTTTCTTATTCAGATTTATTTAGTAGAAGTATATTTACACCAAAAGGGGATAAAATACTGTTTTTATAAAATGTTTTAACTCTGAAGTTAACATGTAGAAAACATAAAGAAAACATGACAGGATTGCAATACTACTTGATCCTCTCGTTCGCTCTTCTTCCTCTGGTACGGGTACCTTAATTAATTTACTCAATGTACTCGGTAAACATTTTCCCAATTACATGCCCAATTTAGTCTGAAGAGGTTTCTAACCATTTGTTATCCAAACAACAACACACCCAACATTGCTACTGAATCAACAAACTTGTCTCTTCCTGTCTTTGCGTTGCGTTGCCATGCAACAAGCCTAATTGGAAAGTGACCATATTATGAGATTGGTCCACCACCCTCTTGAGACGTCCAGACGGTAACCCAAGAATGATGCCAATCTTATCCTATTTTCTATGCAGAAGCAGGAAGTGCCAACTAACTCACAGGTGTCGATCCGGCCGCAATAATTATAGTCACCCAATTAATTGATTCGTTTTTGGCTCCAAAAATTAGTTTCCGACTCAAGTGGATAATTGCCACTACGATGGAATGGGTGCATCTTCTTCCATCTACCTGTGATGTGCTGATAGACACCATATGCACGAAATGGACTAGGTGTCCCATTGTCCACAGTGGATGGTCATTGTTTGTTTTATCTTCATCTAAGTACATGACACAATCCGTGAAGACAATAGTTGTGTGTCCTTGATGGAAACGATGCCCTTTTGTTTTGCTTGTCAACTCATTCCGGGAATTAATTCCTCATCGGAACCCAACCAACGGTTGTTCCTGTGTGGGTAGGTAATGAAAGTGCTCAACCTGTTGTGTGAAATGCTGATGAGATCTTGTTTGTGCAGCAACTCATGCTGGGATGTCCTTTTTTTATGCGTTTTCTGTTACTCCTTAATCGATAATGTAAATTATCGGGGGAGGGTGTTGTCGATGACAATAGGTAACTGTCAAAATATATGAACAGGTGATTAATCGACAGCCAGCAATGCATTCAGAGAAACTTAATACTTTATTTTGAGAAAACATCCTTGAATGCAATGTAGGCTCACGAGAGAAGGGCTTGTTTTGAGAATTCATGAGGCGTTCACATTTAAGGCTGTTGGACAGCATTATTTCGGCCAAGGAATTGATTGTGTGGTTGATCAGAAGAAAGGAGCAATTGTTGATATTATCCAAAAGGTATTATTTTATGTCAGTATAAGTAATGAGTGATGGGGTAGATAACGTAGGTATGGGTACGAGTACGAGTATATAGTGTGCACTGAAATGTATGCAAATGCGGGAGTTATGTAGGTACTTGAAGGTATTTGTTTCTTAATTGTTAAATTTAATTTATTGAATTTTTGATTTATTAAAGTTTTTACCGGGTCTTCCTTTCTTTCTAATACACAATTATGTAAATTGTTTTTTGTCTTATTTATGCCATTTTATACAATTGTGTAAAATAATCTAATTTCAGTGTTTTCTAAATTATTTATTTTGTAGTTGCTATTGCTATATTCCTTAAGTTCAAATTCAGTCTCAAGGAGATTTCTCCAGGACATTTAGGGCCAGTTTCAAAGGTTCCGGATAAAGTTTCGGATATAGCCGACACATAACGCTATCCACGAGATAAAAGCTGCTGATATTTTTTTCTGTTTCATCGTCAAAGTCTATGATAAATTATAACTTGCGGAAGAATTTATCAGCCACTAATGTCGTTTTCGATTGGTAATCCAGAAGCGTCCGGAAGAACTCTCCGGGATTCTGAATTCAAATCCAGAAGCAAATTTCTCTTCTTTTCAGTAGAAGAACTGTCAGTTGAGTGCCAATCGAACGCTTTCAGAAGCGTTCGGATTGCTTCCGGACGATTCTGGATTACCAATCGAAAACGACATAAGTTTGTTTCGATATACACATGTCATTTGTTATGTGTTTGTTTGTTTCGGGTTTTCTAGGAAAACAGAAAGAAAAAAGAAAAAAGACCTTTGATAAATTAACGGAAGAAAAAATGGAAGCAGCACATATCCAAAAAAGAATTCTAACTTCAGAGAACCTGGAGCAGGTATCCGGATACTCCGTTTGCGGCTGAGCTATTTCTTAAACTGGGCGCCCAACCAGGCTCACTATCGGCACGGGTCGTATGACACCTTAGTTCAGCCCAAGGGAAAGGGGTATAGGAAGGATAAGAAGGAAGGTATAGAAGGATAAGAAGGCGATCGAGCACTATATTATAATTAGGAGTTTTTGGGCAGTTCTTAGTTCGTTAGTCATCGAAACAGCCTGTCTGTCACTGGCGACTAAAGCCGTCGACAGCATAGCCTGCATAGGTTGGGAGGCTTAGGAGAAAAGTACAATTTCTATACTATTTCTGTAGGTACGTTCTTTGAAGGCAATGAATTAATTTCGATTTCATGTTACTTACTTTACTTTAGATGACACTTACAGACCAGGGTGGAATACGGCTTCGGATAAAAAGTCCCTCTAGCCAGCTCGGTTTCTTGCTAGCTTTTACACGCACATCAAGTTCGTTGAGGTCGCTCTTTAATGAGCATCACCTAAGGTGGGGTATTTCTATATGCTTTACTTTCTCTCAGGTGTTGACTCAAAGACTGGGGTGCGGGCTGGTGCATTGTTGGCCATACCCTCGTTGTATTTTGAACTGTATAGCCCGTTGAATTTCCTCCTCCAGGTTCCACCCCTTTCAAAGCGTGCGAGGACCAAGGGGTTTTCAATCGCTTTCGACAAAGTCGAACTGGGGTGATTAAGGCCTTGTGCAATATCTCCTTGGTTCTATGAGAGAGAGGGTTTTACTTATAAGATGCCTTCTTAGCCCAAAGCAACAGCGATTGAAAGTGGTTCTTCGCTTGATTTATCGAAGTAATTGCAAAGTTAAATAAGGCTTTAACTACTTCGAGGTTATATCTGTGGTGTTTTTCCCGAGTCGCCGATGTTGAGCGAGTCCTTTTTCTATGACAGCCAGACCCATCTTCGCAGCCTCCATTTCAGTACTTGCAAACCCGCCACTGAAAGCTCGCTGCATTCCCCTATTATGTCAATATCATCAGCATATGCAAGTGTTGAATGGTCTTTTGAAAAATTGTACCTATGACGGCTTATGAGTTTCGTGCAACTGTTTCAAGAATTATGTTAACGAAGTTACATGTTAGCGCGGCAGTCTTAAATCTTTTTCGACATCAAACGGTTCTATGGTGTTCTTTGCGACTTTGACCACTCGCTTCTCTTGCTCTTTGTTTTTTCTTCGCTAAGAAGTCGATGTTCCTTGGAGCTCGCGAACAGAACAGCTACCGCAGCAAATCTGGTTTTGGTTTAAACGTTATAAATTCGGTAGTTCCAGACTTTAACTATAAGTACCTACTAGTTCCGTAATTCCCTATAATATAGGCACTAACGGACTGGTGCCTAGGGAATTTAATTAGAAGTCACAACATAGCGCCAATAAAACCCATCTGACGATCCGTTATGGGAATCATCAATTTCGTATGAAAAACCAACGAAAATAATTATAAAACACTCAAACCATGCAAATAACTACATATATCGGTAATAAAAATTCAAAGCTTAACCATAGAGCCGGCCTTAATCGCCGGGTGGGTACCTACTGTGATATGTAAATTCAAATATTCACCAATAGGTGTGTTACCGACTTATTAAAATCAATAAAATCCCCATTAAAGTCCGCGCTACACAAAGACCTATGAAATTCATCTCCCATGCCCATAATGAAGTCTAAATATCCCCAATAACAATAAATTGATGTCATTCATAATTCGCGCATTCAGACGGTGACCTTATACGGAAGGATTATAGCCAACGCAGATATTTTGTGGTCGTTTTAATGAATTTATCTCCCCGCTGGAGCAGTAAAAATATAGTCCGGCCATAAACACTGGAATATATTACCAACGAAGCGAAATTTGATATTTCACTGTTTAGTTAACATTCTCATGCCTTGTCGCATCATCGAGTCGATTATTCTCGTCGGAATATTATCATCAACTCGGGTGCGATGCTGATCGCCAACTACCCACCTATGGCAACGGGGTGTGGGATATACATATTTACAAAATTTAGCTATCAAAAAATTTTATGAGCCATACGCTTTGACTAAATCACCATAAACACTCGCATAACACGCAATATCGCTAACAAAAAAAAAACAGTTGAATGGAGGACCAGAGGTTCATGCTGGGCATTATTACTCGATCGTTAAGTGAAACATAATCCTTTGGGGACAACAAGTATTTATAATCAATTAATTACGCGTACAATTTTTAGTTTTACGTGTGCCATGAAGGACCAGCGCATATATGCAACTCTGTGGGCAGTAAATCGAAATGCAAGTGGGATCTATCGCACACTCGATAATGTACGAGACACTCATTCAAGATATTAGAAGAAACCTATTTTGCCAGCGGGCTTTTGTGTTGAGCGTACACTGAGAGAAAGAAGAAAATTTCCTTAGTATTTAGCAGTGGCGTGGCGTCCATATAACCCGATTCCTACCGGGTTACCTTTTAAAAGTTTCAGTTTCAGCTACACAACAATGTTTACTTAAAAACGAGCAACATAAAACCCACGGGATAAACTTAATAATATGTATCTATTCATCTGCGCAAGCTACATACCCCGACCCCACCAACTCAATTGAACTTTATACACACGGAAACACACACCCTTCGGGCCTTCTTCGCCTTCATTATTATTAGTATTATAACTGCCCATACTCTCTGAGCATAACCCAAATCTAAAATAACCCGAAATATGACGGGTTATAAAATCTCTCACTGGATAGAACAAATTTGTCTCCTTTCTCTTTTGTACACTTGCGTTTATCTGAGTTTAGTCCTCTCTGTTCAATGCCCGCTTTCTTATGCAAAAAAATAACCCGCTTTTCTTCGGGTTATTTGGTGGGTTTTGTGTGTATCTTTTACCGCTGCGCTGTGGTGTAATTGAGTATAAATGTATCTGGAAAATAACACGCTTTTCTCCGACATATTTGGTGAATTTGAATTGTGTGTGTATCTCCTATCGCTGCGCTGTGATGAAGTCATAGTAACAGCGTTCCCTCCCGTGCTACTATTGTACTCATTTGCTCATTTTGAGTACATTTTTATAAACTGAGTACGGACACTACTTTGAAGCCGTCGCGTACTACTATTTCATAACATATAATATAAACATAATTTATTTTTATTTTTTTCGAAATATACATAATATTTTTGTTTCCTAAACCTGACACTTGAGGAGTACTTAATTACCTACTTATAAGGACCTTTTTACTTTCTCATACAATTTTAGTATGAAGTGTCAATTTCATATATATAAAAAAAGTGCCCAATTATAACACAAAATCACAAAACGTTTTGTAAGAGAACAAAAATTGACTTTATATAGTGAGAGATTTGTTTTCTTTAAAAATTGGTAAAATGTGCATAATACATAATAGTACGACTAAGAACAATGGACATTATGGTGCAATTAAAACTGTAAGCTACGTAATTCTAATGTTATATGTACCTACTTTTTTTTTAAGAAGAAGATTTACTCAATAAATATTATTAATTTACTATTGGAGCTAGAATAGTAAAGCACTGTCACACTGAGTAGAGTAAACTCCGTTACATAAAACTTTCAGGAATAATGAGAATTTCTTCGATTTTCAACTATTTATTTGAAACGAAGTTGACTCTGTATACACTGGAACTAAGTCAAAGCTTCAGCAAAGTCCAAGAATTGACTGGTAAATCTGTCCACTGCCTTTTTGATGTATTTTCATACTATTGGGGAGGTAACTTCTATGTTTGCACAATTTTTGCAATGCTTTTCGTATTTTGGACTTTTTCTACAATTTTTAAAGAAAACTGTGAAAAATGGTTTTGCTTTAATACAAATTTATTTGATGTTTGTTGAATAAAATTACACACTTAGTGGAAAAGATGAAGAGGATAAAAGCTGATATATGTTACCTAAAAGATTGTAGAAAAAATAAAGTGTTCCCTCAGTTTATAAAAATTAAGTGCTCCGTAGTTAATTTTAGAACGGCTACAGTTTTTTCAGTTGCGAAATCTAAATGGCTCCAATTGGAAATAAAACACCATTTCTCGAATCCATCCACTGTCGAATTAAAGCTACATATATCACTTACATCTCAAGATAACAAAGCATTTAAACAACATCGATTTTGCTTCATGGTTAAATTTTCAGAGTATGTGTTAGCAAAAAAAAAGTAATATTCTTTTCGAAAACAAACGAAACAAACAAACTACTCCGGTTAAAATATGAACGCGGAAACAATCTCGATTGCATCGGGACCAAAAGAATAAAACCTATAACGGTGGATAATTTGGTCATTAATTTGTCAAGTGAAGTTTTGAACAAAGGCCTAAATTACACCCCCAAACCATTACGCCTACCCTTGATAGACACGATAGCTGATATCGAAACTTTTATTAAATATAACCCCCCCACCCCCAACTAAAGAAATTGTTAGAAACATTGTTAAGCCCCTTATAATGAATGCTAAATCTGATTTCAAACCTGAAACTGAAACCCTGAAATTGATTGTTGCCTCATGTGAGAGCCGACTAAAACTACAACTAAGCAATTTATAGAAAAACAAATCATACCATAAAAAAATAAATATAAAATTGATAGAAATTATAATTTTGGAAAGTACACTTTAGTTTAGGTGCATTGTGAGACGTACTACCTTGGAAGCCATTTGAGTACTATTTTCCACCGAGATGAGAACTCTGCCCAACCAAAAGGGAGGGAACGCTGCATAGTAATAGTCAGTTCCCTTTTTTACCTAATCATTTTCTGAGTTTTTCTGAGGGGAGTATCCTCTGTTCAAAGGCCGCTTTCTTATGCAACAAAATAACACGTTTTTCTCCGAGTTTTGGTGAATTTTGTAGATATCTTTTAAAAAATAAACATACTGATGTGTTTATAAAGTTTATAAACAAGTCGCTAAGTGAGAAATCAAGTGTTTTGAGTCTTTGGTATGATCTTGGTACCTATGTAAATACGTTTGAAGAAATGTTTCAAAGAGTAAGTACATAGACGATTTTGCTGAAGCTCCACAAAAACCCCAAATGCTCGATTTAAACACTCATTTAAAGAACCTTTATGTAGAAATAAAGGACAATATTATAAGACATGATATAAATCATGTTTACACGAAATACATAATTATGAAAGTTTTGCACTCAAGATGGAAAAATATCTTTTTTTATTAATTTAATTTCTTCCTGGAGTTTTCGATTGTATGGCTTTAAAAAATAACTGAAGGTTTTGTATACATATAGATAGGTACTACCTACATCTTCCCTTCGACATTTTGATGTTTTTCGACTTCGACTTACCATTTAAAATTATTCACGCCACGCCACTGGTATTTAGAGGCTTAGCTTACTTTGTTAGGTATATTTAAACTATTCGCTTTAAATGTTCGTCCTTCTGTAATTTGTAATTTGCGATGTTAACGAGAGTGGGCCATTCCTCAAATTATTCCCCTAAGACAATTCCCTCGGTCACTTATTCTGTGTTTTCCGAAAAGGTTTCGCAATGTGGACAGTTTGGGATGGTTTCATGTCCGCGTTTAAAGAAATATTCTTTGTAACAGCCATGATCCGTGATCCGTGAAGAACTAATTTTAGTTCATGCATTGCTCACTGATATAAGACGAGCTGTCCACCTAGGTATAGGTATTAATAATATATATATTTCTTTAATCTTAGTTACTTTTGACTCATAGGTAATGGGCCCAGTCAAGCCATAATAGATTAAAAATAATATATACTAGATATCTATTGATCGAAGGAACAGAAATTCAAATATTTTTTTTTCTGAAATTTGGGAAGTCGCCGCAGTATGGACATGGAAGAGAAAAAGTCAACGCAGATTGCATTGCTAAATGGTAAGACTAACCACACATGGAAATTTAAGCTGGGGCTGCTGTTGAACAAAGAATGAGTTTGGGACGTACAACCAAAGAATTGCAAGGCGAAGACCACGATAGTACTCCGGGTGGACGATTCCCTGATTATAACCCTGAAGCCGCTGAGATACGCGAGGGAGTACTGGAAGACTTTGGAAAACACCTACGAGAAGGCTTCATTGGTCAATAAAGTGAGGCAGCACCATGGAGTCACACATCGGTGAAATGCTGAGTCTAGTGGATCAATTGAGATGTATGGGAGAAGAACTCAAGGAACAATTAGTCGTGGCTTTCATCTTGGGTAGCTTACCAGAAAGCTATGACACGTTAATCACAGCTTTGGAGATTCGTCCTGTTGCAGAATTGTCAACTTTTATGGTGAAAGAAAAATTAGTTCAAGAATTCAAGAGAAAAACAGAAAATTTGTTCAACGATTCTGATCAACATGCTCTGAAGACTAATTTTGCAAGCTACAAGAAATCAAAAAAAGAGAAGTTCTCCAACGTCCAAAACGAGAAATCAAATTTCAAATGCCATGGCTGTGGGAAATGAGGTCACCTCAAAAGTGAATACAGGAACATTCAGAATCCAACGATTGTATAGTTTGAATTGTGAGAATTAATTCTCCGTATAATTGACTTGGGGTGAACTTCTGTAAGATGAAGAAGTTCAATTGTTTTCGTTTGCACGTATGTTTTGCTTCATGTAAGTTCAAAAACGAAAGACATTCTTTGCGAAAGGAAAAAAAACGACAGACATTTTTCCTTGACATTTTTAGTTTTATTTCATTATTTCCACAGAATACATCCCATTCGCGGCTTTCAAACCTCAATTCTTAGAAATACTTAGAAAATATTTAGTCAAAAGAAAGTATGGTACTGTACTGTAACTGAAATGGTTTGCACTGCATAGTAGCGGCATGTCATGTGTAGATATAATAAATTACAATTTAATATAGAATCAGAAAAGAAAAACCTTACTTAATTCAAAAGGTATGCTTTTTTTCATAATGAAATAATACCCCAATTTTCACCCCAAATTGTATTAAAAATCGTTGTTGTTGTTTCCTGTATAATTTTTTGGGGCCTTATTTAATTTGATAATTAATTTAATTAATTTTTTTTTTGGGCCTTATTTCATTGGGGCCTTATGTTTTCAATTGTGTACCCTATTTGTTATTGAATAAATAGTAAGGTCTGTCAGTTAGTCACGAAACATTTAATGAAAAAAAAAAATAATTAAAAAAACAACTAAAATCTTATTTCTCTAACTTTTTTGTCAGCAAATTCTCTGACAGCCGAACTACTGTCTAGTTTGGGACATTGTAGACCGCAAGTAAGTTTCTATCAACTTTAGTTTAGAAAAGTGCGTTCGCCATTTGCAACGGTATTGTTAACAGAATACGGAGCGATATCCAGGTGCTTGGATAACCCTTGCAGATTATGCTTTTTTAAGGTTCCGTTTCCATATGGAGGAACCTTATTGCTTTCGCTACGATGTCTGCCCGAATAAAATAAGAAAATTTTGTATCTAGGTCTATCTCAAGAATTAATTTATTTATAAAATGTCTCGATAGGCGTTGCCTGATTGTCTTTGCGATAATGTTGCAGACCTAAAATTTCATCGCACAACAAATCTCTATCAATATCAGATTTAAAGTTGATCGTTCACTTTTCTTGCAGTGCAGAACAATGTCGCATGAGTTCTTCTCTATTTTGAAGAACTCGCGCTCGCGCTGAATGCTCGCTAAATTGGTAATACAGGATATATAGATGGGACACGCTCCAAAATATGTTATTGCCACATGTATTTTGAATTTTGTTATTTTTTCACTTTTTTCCTACTCCTATTTATTTACAAGTATTCCACGAAATAGTCAAGTCACATTTTTGAAACTAAGAATAGCGTGCGGAAACGGATACTCCTTTGATAAACTGCCTCGCTAAATTTTATCGTTATAGACATTTTTGTATGGGATATAAAATTGAGCGCGAGTAGGATACTGGGCTTAAACAAGAAATTCTGTGTGTCAGAAAAATCCGGCATCTGTTGAAATCTTTCCTTCATAGATATAAGTACGTTATCCAAAAGAGCATTAAAAAATCGACTTGAAACGTTTTTTTTTTTTTGATCAGTTACTGGTTTGAAAAATGGCTGCGTACCAAGTTCCGATACTGTCACAATGGTTTCTTCGCAACCTGTTTGTCTATATATATTTCCCAATAAGAGCAACATTTGTGGAGCATTTCGTTGATGTGAAACAAAACGTCGAACTATAAAACAATAAATGTAATGAGTGTTATGCCAGAGTGTTGGCTCTTCGTGTGACGTGTGACATCGCTTTGTTGGGTAACATCGGTCAAGGAAACCAAACACTACAGGGTCTTCTCTGATCCCAAAATAAAAAGTGATTTTTAAAGACGAAAAGGGCTCTATGGTCGCTCAGTTCTTCTAATATATTGCGCAATAAAAAGTGACAATAAAAATATAGAAATTATATGCGTGCGCATGAGTTTTCATGGCTGACAATGTGACCCCATTCGTATCTTTATGGAAAAGCATTCCTTTTTGACAGATGTGCGAACGAAACGAAAATGAGTGTAATATAATATTAATTTTTATATGTGTACTGTGCTTCCGACCTACATAAATAAATAAATAAATAAATGCGACAAGACAAGCAACTGAATCACAGGTCGTGCGGTAGAAATACTGAGTAAGTACTCACACTCACTAATACAAGCAGTGTTGCCATGAAAATATTTCGACAAATCTGCAGTTATGAAGAAAAAAAAATCTGCAATGCAGATTTCTACGGAAAAAATCTGGATTCACAGATATTGCAATATACAGTACAGCCTCATAAACCAGAAGTGCGACAGTTTTAGACAGCATTTCCACTTTTAAACGCAAAAACCTCTAATTTCCTGTTCTCTTCTGTGCAGCTAAGAATCTAAACAAACCAAATAAATGCAGACAAAATCTGTCACTCAGATTTTGGGATTTTAAAAGTCTGCAGCTACGCTGAAAATCTGCACTAATGGCAACGCTGAATACAAGATAAGTTCATAAAATCTAATACGATGAATTTATATCGATAGAGATAGGTATTTAAATTCAGTGAAGTTAAGTTGACGCGCGCAGTGCGCTGAACACCTCGGCGCCCCCGGGCGACCGCCCCGGTCGCCCACCCCTAAAGCCGGCACTGGGTGTACCTTAAGGTTTGTTATGTTTCTCAAATAATTACAGTAGCTTCACGAGCCAAATAGGCGTAATAAATTTTTCAAAAAGAAAAAATGAAAACCCAACGACAACCAAACCATTTCTCTCAGTGTCCGTTGCCACACATCAGCGATCAGGCTTTTCGTGTTCACATCAATTTGCCCAAGTGGTACACCCGCAAGGTTCTGCACGAATCCAAAGCGATCTCGTAGAGTATCACTAAAATCAGTGTGACACCAGCAAAATGCCTTAAGCTACCACGACACAGAGGTATACAGAGAAGACTGGAGGCAGGCGACCAACGTGGCCGATGCGACGTAGCACGTCTTAATTTGTAGCCCGTATTAGATTTTAAGTAACGAGCAATTAATGTTCGCCTGGACACATTTCCCACTTTATGCTGGGGGGACACCCCATCGCCAATGTCCAGGCATCATGGGGTTTGCCACAACTTTCGTCCCTTTCCAACTGAAATTCGTCCGCTGCCATGTTTGCGCTTAGTTTCGCTGTCATACTCCACCGCGTACTTCGTCTCTGGCTACAACTGGATCCAAGGTGATAAGGTTATTTATTGGGATCTAAGTGATTTCCGATGAGATCCAGCCCAAAGATTAAGAGGCATACGGCTCAGCGGGGAGTCGCACACTCAAGACCGAGAGTGGCATGGATATGGAAGGCGAGTGTGTCCTCTGGGACATGTGATTCATTTTGTTGGCGCGTCAGGTGAGAATAAAAATTGGGGATTATTATAATAATTATTATTATTTGCGGATTCACCATGAACCAGGGGAGGACATTGTTTTTTTTTTTTTTTTGTTTTTCTCATCGCTCGAAATGAAGCTTAATTGGCACTTTGCCTTCGTTCTGATCGGCCACATTATACAGCACAGACACAGAGCGGGTGCAATAAATTTGAAATTTTAAGCTTTTCCCCCGAAAACTTTGTCAAATGTCAAATTGTGTGCAGACAAGAGAGTCGAATTTCTTGGGAAATAAATTATTTCACGCCACTATCGCCACGGCATTAATCGGCTCTAATAGTGGCTACGCGTCCATTGTGCCACATTGAGAAATGCGATTGAAAAATGTATTTATTCATCTTAACAGATGCTGCTTTGACTTCCGTAAGCTGGCACCAGCTACAGATACCTACGCTACATAGTATCGGTATGGGTGCACGCGGGTACCGGTACCTGGGCGACAGATTATACGTTTGTTTTTAATTTTCATATTTTTAAAATTCATAAATCTGAATAAAAAAAGAGTTGCTTGCGGCGCGTGGGTTGACTCTTGGCTCGTCATTTATTAAGCAAATGAGTTATGGCAGTGATACGGTGTTAGCTGGTGTCTAAGCGATTTCTAAACATCTTTTTATTTATTTTATTGTTCGACCGTTGTTTGGGGCAATTTAAAACGTTATAATCCAATCATGCGACAGAGGACGCTATGTTGAAGAAGTTGAAGAAGAAGCAATCAAAAGAAAAACAAAATTTTTAATAAAGCAATTAATTTTCACTTAGGAGCGATGTTGTGAAAAGGAAAGCTTTGTGGACGGTCTTAGGGCGTCAGACGGTGACTGTTTTTCAGGGTCAGATGCATGGATATAAAATCTGTGATCTGAAGTGAACAATGAAGTTCAGTAGAAGTGATGACACCACTTTATTGTGTTGAATATAAAAATATTTTCGGTTCGGTTGTTTGTCTGTCGCATATAGATATCTACATATGTACAGGTACACATTCCTAACTTAAAGGTATAGGTACCTTTGGATTGCAAGTTTGGTTTTAAATGGGTTGTAAAGGGCTATACAACACTGGTGGTATCAATTTGTTAGTTATATGATAAGTGGGTACATACATATGTATATAGTTAGAGTTACAGGCCACGAATGGCAACTGGCACACTCAGCTGATTGATTGTGATCCCAGTACTCAATATCTCAACCGGAGTTGGTATTATATAGTAATTAGTTGCGATGAAAATGTTGTGCTTTTATTGACAAGTCGTCCTCCATCCTCTATCTTCCATTTCCAACTCTAAATCATTCCCGAAATGGAACCACGAGAGTTGTCAAACATGATATAATCAACTCATCATGGATCTACCTAGACAACACCTGCATGATGCCACGGATCCCATAACACGTCTTGGAGTCCGAGTTAAGGACATGCGTATATAATAGGTACTGTGACCAACCGAACGAAGCAGCTGCTCCACATGGAGAACATCATCTATTCTGGACTGCTATATTCATCAGTCTGATAACAGAATTACTTCTAGCTGCTTCGAAATTGACTCACCCTGACCAATTGCTCCTTCTATTGAAGGTTTGTGAATACTCGTAATACCCTGAACATCAAGCATCGAACAAGCATCACATCAGACCTGTTCACGTTTATCTTCACCCCGGCTTGAAAAAAGATGGCCACAAATAGTTGGATTGCGCGATTAAGCTCAGTCTGGGAGAACAAATGCATGACGAATTAATTAGTGGAGATCAAAAACGTTCTCCTTAGGATCTTGATTACAACTGCGCTGTATCCAGTTTATATATGTCATGAAAAGGGGAGGAGGCAAAACGCATTCCTGGCGAAGTCTAATATCCACGCTGAATATTGATTTAACGCCGTTTATTCAAATCAGCTTGAAGATTCTGCGTAAATAGATTTAATAGCTCTCAGAAGAGAACTGTCAGTTCAGTTATTATATTCCTGCATCCTGCATTACAATCATGAATTTACGTCGCGTCGAGGGACCTTTGCCTTCCACAAATCTACCAAACTTGTGTAAATATGTATAATATTTCCAAGCTTTCTCAAATACCTCACTGATCGGTTATGCCGGACGAATGCCGCACTGCTCTGCTAATTCGCAACCTTACTGTTACATTCGGCTGGGATTCGAAAAGATAAATCACTATTCTGTTTACTTAAGTTTAATAAATCACTTTTTATTACAAGACAATATCACTTAAAATCAACTTTTCCACTTATTTACATTACGTTCATGTTGAGAAGATTTTCCGCAAAAAACTGTATACTGCGAAAATGTGATTCTTAGATATCATGAAATATGTAGATATCTACCATATGAATCTTAGCTATGTCCTCCTGTATTATATACCTAGAAGAAAGAAATTACAATTTAAATATCTCCATTACATGAGTACATATACCTTCTTATATCAATGTATCTGTATCTGTTCTCAGAAAAAAATCAAATACATGAACGAAAGTGACAATCAAAAATTACTCAGAACGGTGCGGTGCATTAATCTTTACGCTATCTACGTCACGCAATCGACCTGCTCCAAAAAAAAAATTAGTCACTTGAAATGATTTCTAAATTCTCATTAAAAGCAATCACAACATTGACGTGCCCAAAATCTATGAATGAATGAATGCATCTTGGAAGCCCGAATTCATTCAGAATCTCATTCTCATAATAACTAGCTCATCACGTACATAGGTTCCAACAAAAAGATCCCAATTAACTGAACAAGGGCAACTTCCTATCCAAATTCCCGAAAATGAACACTAAAAGACGCACTTAATATCTCGAAAATGCATCTAGCATCTCCCCCCCTTTATTCCGACGAATTGAACAGGTACAGTCCGTCCATAAGGCCAGACCATTCATACTCCTTATCAAATCTGTCATCTAATGGAGAACTCCACTGGAAATCCGTGTGACAGACAACGATCTTAAACGCCCATAAAATGTGCCCAGATATTTGCACCCAAACAGCCACAGCAGCAGGTATACACTACACACTGCCCGTACTCCTACGTCTAGGACACATAATTAATCTATGTGACGTCCAATGAGTCCCAATACGTGCCCACTGCGTTTATGACATCGATTTTACATTTTTAATTCGAATCACTGCAGCACCAGAAACACACAGCACCGGAAAAATTATTCACTTCAAGTGAAATTTAATAATTTCCATGTTCGTCTCATTTGGATTCCGATTAAGGGACATGATTAATTTCTTAAAAATGCTAAGTACATCTAATTGTTGTTGTGACGCGCGATGTGGTTGGACTGCGTCCTTTGCAGCTATACATGCATGATGGACGGGGACGAATATGAGCGACGTAAAAATGCAGGTATTTTGAGTGAGGACGATTGGAAGCACACGCATCTGTTGAATTTTAAACACTTTTAGCCGGGAAAAATTGTTCAAGAAGGTGGTATCATCATCATAATGTAGGCGAACGTACGAAAGAATATCACCATCAGAAGAGCCTAGAATTTTTCTGTGGAATTTTGCATCATGATAGCTCGTCTTACACAAGAACTTGCTGGTTATGTACAGTGGAACAGAGCAGATACTTTCGGTAATTGAAAGCTTTACGACCATGAAGATATTTAAACAATTGGGAACTTAAAAATAAGACTTACCTGCATTACAAATTTTGTATGTTCATTAGCAGATTGCATATTATTACTTAGTCCGCGCTGTTTTCACCAGTATCTATAAGTACATTGAGATATTTGTGACACCTGGCACCAGGATATAATGTTGATTCTAAAGTGGATAGCTATGCTATAGCTATTCAGTTGGGTTGCTCTTAAAATACGCCACGTTCTTCTAATTTATTCTTGAAGTTTACAGACAACTTGAGTCCTTTTTCTATATCAGTTGCAATTGCCATACGTAAGTTAGATATTGCAGATTTTGTATTTGAATTTGAATGATGTTCAGAAAAATATATATAAATATTTCCAAAATTCTGTATTTTCTTACATTCGTTGCATGGCAAGACTTGATCGATACGAAAAAACATTTACAGTGTTTTTGGAAGTCACTGTATCTTTTTTTGCTATAATAGCTATTTCGATTTTCGATGAGGTTGACTTAAACTCGACCCGAGATTTAGACGTGTAGGTTATAGGTTACTTGCACTAAAACCAAAATATTTGACTTCAGAGTGACGTTTGTGCAAACATAAAGAAAAGTGTTTAAAATGAGTCCGAGACTACAAGAAGTAACTCCGGATAGACGACAACGGAAGGTTCATTTGTAAATTAAATGCGAAAAAAGCCGTTTGAGCCGGAAAGAATGCGTCAGCCTGTAACTCAATAAACACCTGAGTGGAGTGCTATATTTAAACTTGTCCATAACCCCGCCGGACTAAAGAAAACCGCGCAGTACAATTTGGAGTAAATGTATAGAAAAATTGGCAGTTCGGCTTATACATGAGGTGATTTGACTGATTATCTAACTATATTTTCGTCTTTTTGAAGCAACAACTGCTGTTGCCTTGCCTTAAGTTAATTTCTTAGTGCCGCTGGCTTAGGGAGATAAAATCTATAAAAATTCATTTAGATTTGAAGTATGTACTCATTACTACAAATTCTTATATTAGGATAATGTATTAAAATTGCAGCATAGATAATTTTATTTAAATTTGTACAGTTATACAGTCTGTGAGAAATACACTCAAGGATGAAAATTACAGATAGATTATGTTGACAAAATGATTGAGGTTGGAAACGCAAGGCTAGTTCACATCTCACTCTTAGCAACGTCGCGATCAATCACGCTTATCAAAAAGATACAGGGCTCCGATTTAGTGTTTCTATAAATTCTTCTTTGGTAATAATATCCAAACTCTTTTAGAGACACTGTATAGTTCCATGTCATCGAAGCACAGCCGACAGGCGTCACCCTATAAAAGTCCCATAAATGCTTTAGGTGAAGCATAAAAGTTGCAATATCCTTTAAGTGGATATCAGCTAATACCAATCGCATCACGGTTACAACTTATCAATTCGACGAGCATATTTGTATTTTTGTATTGGCTGACCACCGTTTCTGATAGTTTTCGGGCAAGCTTTTCACAGTTCCTCTTAGAATTGGAGTGAATGGCTCCGGAGGTCTGCACTTAAACATTTTAAGACCTATCCATGTTTGGCAAGGGTGTGCGTAGGTATGCGCACTGTGCGTATTTTTATTTCCTTTGACCAGTGCGTTAAAGGATTGGATTTCGCCCAATCCCTTGCCATCCCATTATCAGCTACTGCTCCAGTTACCCATACCAATTTTTTAACATTGAACCATGAACCTTCATAAACTAAGAACTTGGCGTACATTTAGATTTAATTACTTTTCGTGGCTGACTGGTTACACACTCAATTTTTTTTTTCTATATAAGAGAACTTGGCTCTTTTTTACATTATTATGTTTTTGTGTGACTTCACTACTTTTTGCGAAGTTTTTATTTATTTGATTTCATAAACAACGTTGAAACGTCTTCGCTTTTTAATATGTCAACAGACACCATTCACTGACTACCGTCACGATTCTACGATGGCCGGAGTGAGTGAGTTACGGGTTTTGTGATTTTTGAAGTCCTGTATGTTGAGAACCACTAATGCTACAGAGATAGAATTTGGTGAGGTGGTCCTTTTTAATACGATTGCTAAATGCTATAAGATTGAATTGCCTTAATTGGTTCCGAATTAGAGGGGGGTCGAAAACAGCCTGAGTTTGTTCCTGTAAAAATTGTGTGTGCCTTTGCTAGAGAACTTGGCTAGGACACACCTGTTTATACTTTTTTGAGTGATATAACTTGCTAACCATGGCGATATGCATTTATACGATGCAGGTGCATTACATGTTTAAGAACATATGGTCCATCTAAATGTGGCATTGTATCTGATGCAGCGTTCCCTCCCGTGCTACTATTGTAGTATTTTGCTCATTTTGAGTACATTTTTACGATCTGAGTACGATACTATTTTGAAGCCGTAGCGTACTACTATTTCATAACATAAACATAATTAATTTTTTTGAATGAATGTACATATTTTTGTTTCCTAAACCCGACACTTCTAGGGTACTTAATTACTTATTAGCACCTTTTCACTTTTCCCATACAATTTTAGTATGAACTGTTATGAACTGTGCCCAATTATAGCACAAATCGAAAAGCGTTTTGTAGGAGAACAAAAATTGACTTTATGGTGAGAGAATTGTTTTCTTTAAAAATTGCTGAAATGTGCATAACGAATAATAGGAGCGAATAAGAACAGTGTACATATAAAATACAGCTGTCAATTTAAAATTTAAATCAAATTGTGTGAACCGAACCAATTCAATATTAATTAAAAACTTAAACCGTATTTAAGCAAAGAATCTGATAAAAGGTATATTATCAAGGACTGTGTAGCCAATGTTAATTTTCGTGTGTCTGCAGGATTTTGGTGCAGTTTAAACTATTATCATAAGCTGCGTAATTCTAATATTATATATATATTTTTAAGAACATGTGTAACTTACTCAATAGAATGTTATCTATTTACTAATGGAGCTAAAATTATGCTCAAGTTAAAAGACTCGACTTAAGTAAGCTATCAGGAATTATGAGGATTTCTTCGATTATCAACTATTTAACTGAAATGAAATTGACTCTGTGTACACTGGGACTTAGTCAAAGTATCGCCAAAGCCTAAGAATTGGCTGGTGAATCTGCCCACTGCCGTTTTGAGGCATTTTTATACTATTTGGGGTAGTAACTTCATGTTTGTGATATTTGTCCAATGTTCACTTATCGTATTTTGCACTTTGTTAACTTTTTAAAATTGTTTAAGGAAAACTGTTGATGTTTGATGTTTAAGAATTAGAGATAATGCGCTTTGCGCAACAGCATATTGTTATGAAATAAATGGCAACTAACTTTGTCTTTATATTTGTTTGTGAATTTATAAAAGTAAGAAATAACAGCGATTCTCACGCAAGTTGGATTACCCCTGACACTCTCTATTGGGAAACTAAAATCGAATTTTCTAGGAAAAAAATTATATACTACATAGTTACATTAATTGGAATTATAGCTTTTGAACAACGACCCTAATACATTATCAATCCATTTGATCAAATTTTTTCTGTCGATATCAGCATGTTTGCGGATACTGATAGAATTGGTAACTTTTACCACTTTTATACAAATACTAACTATGGAAAGTACACTTAAGGTGCATTCTGAGACGTACTACCTTGGAACCCATTTGAGTATATGAAGTATATTTTCCACTGAGATGGATACTCTGCCCAACCAAAAGGGAGGGAACGCTGATCTGATGCATTTCAATGAGCAAATGCTTAGGGATCTCGGCTATGAAAGGTTGTCCAAAATATGTTATTATACTCGCAAAGACCCATCTGCATATATCCACATCCATTGCTTACATGATTTTAAAAACGAAAAATCGATTCTCGAACATCATGTGCAATTGTTCAATTAGCAGATAGTAAATCTATTTCGATGGCCAACACCGAACCCTCGGATCTCAACAACATTCCTGTCGAATGCGACAAGCGTTCATCGCATTCAATGCATTTATGTTTCCCCAAGAGGCTAACATCCTTTTCCGCCGCACACCCATTACCCCCGGCGAACATCCCGAATTTTAAATTTAAAACGGATTAACCAAGACAAAACAGATCCAACGACAATTTGTTAAGGGAATTCCTCTTGGGCCAGCTATAAGCCAACGTTGGCTTCGAGTTCGAGAACAGAGACGATACCATAAAGCCGCAAACAGAAATACCACTTCACACATGCAGACACTTCACTCCGGTGAACTGCGAGTATATGGTCCGGTTGACTGTCATTGTCATTCGCGTCATCCCGAGCTCCCATACCGTCACCATTTACTTTGCAAAGGGCAACAGCTAGCGTTGCAGACACAACGACGATGGGAGCTGGTCAGCAGGTATTGCTGTTCCAACTGAAAGCCAGTTGAATATATAAGAGACTAACCGACCGACCAAGCCTTGTTAAACAAAAGATTAACTTCGCTTGGTGTCGTGATCCACTTTTACGGCAGCAAATCGCGCGCGTACGGCATCGATCGCAGAGCATCAGCACCACACTTCCAGGCTAACGAGCCCGAATCTCAAATGAATTCCCGCGTATACCGCACCGTCACCGCAAACGGCCAACAAGTAGCAACCTTGTCACCACGTCACCGCATCACACCGGTCCACGTCCAATCCACATCGTGCGGCTTTAGCCGCGAATGGAGTGCACACTGTCCGGCGTATTCAATTCATGTCATGTTTTTGTCGGTTTATGGAGTCCTAATCGGCGATTCCATCAAGAAGCTCACAGCATCAGCATCAGCAGCCGGAGAGTGCTAACAAAGTTTTAAAAAATTAAATCACACAGCGTGCTGGAAAAATGCTCGGATTAAGATATTTAGATTGCCCCCCCTTTGCCACTTGAGATCTAGCTGAAGAGAGCTGCTGCCGTTGTCGTCGTCGTCCGCCGAAAAGGTGTGAAGATGTATACAACTGGAGAGCCGATAGGTACGCAGAAAATTCGCACCTTACCCAGGAGGTGTGAGCAGATAAAGAAGACGTCCCAAGCACGCGGGGTGACGACTCGTACAGACGTACACAGAAAGAGGTTCAGTTCAAACTCAATCTCGGAGACACATTCCGACCCAAGGTAATCGTGGGGGAAATTTAGATCCATTTTACCATATACGCACAGGTAACGAGTGTATCAGGGGCCTTGGTATGTCGACGAGATAGATAGAGTCTTTGCCTGATGGTGTTGCTGGTGACCGCAACAGAAAAAGGTGTGAATTGGAATCGGAATACATTTCTGATGGTTTGTGCACTTTGCAGATATGGGCATCTGGGGACTTTCAAATCTGAATAAATGAGTGAGTTGTGCACCCGTAAACGACTGGGGCCCACCATTACATTTAATATTCGAAGGCGATAGTCGAATATGGTCTGGTCGGATTGGGTGTTTGATTTCGGGGCGGATTCGTACGACAACGAACGACGAATTGAAACTTATTAAAAGGAAATGCTATGCTTGGGAATTGGAAAACTGCTTTTGCATTGATTTTTGGATCTGGGGGTTACCTATAATGCTAGGGGCGTAACTGGAACTGGAGCATGGGAATATTGATAGATTTGTGTGGTGCAAATAGGGCAATTCAAAGTTTCAAATTACTATCAACCCAAAGATGCGAGGCGACTATGGAAATGATCTGATGTGATGAGTAGGTATACCAAATTTGCTTTCGAGATTTTGAAAAAAATGTTTATTGGGTTGGTACTTTGAATCTATTAAGTATGGTGGGCTTGTGTGAGGTCATATCTTGGCAATAATCAAATTTAAGGAAGTGGTAGAGTAGTAGAGGAAGACCGCGACTCAGGTGGCGCACGCAAGTGGAAGGGGACCTTAACCAACATAGCGTGCGAAACTGGAGCTGGCCAAAGATCGTGCTGGCTGGAGACGCTTGTTGGTTGAGGGCTTGGTCCTCCCCGGACTGTAGCGTCACTTTAAGTAAGTAAGTAAGTGCTCAAAAAGTTCGATACCTTATAGGTAGTTCTTAGCTTAAGAAGGTTAAATGTTAAAAATTTAAAAATTTATAGGTTCACTGGTCAAGTTTTCATATTCTAATATATAGTGCAATATAATAAAGTTATAAACAAAAACTTGCCAAGTAAACCTACCAATCTTTTTTAAGATTTAACATTCTTAAGCTAAGAACTAATCTGAACTAGTCAGGAGCTGCCGCACAATGCTCAGAGCATTATGCGCACAGAACCGAGTCAGATTGTGTTGGGTGCCCGGACACTGCGATATTGAGGGCAACGAAAGGGCTGATGTTCTGGCCAAAACCGGAGCAGAGCTTCCACCTAATGAAACAATTGAGGGCATAAGACCACCAATAGCCGTGGCCAAGAGAATAATTCTCGAGAATATTAAAAATAGGGCAGATCAGAGATGGGCGGATATAGTAGGGCACAGGGTCTCAAAGGCTCTGTGGCCTAAGCTAGATCGGGAAAAATCGGCTGAACTACTAAAGCTTAGTAGATCGAGGCTACGGATGGCAGTAGGTGTGCTCTCCGGGCACTGTCTTCTAAGGAAGCACGCTAAGAGAATAGGTCTAACAGATACGGACATATGCAGGTATTGCGAAGACTTACATGTCGCAGAGGATATAACTCATCTCCTCTGTGAATGTCAAGCTATTGCTCGGTACAGGAGGAAATACCTTGGCAGGTACTTATTTGATAATTTGGAGGAGGTTGGCCTCGGAAACAAAATTGAAACAATTTTCAGATTCTGTAGGGAAAATAATTGTTTGGGCGAAGTGGTTTAGGTTTTTTGACCGTTAAGGTTCCCCAGGGATGGCGATGGGTCCAATATGGTGCCTAGTCCTATGTGATGAACTCACACCTTATTCAACCTAACCTAACCTAACCTAAGCTAAGAACTATGGCGTACATTTAGATCTCATTACTTTTCGTGGCTGACTAGTAACGCACCTAATTTTTGTTGTTCTATATAAGAGAACTTGGCTCTTATTTTTACATTTATGTTTTTGGTATGATTTTACTACTTTTTGCGAAGTTTTTTTTTATTAGACTTCACAAACAACGTTGAAACGTCTTCTCTTTTTAATATGTCAACGGACACTCACTACCATCACTTTGGATTTCTTTCTTATGAACTATTCATTGAAATTATATTCAGCAGGTAGATTAACTTCTATTCAGTGCTACCAGATTGTGAGAAATTTCCCTTTTTGAGGGAATTTTTGTACTTTCTGTTTTCCAGAACAACATAAGGGAATTTTTGAAACTTTACTTTAATTTTATTGTTCAACTTCAGGAAGACAATTTATTTTATACACCTAACTGATTTCATGAACATTGAACAAGCGCCCACCCCTGTTTTTTGCAATAACTAATGGAGACTGACTATCCTATCCTCGCCTTTTATCCTAGCCAATAAAAGCGGCACGTCGACCTGATTAAGATCTACATATTGTACCATACATTAGAAAGAGGGTTTAGGCTAAGAGGTTCTCCACTTTTTTATAAAGTTTATGATACTGCTGCAGAGGATATTTTCAAATCTTTTGGTCAAGTCCTTGGAGAAGATCTTCCTTAGAAATTAGCATATAATGTTGTTTCGTCTTCTTCCATACATAACCTGCTCTCCGATGAGTTGGCTGGATTTATTTAGCTTAGGTAGTATTGTTACACATGATACCCTATAAGGAATCCTATACAAGGTTTTTGATATCATGCCTGCTATGGGCAGGGCATTGTTAAGCCTGTTAAGTTTTTACTCAATTTGGGGGTATATCAGAAAGAGCACGTGAAAGGGGTTTCGGAGCCTATTCTGGCCAATTCG
Organism: Cheilosia scutellata; assembly: GCA_955612985.1. Lineage (NCBI taxonomy): Eukaryota > Metazoa > Arthropoda > Insecta > Diptera > Syrphidae > Cheilosia > Cheilosia scutellata. The sequence continues at coordinate 3,460,049 of OY015312.1, forward strand.
TCTGCTTTTCGTTTCCTTCGAAGCATTCACGGACAGGAACCCACCAAATTTGGTTCTGTTCCCGAGGCTAAGGCCAATTTCAAGAAAAATCTTTTATGTCATTTAAAATCTCGAATAGCCTATCACGAACTTATCTGCCAAATGAACATCAGCTTTTGGTTTCATAGGTCTTGGATAGTGATATCTAACATTTATGCCCACTACATTTCAACAACTACATATTATTATTATTGAAAAAAGAAATTAATCTGTTTGCTCGATTTTCACCGAGACTAATGATTTTTCAATCAACAAGTGACTGTGAATCATACCTAACGCTCGTATCTTTTTGCGGACAGAAAAGGGGATAAATGCCCGAAATTTGGAGATTTCAATTTAAAAAAGAGGATATATAGAGGATACGTTTTTAACTTGTTTTCGCTCTGAAATTGATGAAATTCAAGAATAGTATCTATACAAAAATGAATGTAAATTCTGTTTAATAAATTATTATTATTTTTAAGTTACATAATGTGTTTAATAAACAACCACCGTGCCATCATCGCCGTCGTCGTCATTCGCATCTGAATCGTTTTCGATAGCAAAAATTTCTCCACTTTTGGTTTTCTTCTTATATTTGTCTTTTGCAGCGATTGAACGAAGCAATTCAGGCTTTGTTTTCAGAAATTTGTAGAATTCAATGCATGACTTGAGTACTGAATATTACATTTAACTGTGAGAATTGCTTTTAACGTTTTGATTTGCAATCGAGTTTTTTCATTGGTCGAAGACTTGGTCATTGCAGAAAAGACTCGTTCCACCGATACTGTTGTTCGCGGCAAGCACAAAATGTATTCATTCCACCAACATAGCGATTTCGTTGTGCTCACTATTTTCGGCTTGCAGATGTTTGAATATCTCCACCAGAAATCTGCTAAAAAGGGATTTTGGAAATTTTCAGGGGATAGTTTCTTTGACTTCGAAAAAAGGGATAATCCCCTAAAAAAGAGGATAGATACGAGCGTTAATCATACCTCAAGACGAATCTTTGGTTCAAAGACTATCGCCGAGAGGATTTGTTTTTTGCCCAGGGCCTGGCTTGTCCATTTAATCAAACTATTTTCAAATCATAAACATATTTATGAAATGAATAAATTGTTGGAGTGTACGATTGTCATCACAAATTTTTAAATCCCACCCACCACATCGGGGCGAAACGCATTACTGGAGTCGAGGCCAACTCAAATTTAAAAATTTGTGATGACAATCGTACACTCCAACAATTTATTCATTTCATAAATATGTTTATGATTTGAAAATAGTTTGATTAAAAAATTAATACTGCAATAATTAATTGGTGAAAGTAGATGACAGTTCAAACATGTGTCAAAAATAAATCAATTCACTTCGTTAATACCAAAATACATAATGTAATAATATTGCACACATTTTCTTTTATTCACAAATGCTAAAATAGATAAAGTAGAGAAAAGCAATACCCATTTATTTGATCAAAAGTACACTGGTAGAACAATATCCCCTTAAGGGAAATTGTTCTGCGCTTCCACAACTGCGTTTAGTTAACTGGCAGATTATTTTGAACTGTGAAACTGGACGAGTTAAACCAAAAGTTTAAACTCTCGGTCAGGTTTAGTTAAACTTCAGTTTAAACTCTGACTGTGCAACTGGGCATTAAAGTCTATAGGATAGCCACAGTTTCACAGTTTCAGAGCATTTTTTCGTTGACGAGCGTAGATTTCAGCCACAACATTAATTTGAATTTTTAGAAAACAAATTTCTACATCAGTCTCTATGTGAAAAGTAATTGGAACAATTTTATCATGAACAATAATAAATATTCATAATACATAAAAACTATGACAAACAAGTTGTATATAAATAATTGACAGACAAGAATCTTAGAAACTAGTATCACAGGGATTTTATTGCGCACTCCTTTATCTGTTGTTTAGCGTTATGTGTCGGATAATATTATCCGAAACTTTTCCCGGAACCTTTGAAGCTGGCCCTAAGTCTTTGAAGGGTGTAGAAATAGTCATAGTGTAATACTGATTTGGATCCAATGTTAGGTGAGCTAAGGGCTTTTATAGCTGCTTGATTGTCCGGGAATATATAGATGTGAACGGCTTCGGAGCTAATTTTTTGATGTGCCTGGCCTGGCTCATT